>CM076573.1:967636509-967960676 GCA_034641835.2 Pinus albicaulis | reverse complement strand
CTGCTTTATGGTTGTGGGGAATTTCCATTCCTTAATGGCTTTAATTTTGTTAGGGTCTACCTTAACACCCTTGTGAGATACAATATGACCCAGATATTCCACCTCTTTTACTCCAAAGAAACATTTGGATGTTTTTGCACATAATTATTTCTCCTCCAATAGTTTGAGCACCCTATCAACATGTTGAACATGATCCTTCCAAGACCTGCTGTAGATTAGTATATCAACAAAAATACTAGCACAAATTTTCTAAGGGTTTGAAAATGGAATTCATCAACCCTTGAAATGTAGAAGGTGCATTGGTAAGGCCAAAAGGCATGACTAAAAATTCATAATGACCCTCATGAGTTCGAAATGTTGTTTTTGAAATATCTTCAGTCTTCATTCTAATTTGATGATATCTTGAATGAAGATCCAACTTGGTAAAATAAATTGCTCCATGTAATTCATCCAATAATTCATCAATCACGGGAATGGAAAATTTATCTTTAATAGTGAGCTTGTTGAGCTTCCTATAATCCAGACACATGCGCCATGATCCATTTTTTTATGCACCAATACTAGTGGAGAAGAGAAAGAACATTGACTAGGTTGAATTATACCATCCTCTAACATTTCTGCAATCATATGTTCTATTTCGTTCTTTTGTACATAAGGATATCTGTAAGGCCTGATGTTTGGAGGAACACTTCCTGGAATCAAATGAATAGCATGATCATGATCACAAATAGGTGGGAGTCCTTTGGGAGTATCAAACACCTTGGAATGATTGTCCAAGACTTTCTGGAGATCTGGAGAAATAGATAATTTTGATGTTGGAACTTCTAGTGAGCATAATTGTGCAATTACACCCCGTTGTTATTTATTTAGAAGCTTTGTCATGACATTAGAGCTTATTATCTTTCTCGGCTTCCCTGTGATACCCCATAATTCGATTTCCTTTCCTTTCGAAAAAAAATTCAAGAAAATTTCTTGAAAATTAAAAGCTACAGTCCGTAAATATTGTAACCGTTGTACTCCTAGTCCAACATCAGCACCTCCCATTGGGATGGAAAGCATTGGACTATTCAATACATATTCCCCCATGGCTAGCTTGATATTATGGCATTTTCCAGAGAAATTTATATTTCCTCCATTTGCAACCATCACTTGACATTCTGGTGCTCGGTATAGGAAACAATTCAATTCCTTGGCTACCTTATAATGAATAAAATTATGGGTACTACCCGAATCAATCAACACTATTACCTTTTTCTTCTTGATATGTCCTTCTATCTTGAGAGTTTGAGGAGTGTTAATTCCTGCCAATGCATTACATGATATGGTCAGACTCATTTCTTCTTATTCTAGGGTTGGTTCGTGGTGTATATCCTCTTCTTGTTCATTTTCTTCTTCCTCTTCACAATCTATGTAAAATAATTTCTTCTGAGCACACCTATGACCTATAGTGTATTTTCTATCACAACTGTAGCAAAGCCCTTTTTCTCTTTCTTCTTCCAATTGTTGTGGTGTCAACCTTGTAGGTTGTGGAAATCTAGGCATAGCAACACTTCCTTCTTTATAGAAGTGAGTGGTAGGCTTCCTTCTTGCCATAATTTTATATTCAAATTTTCTTGCCAACCTTAATGCCTTCTCCAATGAATCAGGTTCCAAAATGCCAACTTCATGTTGGATGTTATCCTTTAAAGTACCTATGAAGAGATCAATCATGTGTTCCTCTGGAATATCAGTTACCCTTATATTCAATTTTTGGAAGTCCTCAATGTGCTCCCCCACTAAACCCTTTTGTTTGAGATTTATCAATTGGCTAAAGAAGGTGTTGCTCTTTGTATCCTCATAATGTGCTATCATTTCTTCCATAAAAATTGACCAAGTGACAATTTTTTTATGGGAGCAAAGCCATCGATACCATACAAATGTATTTTGTTCTAAATGTAAAGTTGCAATGCGTACTTTTTGTGTGTTTTGCACATTATGGAGATCAAAATATTGCTCCATCTGTAGTATCCATGTTACAGGATCCTTTCCATCAAACTTCCTCATATCCATTTTGGAATATGGTGGTTCTTCCCGCCAACATTAGAGTTTATGAAATCACGATTAACATTTATTTTGTTCTCATCATGAGTTTCCTCTACTATCTTTTCACCATTAGAAAACATTTCTTGTATCAACTTTGTCAAACCTTCCATGTCTACTTTTAGATCATTCTTCATGTTTTCCATTTTTTCATCGATCTTAGCTTCCATGTCATCCATCTTAGATTCTGTTAGTCATCAGTATTTTTCACATGTTAGTGATGACTATATCCATAGCTGAGTTTTCTAGAAGCTGATTTTCATATGTCAATTTGTCATCTAGAAAACCCTCATAAAACTTTTTTCGCCCTCCTACTTTTCAGTCCACCCATGTCAAAGTCAAAACCTCATTATCACTATCCTATCTAGCTTCAGCCCTACTGTTCTGCCCATTAGCTCTAAAAGGAAAAATCCAAGTCTGTTTCAAAAGCCTCCCCTAAGTTAGGAAGTGGCGCTTTAAGACATTTTACCCTTGGCAATCATCAAAAGGCCAAAATAAACCTCCATCTGCTACAGACCAATCATGACAGACCTCCCACTCTGCAAATCAAATTGATCACAGCTCTAAGTCGCGCCACTTGCACACCCCTAAGTCTCAGCACTGCATAGACCACAGTCTCAAGCTGATTATTAGGTGTTTTACAGTGTTTTATGGATTTTGCAAAGGCAGGAAATATAACATCATCTCAGAAGAAATTTCTTGAATCTACATTTAGAAGAACAGCTGCTTCTCAATGTAAACATGAGCCTGAGATATATCTACAAGACAGAGAGTGACTCATCAAGACCTTGCAGCTTCCTTTCAGCATGAAATCACAGTATAGGAAAGACACCACTGTCAAACAGACTGGAAATTTGTCATGGCCAAGAACCTCCTTCATATACATGCAGAGGGTTAAGGTGCCTCCTTCATCTACAAGCAGAGGGCGCTGGCCATTATTGACTTTAATGATTGCAAAAGCACAGGCTTGCTTTTCACTAGACAGTAAAACAGTGACTCTAGTTTTTCTGAGTGTAAGTGATGTCCATAGCAGAGCTAGGATCTGAAGTGTGCAAGAAAAGGGAAAACAGAGTTTTGTTCTTGTAAAGGAAGTCATTTGAAATTTTCAAATCATATGAATTGTTAAAACCTTGGAGAGACATATCATTAGTGAAAACAATTCTAATCATAAGCAGCCTGTTGTTTCAACAAGACCAAATTGAAGAAAAATTGACAAGTCATGTCATTACACAGGCAGAAGAAAGGGTGGTTGTTTTTCAAGGGTGCTAACCTCCCTACTCATAGAGATTTTCTTTCAAATGACTTGTCATTAGTTGACCAAGGAAAATGGTGACATTTCAGTTTCCCCTCAGCAAACAGTAGTGCAATGAGACAGTGAAGAGCTCCTTCACAGGAAACATAAAGAGCAGTTCTCCTTGTTTCACTTTCTAACTCTCATACATCATCCCCTGTTTTCTCTTCTACCCACAGTCAAAGAAGAAAGCTCAAAGATACCTAGCACTTGCATCTACAGTCAAGAAAAACCTGTCACCTAATTAGATTTACATTGCAGGCAAGATTCTGGCATAATACCCAGAGCAAAAATGTGTTTGATCTAGTTTGTCTCTTACAAAAAAGTATACAAGCTCATCAAGTACAAAAAGAGTTTGGCACAGTGTTTCAGGTTCTGGAAATCATCAAAGGCAAAGTCTAAAGTGCCACTACTCCAAAAAGAGACATTTCCTCCTCTAAGTAGATAACAGTCAAAGTTTCAAAAGACATTTTATCCACAAGTTATCATCTGAGTTTTGAAAACTTTGAAAAGAATGAAAAGAAAATCACCTGGCAAGGGAAATTTGAGTTTTATCACCAAGAGACATCACCTTTGGAATTATTGTTCATCATGTCCAAAAGAGGGTCATTTGACATATTGTCATTGTTTGGATGGTTTGAAACAAACACAGTTTTTCATTATTCAAAAGGACAGAGATATCATAAATGATATGTTTTGAGAAGAGGAAGCATTTTGAAAAGGGGTGCCTTTCTTAAATCACAAAGCCATGAATAAATCAGAGAAGGCAGTGGTGCCAATTACTTTGCGGTAAGAGAAGTTGAAAGCAATTGGAGATGATTTGTCAAAACGAGGGATTAACAAAAGTGGCGAGTTAAGTTTTTCTCCAACGGAAGGAACTCCAAACAAGTTTTACAAATATGCGAGAAGATGTTAATACTCAGGCTATGGAGAAGTCAATGAAGAAATTGGATACGGAGAAGTCATCAAAACCAGACACCAAGAAGCAAAGGTTCCTACAAGTTTACAAGCTCAGCAAATACAAGAATACTTTGGCTTAATTCTTCAGGTTCTGTAAGTCATCAAAGACAGAATCCACATACCACTGCTGCAGGAGGAGGCATTTCTTCAAATAAGGAATAGTCAGAAGTCTAAAGGACATATTTCTCTGAAAGATTATGTCATTTCACCAAGGGAAAATGAGCTTCGAAAGAGGGAATCATCACCTTTGGGTTTTGATTAAACAAAGAAATTTAGTTCATTTGCGAAAAGTGAGGTTTCCAATATGGATGTAAAAAGAAAACAAACCTTTTCCAAAACTTTGAAAGGAACCCTCTCAAGTAAAAAAAATCAAAGGGGACCGTTGGTTTTCCATACTTCAAACAAAGATCAAAGCCGTTGTCATTCCATTTTGAAATTCATCGAGCCCGAGCAAAGCCTTTGCTACCCTCAAAAGATCAAACAAGGGAGGTTTCGACGGTTTGAAGGAGTTTAAATTTGTTTTATGTATACATGTGCTTTGGAAAATTTCACGACGCACTCAGGTGGAATTTTACACGGGCGTTCAACTGCCGCGCGACGTGCCTGTACATGTGCGCGACGCGCCTGTACACGGCGCCCGGCCGACCCGACAGAGCCACCCGACAGTTTTTTTCGATGCGGCACTCTGAAAGCCCAGCACGTCACGCATCTGTATGACCCTTTTAAGATTTTCTAAACACTTCCGGAGCTGGCCTAAACGCATCAATCAGTTTCTCCATCATATTCTCAAGGTATTTCCATATAACTTCTCAGTTTGTTAAACAAAGTGCTAAGTGATATGAAGGTTAAAGGCCTTGTTTTACAGCTGTGGTGTGAGAGAAAAATAGTTTTTCCTGATTAAACTAGTGAAATATCTAACACCTGTGAGCCATATTTTTATTAAAAAGATCATCAAAACACCTTCACTACCGTGGTGAAGCAAAGTTAAAACTGTCCATATACAGTTAGAGTATACGGTTCAAATAACTGCAAAGAATGAAAGGGTTAGAACAAAATTGTTGAGTTTGACCTAGTTTACATATCATCATATATTTTGAGAAGCTGCCTATCAGGGTTAAGGGTCAATTCAAAAGAGGGCTTATCCTCGTTTATCTTGCTACATCACCATATCTGTCAACTAGTTTTGCTATGAAAATATCCATGGGTTTAAGCTGTGCTTGAATGGTAAATACACTGCTTGAAGTGCCTATAGAGAAAACAGTGTGTTGAACTTCTACAATTTTCTCATACCATAGCATACAAAACTTTCAAACTTTGTCAACACATCTGGGAAAACAGTGTTTTGACTGTGTGGTGATCCGAGGTGGAAAACTGTGGTGAAATGCTGAATGTGTTATTCAAGGCACCTACAGGAAAGAAATTGTGCTGAACTAGGAGCTGTATGTTTTCACCTTCATTAATCAAAGGACCAGAGATCCTATACCTTCAAAGCATCAAAGGGAAAAAGTTAAACCCTATAGACCACAGAAGGAGCAGTTTTTCCTGAGTTTGCCACTTGACTGTTTTGTTCTTCAAGCTTATTTTGACAAGTTCATATTCAGATGGGGTAGAGGTTTTTTCTACAAAAGGCAGGGGTTCCATATTAAAACAGGAGTTTTGATTGTGGGAAAGAGATAAACTCCTACAGGCTTGGTTGAACTTGTAAAACATTCTTCAAAATTCTGTCACCTTGTTCCATAACAGTGAGTCTGGCTGTATGCTCACACTGAGGGTTAACTTTGTATGTGTATGATTCTGTTTGATGAAGTGACATATAAATAGAAGATAGTAAGTGTAATAAGAAAAAGGATTTTTGTTAAAAAATAGTTTGTTGGTTGAAAGCTACAGGGCAAAAGTGACTCCTATTTCTCACAGTAAGAGACAGTTTTCACTGTGTTTTGGCTTGGCTGTTGTTTATTCCTCGAGCTTATTTGATAAGTGGATGTGCATATAGAGTAAAGGTTTTTTCTACAAAGGCAAAGGTTACATTGATAAGAGGCTTTGATTATTTTGCAAAGAGAAGATTCTTGCAAGCTTTGTTGAACTTTTGAAGCAGTTTCCAAAACTTTGTCACCTGGGCACATAAACTGTGACATTGACTGTCTGATCACACTAAAGGTTGATTGCACCATATGTAAGTTTGTTAAGGGATTGGCACACTAGGAAAGCAGGTTTTTAATGATTGGAGTGTCTACTTTGGACAAAGATTAAATGTGTGGTTAACCTCCAAAACTTCACAAGAATAAGGTGATTTCTTGACAATTTGCACAGGGAATTTACCTAGCAGTCTGTCTCCTTTTCACTGTATGGTATCCTATTGAAAATTTTGTTGGCAGAGATACTTTCCAGGTGGAAGGCCACTTTTTAAGTGAGCAGGGGTTCTTTATATTGTGAGGGGACATTGTGCAGTCATCCAAAGACATTGTTCACTATCTAAACAGTGAATTGACACAGTTTGGCTCCAAGAAGGCAGTTTACACATAGTGAGGCAGCTGGTTTTTTCAAAAGCACAGTTAGGTCAAAATGCCTCCAAGGCAAGACAGCAGGAGTGGCCCACATAAAAGATATGAGCCAATCTCTACAGAGGAGGTAAATGCGCATCCATCTATCCTTTTCAAATTCCATGAAGTAGGTTGTCTAGACTTCTGCCAAAAGATACAGGAGGTCAAAAGTTTCTCGCCATTGACACACCTATGCGCCTTGAGGTTCCAGAACAAGCATTTCCAGGTAGCATATCTTGATTTCAAGTTTTCTCCAAGATCAGTGTCCAAGGCCACCAAAATTCCATATCATGGCGAAAAATGGTTCAAACAGGCCCATCTTGACTTAGAAGATTACAAGCCTTTCATCAAGCCTGAGCATAGAGATGCTTTCACTGCTATTTTCCCTTTTTCTTATCTTCTTGACAGCCATGCTCCTCTTATGAAAGTCATAATGAAATATTTTACTTGTGAAGGGAGGTTTGATCGAGTTTATGCCTACCATGTCCGACTATTGATGCATTTCACTAGAAACAGGAAACTAAATCTTCCCTGCTTTTTATACAAAAGCATCGAGAAGATGGCATCCACAGTCCAGAAGAAGGCCCCACCTCTGCAAATACCTTCTCTTTTCCATCATTCTCTGATCAAGATTATCATCCTACACCAGCTAGAGAAGAAGGAGGTTCCATGGGATGTATTCATCAGTCATCCAGATTTTTCTACTGTTCCTCCCGTCCATATATCTCCCACTCAGCCTGTTCATTGCCCTATACCTTTGTCCAGCAGGCCTACTCCTAGAAGGCTCAAAGTTACCACTGAACAGTCAAGACAGCAGGAAGAAGGAGAAGGGAGTAGACAGCAAGAAGAGAAAGGTCATGAGCAAGAGGAAAGGGATGAAGAGCAGCAAACAGTAGATGAGGAACAGCAGCAGGACAGTGGTGAAGGTCAGCAGCAAACAAAAGGTGATGCACAGCAGGTACAAAATGAAGAATAGCAGCTTGATATTGGAGGACAGGAACAGCAGCTTGGGCAGGAAGTTGAGCAAAAACTTGAGCCACAAAATGAGCAGGAAATCCAAGCACAGCAGCAGCTTGATTTTGGTGAAAAAGGGCAGCAGGTTGAAACAAAAATTGAACAAGGCATTGAAGTAGAACAGCAAATTCATGTTGGCGAACAAGAGCAGCAAATTGAACAGCAAGAAGAAGACACACAGCAGCCACAAGGAGAGCAGCAGTTTCAAGAAGATGTCAAGGGTAAAGTAGTTGTGTCTCCTCCTCCCAAAAGAACAAAACCCAGCACAACAAGGAAGAAAGGGTCTAAAGCTGCCACTCCGAAAGTAACAAAATTTGTTCCTAGCAAAAGAAAATTGCCCAAGAGGTATCCCATTAGCATGCCAAGGAGGAAGAGTGCAAGATTTGCCTTCAAAGGAAAAGCAAGGTTGGAAAGATTCAAGAACATGAAGGAGCATCGGCTGTCATTCCAATCCAGAGTGATGACAGCGATAATGAAGCCCGCCTTCTTGAAAACCTCTTAATCCATAAAGAGGGGAAAATTGAGACATTGGAGAATGATCTTCAACGGGCGAGGAACTTTAACTATTTCTTGGAAACCCAAAACAAACAGATGAGTGTTCACACAGCTATTCATGAAGCATGGGCGATCAAATACAAAAATGAAGCAGCTAAGGCGCAAGAAAGGATAGAAGAACTCATTGGTGATTTTGATGAGGAAGAAGAGGAAGAATAGCCTAGGCGGAAGAGGCCTAGAACCATGGGGCTTAAAAAAGCCTTGGAAAAGCAGAAAGAAGAAGAGCAAGCCCATCTCCAAGCCTTTCCTCTCACTGCACTCCTTGAGCAGGAAATTGAAGAAAACAAAGAGGCATGGCTTGAAAGAGCCAAAAAACACTTGGATATGAAGCTTGAAAGAGAAAACAGAGATCTGGAGCTACAAAGGAAGAGGACACATCACTTTCAAAAGTTGAATCAGTTTGCCCGATGCAAACTAAAGGCAGCCCAAGAGAAATTGAAGAAAGCAAAGGGGAAGCGCCCGGCACGGAAAGAGGAGAAAGGCACATCATCTCTTGAAATTTTGGCCTCAGCTTCGGAGCATGTTGCTAGGGACCCTTGAGGGTCATGCGTGCCAATTTTGGGCCCATTTCGACAACTTTTTGTTTTTTGGCATTTTTTGAGTTTTTGGTCGAAAACTCATTATTTCGCCATTTCAGTTTGAGGTTTTTTCAAGTGAGGGGGATGATACCATTTGATGCCATAATTCTATGAGCAGGTCCTCAGCAATTTTCAGATCATTTGGAGATCATTCGCCCCCTCAAAACGGCGAAAAATGCTCACTTTTTGCACATTCTGCCCGTCATATCAGCAGTCTGCTATTTCTTGGCTTTTTACACATAGGTACAGATTTGGAGGACTTCCAGGCATCAGATTGAGGTGATTTTAGTTGTGCCAGAAAGTAGACATAGAAAGCTTTCCAACGAGCTATCATGAGCTTCGTTTCGACACCGGGAAGGCTTCCAATTGTTTCCAGCAAGACAGGGGACCTTTTTCTGATATAAATTTGAAGTATTTTTGTAATTTTTGAACCTCAAAAATCTGCTTTTCCCAAATGTGCGTTTAGCGATTTTTACACTTGGGAAATGATGTAAAGTCAATATAGTTCCCATTTTTAGCATTTTTTTAGATATTTTATGGGATATTTTGTGCCTTGGGCTTTGCAAAGCCTCAAGGACAAGTTAAGATATTTTTATTAGGCCAATGGGATAGCTAGTTGCACCATGAGGTTTTCCTCACTTGAGCCTATTTATTCCACAAGGCTTCATTGTAAAACAAGGCTGAACTTGAGAGAAGAATCAACATATTGGTCATATGATCTTTGAAGAACATACTTGTGTTATGATTTTGGACTGCCTCTTGGATGCTTTTGATGAATGATGAAGGATTGTTGATGGATTCCATGACATGGTAGAATGGTATAGTGTTTCTTGCTTTGTTGTTGTCTTCTAGTTTTCATTCATGATACATGATTCTTGCTGCTATAGATCAGTAGAGATTAAGTTTGAGATATTCCCATGGAGGCACCTCAAAATTCCTGAATCTTCATAGCTTTTATGTTTTCTTCTTCCTTAGTTGTACTAAAGAATTCTTAACTGCTCTTTAGTAACTTAAGGATATTGTTGCTAGTTTTATTTATAATTTCTATGCATATTGAGTAGGATGTATGGTGTGCCCTACTTACCTATGACTATCCATAGTTATGTCCATAAAACTATCCCTTTGACTGATTAGCCTATCATCTTGTTGAACCAAGGATGCCTAGTCCTGATCTAGCCCTTTGCCTAAAACTATGAAAGCTTGTTTGTCAAAGTGCCCAATAACTTAAAGACTGTGTTTAGGCATTCTGGCATAGTATTTTGAGTTTTTAGTCCATCTCAAGTGTTTTCCCCAAAGTCTGATATCCATTTCCCAAAGTTAGAGGGTCTTATACTTCTATGCATGGCTGGAATGTTTGTTTCGATGTGTTGATTAGTTTATAGTTACATGTTGCATGGTTAAGGGTTTTCTTTACCATGTTTATGTTATCTATTAAACCAGTGATGCTTGAAACTCTTTGTTATTCACAAACTTGATGTCCATTTACTCCATTTTTCCCAAAGATCCTTTCTACCTTGAATCAAATCGGCCCTACAGCAGCCTTGCATCATCATCTCATAGCTTCCTTGACCTTTTTGACCCCATAGCCCAGTTGATCTAACTTCTTGTTACCCATTTTATATCTTTGATCAGTTTTATCCCTCACAAACTTAAAAACTAAAAACTAAAAACATACTTCATAACTAGCCTAATATCAGAACACCACAAGCAAACACACCGATATCTTTTATATATAATAGAGAGAGCCCTCTCTGAGTCCAGGAAGGCTAGGTCCTTGGGCTCCAAAGCTTGGTTTGATGTTACATCGTCATTTGGCTCGCCAATCGGCCAAATCACGGGACCCTAACATAATGGCGATCACGGTGGGACTCTGAGTAACAAAAGCTTAGATTCCCTAGACCTTAAGAGACCTTAAAGAATACTATCTGATTGACTTATCCCACTGCTCACTAACATAGTGACACTCACAGTAGGACCTTCCGAGTTAGTGACAATCTAAGTACACCTTAGTAACTCCTGAAGTCTCAATCAAGCTTAGTAAACTTAGATATTGTCTGAAGAGTAGAAAATAGCTCCTTCACCATCTTAGCAAAATGATGAGTCAGTTATAGAAAAATCTTCCAAACCTTGTAGGCACATAAAACTCAAAAAACCCCAAAACACTCCCTTAGATTGTTTTTTGTCAATATTGGTGGTGGACCATGCAAGTATACCTCAAAACAACTGATAATCCACCTGGCGACTCCACTAACCTCTAGTAGGCCTTACTATTTTTCCGAACTCTAGGTTACTATCCGATAGATCTATCCCACCACTCACTAAACATAGAGAGAGATGGTAGGACACTGAGTACATGATAGTCTAGCAAACTCTTATAGACTCTTTGGTCCTTTAGATACCTTAAACAAGCAAGCAGTCCATAGACCCATTTAGAGTAAACTCTTTTTGTTCTCATCACCCTAGAAAAGTGTTGAAACAAGTCTAGGATACTTTAACAAACCATAGGCTGCACATAAAACTCAGAAAATCCAAAACATTCCCAGATTAGTTACTGGTGGTGGACCATAGCTATCTTCATAAAAACAACTCAGTTCCACCTGGCGACTCCACTAGTCCATCCCTTTTATTTTGACCATCCTTCACCTTAGTAGAACTTTAGAGAGATCACTCATCCAGAACATTCACCAATACCATTCTCTCTAAACTCTAGATCCAAAATCTGGCTTCACGAAGAATTAACACCAGATCCCATCCAGACCCAAATCCCCCTATCATAGTAGATGACCCAGAGAAGATTTTGTGGCAAGCTTCCGAAACTGATCATCTAGCTTCTGGTAGATCCATCCGTAAAACAAGATCAGTACCTAAACATCTCACTATCCTACCAGATTCACCTTTTGAATTAGAGTCATCAAAAACTCTTCCCAGAAGAAAATCGTATAGTAAGATAAACTTTGACGATCTTGAATCCCTAGGCCCACCACAGAGTCCTAGTAGAGAAGCTTCACCTACCACTCCTCCTGATTTCCAGCTTCTCTATCAATTTGGCTCCTACCATCCCAGATCTACTCAAAACCAGATCACTAGTCCAAGTTCATCTTCCACACCTGTTCAAAACACCTCATCTCATCCCACTAGTCCTCATCTTGTACATCATCCATTAGCTCCCGTCATGGCAGCCTGGTACGCACCTTTGGTGTTGCCACCGCCTTTGGCTCCTCTCCCAAATAAATATCAAGACAAAATCCCACACTTTACTGGAGAAGACACCACTACACCTCAACAGCATATAAGTAGGATGACTGATGCCTATGAATACTTAGAGGTACAAGACGAAACCGTCAGAATGAGAATATTCGCCCAAAGTCTTGGTGGTGAACCCAAAGCATGGTTCAAAAGCTTAACTCCAAACAGCATCCACAATATCCCAGAACTACATCAAGTCTTCAGAAATAGGTGGGAAATCTGAAGAAACCCCATTCAAATCCTGTCAGAATATAACAACCTAAAACGGGAAAATGGGGAAAGTGTCCAAGCTTACTGCACTAGGCTCAACAGTGTATATAACTCCCTCCCACCTCATTTCAAACCCCCACTTGGTTTAGCCTTGGAAAAATTCCCCGAGGGTTTCGATCCAGATATGACATATCATCTGAGAGACAAGGATCCCCCCACCTTAGAGGAAATGCAAAAAATAGCCATAAAAGCAGATGCCAACTTAGCAGAGAAAAGGGCTAGGACCAGATCAGAAAGAAAGGTCAGATATAAAGACGAGGTCTCCACTTCATCACCTTCCCTAGATCCTAGAATAGATGACTTAGTCAAAACCATGGCCAAAATGTGGGAAAAAATAAATGAAAAGGCTCCTGTTAGGGACAACCAGCCTAACCCTCCAAACAGAAACCGAAACCAAAGCTTTAGGAGGGAGCAGCCTCAAAACAGACCAAGAGAAAATGACCAACAAATTAGACCACCATTCAATGAAAACTATGTGGAAGAGGATGACAGGGATACAGAACCCATTAATGAAAGTCATTTAAATCTCGTAGGGTCTGATAATGAAAGCGAGGTGTACCTCACAGCGGAAGAACAAGATTTATGTTCTCCTAATCAGGGTGAGACCAACTATGAAGATCTCGACGATCCTGCCATAGATTTTCAAAATTCCATAATAGAAGCTCACCGGCAGTATAACCTTAGAAGCAGAAAAAACCAAAACCATTCCAAAAAGAGTAATCCTAACAATACCAAAACCCCTGATAACATCCTAAACAAGACCATGGATAGTAACAAAATTGGAGCCAAAAAGATTGACCAAAACAAAGGTAAGGCCATTCAGACAAGTACTAGCTCAGATACTCCTAGTACCTCTACAGAAACCCCAGAGTTGGCTATATCGAACAAATTCCCAAGCCAAAGTCAGCAAATTAAGAACATAGAAAAAGTTATGTCTGAGAAAGCTTAAACAAATCTGCCCAAACTACCTACTCCTTTTAGTTTCGAAGGGGAAATTTCAAAAATAAAAATTACCATACCCCTCACGGAGCTAATAACTGTAGATAGGTATAGATCTCAAATCTTTAAAGTCTTCGACCTAGAGAGCAAGGCAGATACCTTGAATCTAACTGACGACAAACCCGAGCTCTTATTTGGCCCTAAAGTAGAAGGTGAATACCAAGAAGGATCTATTTCTCCCTTCTATGTAAGCTTAAACATACGGGCCAAAATATTACATAACGCCATGTTAGATTCTGGTGCTTCCCATAACCTCATGCCTAAAGCAGTCATGGAAAACCTGGGACTAAAAGTAACTCAACCTTATAAAAATCTGTATTCTTTCGACTCAAGCCAGGTCAAATGTTTAGGTCTAATAAAGAATCTAGATTTTTCCCTAACACAACTACCAGCGAAAAACTTAGTCATGGATGTAGTAGTGGCCGATATCCCGCCCAAGTATGGAATGCTACTATCAAGAGCATGGGCTGCCAAAATACAAGGTAGTCTTCAAATGGATATGTCATTCGCTACTATCCCAGTTTTCAACCAAACTAGGAGGTTATACCGAGAGACTCACATGAAATACATGGTTAGCAACAAAGATAGGCCAAAAAATACTCCCATCTATTCCATTCATTCCAATTTAGATTCTTTTATCTTATACAATGAAAGTGATATAAGAAAACAGATAAAATAAAATGAAGACTTTTCCAAACCATTGCTGAATGAAGAAATTGATGACCAAAGTGCCAAGAAACCTGAAAAACAGCTTAGTATCATGTATGAAAAAGAATCTCTTTGGAGTATAATCTTTGACAGTTCTTGTGGCAAAATAGGTTCAGGAGCTGGCATCTGGATACACAATACTAAATAAGGTCATTCTTTTAGATTGGAGTTCCAATGTACTAATAACATTGCGGAATATGAAGCCCTTCTCATTGGCCTACACATACTCAAGGACTTAGGCACCAAGAGAGTATCGGCCCAAGGAGACTCAAAACTTGTAATCAGGAAAATCAAAGGTGAATATTCAGCAAAGAATCCAAGACTAAGAGAATATAGGAATGCAGCTTTGGATATCCTTAAAACTTTTGAGAAATATGAACTCACCTATATCCCTAGGATTCAAAACAGCCTAGCAAATGAACTCGCCTTTGCTGCAAGTAATGGCCAGATACCATGCCTAAGTGAACAATATATTACTCAGGTCAAACATCACCCTACGGTGCCAGATAATCTTGACCATTGGCAAATATTCCAAGACGATGATCAAATTGATGATTTCCTACAATCTAGGAATGAGTTTGAAATAACCAAAACAGACTCAGGAGACAAAGAAAGGAAACACAGCCAAATTCAAGACCAAGAGCTAAATCCACTTTTGTGGACCAATCTAAACCTGGTAGACCATCCATATGACAAGGAGATAGAGGAGGACATTGACCAAAGGGAACTCGAAGTCTTACACTGCGAAAATGACACCATACCCAGAGGGCTCGCACCTTTAGAAGAATTGTTTGACTTTAATGATGTGGCCAAAAAGCCTAAAATGGAATCTACAGAGGGTGACATAGAGGAATACAACATAGGAAGTCCAGAAGAGCCCAAAAACATTAAACTTTCCAAAACCCTCCCGCCTCTCATAAAACATAAATACATCGAACTGTTTAAGGAATTTAAAGATGTGTTTGCATGGGGATACCAAGATTTGAAGTCATATGACACCAGCATCATCCAACATAAAATTCCCCTCAAAGAAAACCAAAATCCTTTCAAACAAAAGTTAAGAAGGATAAACCCAGTATTACTACCGTTGGTTGAAAAGGAAATTAAAAATATGTATGATGCCGGGATAATCATGTCTCTCCGATACTCTGAGTGGGTCTCAAATCTAGTATCAGTTAGGAAAAAGACTGGTGAAATCAGACTCTGTATAGATTTCCGAAACCTGAATAGGGCATGTCTGAAAGATAACTATCATCTGCCCAAAATGGACCACATACTTCAGAAGGTAGTAGGCGCTAAAAGAATCTCATTGCTTGATGGTTTTTCTGGTTATAACCAAGTGTTGGTTTATCCTACCGATCAACATAAGACAGCTTTCACCACCCCTTGGGGCACTTTTATGTACGTTAAAATGCCTTTTGGACTGATGAATGTTGGCACCACATTTCAAAGAGCCATGGACATAGCCTTCTCAGAAGACATAGGTGTTTTCATAGTCATATATCTTGACGATATAACAGTATATTCTAAATCAGATGAAGAACACCTAGCACACTTAAGAAAAGTTTTCAACAAATGCAGAAAATATGGTTTATCCCTAAACCCCAAGAAAACACTTTTCGGTCTAGAGGAAGGAAAACTCCTAGGTCACATTATTTCGGAAGAAGGAATTAAAATAGACCCCCAGAGAATCGAAGGTATCTTACAGATAAGTCACCCCAGAAACATAAAGGAGTTACAGTCCTTTATCGGAAAAATAAATTTCCTAAGAAGATTCATCCCAAACCTTGCTGAACTCCTGAAAGATATCACAAATATGTTAAAAAAGGAGGTCGGAGTTAAATGGACTATATAAGCCAAAAAATATTTTGAACTAATTAAAAGGGCCTTAACTGAAACACCAGTATTGATAAGCCCTGACTTCACCAAAGATTTTTACATTTTTTCATTTGCCTCAGAACATACAATAGTTGCGGTGTTGTTGCAAGAAAATGCAGCTAGGCAAGAGAAACCCATTTCCTTTTTTAGCAAATCCCTGAGAGATGCTCCCTTGAAATATAACATCATGGAAAAATAGGCATTTGCATTGGTAAAAGCACTAAAAGATTTCCGAGTTTACATCTTGCATTCTCATGTCATAGCTTTTGTCCCTAATACTGTCGTCAAGGACATTCTGAACCAAGATCCCGATGGTAAAAGGGGAAAATGGATTGCTATCATCCTAGAATATGACTTAGAAATCCGGCCTACCAAACTAGTTAAAGGACAAGGACTTGCAAGACTAATGGCTGAAACCAACCTCCAAGCTTTAGATATAAATTTTGTCGATGCCTTAGAAGAACAGGAAGAGTGCACACTCCCCCCTATTGATCAGACATTTTTGGATTCACCTTGGTATGCAGATATTCTTTATGTATTAACTTATCTGAATGCTCCTCCGACTTTATCAAAAACAAAAGCAAGATTCCTTAAACAAAAATCTTTAAAGTTTTGCATTTTAGATGGTTTTTTGTATTGGAAAAATCCCACTGGTATGCTGCTTAAATGTTTGCTTGAGTCTGATGCAGAAAAAATTATGCACGAAATGCACGAAGGGGAATGTGGGGGCCATCTCCACTGGAAAACCACTGCGAACAAAATCCTTAGAGCCGGTTATTATTGGCCTACCTTATTCCCTGATACTCACAAACTAGTTATGACATGCCATAAATGTCAAAATTTTTATGGAAAGAAAAAGCTTTTACCTTTGCCCTTACATCCCATTATAGTTGAAGGACCCTTCCAGCAATGGGGTTTAGATTTCATCGGGGAAATTCACCCCTCCTCATCCGATCAACATAAATGGATCCTCACAGCCACTGATTACTTTACCAAATGGATAGAAGCCATACCTTCCCGGAACGCCACTGATTTAGTCATCATCACGTTCCTAGAAACCAATATCCTATCCAGATTTGGCTGTCCCAGGAAGATCATTATAGATAACGACGATGCCTTCTCCTCCAAGAAAATGATAGACTTCTGTCACAAGTATCATATTTCATTAGGACATTCCACAGCCTATTACCCTCAAGGTAATGGTTTAGCCGAGTCTTCTAACAAAAGCCTAGTCAACATTATCAAAAAACTTCTTGAACAAAATCAAAAAGCATGGCATGGGAAACTAGTACACGCCTTATGGGCTGATAGATTAACCACCAAGAAATCCATAGGTATGTCTCCTTACCAGCTAGTTTATGGTATAGATGCCATTTTCCCAACATATTTGGGGGTTTCGGTAATGAAACTATTACAAGAAGTCCAAATAGAAGAAAATGACATGCAAAGGAGGGTAAATCAGACTATCCATTTACAACAAACCAGAGAAGAAGTTTACCAAAGGGCTCAGTTAGCACAAGATAAAATAAAACAAATTTTTGACAGAAGAACTAAGGAAAATGATTTTCAAATTGGGAATAAAGTTTTAAAATGGGATTCTAGAAGAGAAGACAAAGGTAAACATGGCAAGTTTGAAAATTTATGGAAAGGGCCTTACATCATCAGCTCAGTCAGTGGAAACAATGCTTTCTTCTTGCAAGAACCTGATGGGACTGAAATTTTTGGGGGTCCTGTGAATGGCAGGACATTAAAGCATTATTTTTGTCAGGAGCTCCATTTCTGAGTTTGAAACACTTTTTCATTCATTGTACATACCATTGTCTGAAATATTGAAAAATAGAAAAGTCAAAAACAGTAAAAGATAAGAAAAGTCAAAAACAGTAAAAAACAGAAAAGAGGGTGAGTGAAGATAGAACAAAGGCCCCATTTTCCAAAAAATAGTCTTTCAGAAAGCGAGCAAGTCTAAATGCCGCTGTTAGTACTTCAAAGTCTTGTTCAACTATCTAGCCTAATCATAGCTGAGCATGTTTAAATTTATTTGCTGATAAGTTAGTGAGTGCAAAGATAGTCAACATTGTGTAAGATTGACTTATCACAGAGTTTAGATTAGGGAAAGATTCTGGTTCCACATGCCTAAAACAGAACCAAAGAGAGAAGCGAGGGATGAAAAATACATTGTACATCTTAGCCCCGCTTGTCTAGTTTCCCTTTGTTGCAAAATAATATTTGTGTGCAGCTTGTCTTTTATGCTGCAAATGCATGACAAATCAGTCCGTCTAATCCTGATTTGATCATTTTGAATTTCATGTTTTAGATTAGAGAAACAAAATCCTGTCAAACTGCTTAATCTTGACAGCCGATCTAGCATAGGTGGAGTAATGAAAGAGTTCATCAGTTTAATCTGAACTCCCGGCAGATATAAGAGTAGAAATAGATAGGTTCATTTTGCAAAAAGAAAAATATACATTGTCAAAAGGCTGCTAGTTCAAATGCGCCAAAGAGAAGAAAAAATGTTAGGAAAGATAGTTGGCTAGGTAGAAGTATCATTAATGTTAAACATGCTGTCACTTTTCAGAAATAGCATCAAAGAAGGGTGAAATTTTGTGCCAATGGATAAGGCACTGATCTTCATAAGCTAAAGATCTGAATTCTGGACATCTCCTGACGATGAGCTGCCCTCCCCAAATGGAGCCACTGTTAGTCATCAGTATTTTTCACATGTTAGTGATGACTATATCCATAGCTGAGTTTTCTAGAAGCTGATTTTCATATGTCAATTTGTCATCTAGAAAACCCTCATAAAACTTTTTTCGCCCTCCTACTTTTCAGTCCACCCATGTCAAAGTCAAAACCTCATTATCACTATCCTATCTAGCTTTAGCCCAACTAGTCTGCCCATCAGCTCTAAAAGGCAAATCCAAGTCTGTTTCAAAAGCCTCCCCTAAGTTAGGAAGTGGCGCTTTAAGGCATTTTACCCTTGGCAACCATCAAAAAGCCAAAAAACCTCCATCTGCTACAGACCAATCATGACAGACCTCCCACTCTGCAAATGAAATTGATAACAGCCCTAAGTCGCGCCACTTACACATCCCTAAGTCTTAGCACTACATAGACCAAAGTCTCAAGCTGATTATTAGGAGTTTTACAGTGTTTTATGGATTTTTGCAAGGACAGGAAATATAACTTCATCTCAGGAGAAAATTCTTGAATCTACATTTAGAAGAACAACTGCTTCTCAATGTAAACATGAGCCTGAGATATATCTGCAAGACAGAGAGTTACTCATCAAGACCTTGCAGCTTCCTTTCAGCATGAAATCACAGCAGAAGAAAGACACCACTGTCAAACAGACTGGTAATTTGTCATGGCCAAGAACCTCCTTCATCTACAAGCAGAGGGTTAAGGCGCCTCCTTCATCTACAAGCAGAGGGCGCTGGCCATTATTGACTTTAATGATTGCAAAAGCACAGGCTTGCTTTTCACTAGACAGTAAAACAGTGACTCTAGTTTTTCTGAGTGTAAGTGATGTCCATAGCAGAGCTAGGATCTGAAGTGTGCAAGAAAAGGGAAAACAGAGTTTTGGTCTTGTAAAGGAAGTCATTTGAAATTTTCAAATCATATGAATTGTTAAAACCTTGGAGAGACATATCATTAGTGAAAACAATTCTAATCATAAGCAGCCTGTTGTTTCAACAAGACCAAATTGAAGAAAAATTGACAAGTCATGTCATTACACAGGCAGAAGAAAGGGTGGTTGTTTTTCAAGGGTGCTAACCTCCCTACTCATAGAGATTTTCTTTCAAATGACTTGTCATTAGTTGACCAAGGAAAATGGTGACATTTCAGTTTCCCCTCAGCAAACAGTAGTGCAATGAGACAGTGAAGAGCTCCTTCACAGGAAACATAAAGAGCAGTTCTCCTTGTTTCACTTTCTAACTCTCATACATCATCCCCTGTTTTCTCTTCTACCCACAGTCAAAGAAGAAAGCTCAAAGATACCTAGCACTTGCATCTACAGTCAAGAAAAACCTGTCACCTAATTAGATTTACATTGCAGGCAAGATTCTGGCATAATACCCAGAGCAAAAATGTGTTTGATCTAGTTTGTCTCTTACAAAAAAGTATACAAGCTCATCAAGTACAAAAAGAGTTTGGCACAGTGTTTCAGGTTCTGGAAATCATCAAAGGCAAAGTCTAAAGTGCCACTACTCCAAAAAGAGACATTTCCTCCTCTAAGTAGATAACAGTCAAAGTTTCAAAAGACATTTTATCCACAAGTTATCATCTGAGTTTTGAAAACTTTGAAAAGAATGAAAAGAAAATCACCTGGCAAGGGAAATTTGAGTTTTATCACCAAGAGACATCACCTTTGGAATTATTGTTCATCATGTCCAAAAGAGGGTCATTTGACATATTGTCATTGTTTGGATGGTTTGAAACAAACACAGTTTTTCATTATTCAAAAGGACAGAGATATCATAAATGATATGTTTTGAGAAGAGGAAGCATATTGAAAAGGGGCGCCTTTCTTAAATCAAAGGGCCATGACTAAATCCAGAGAAGGCCAGCAAATTTGAGTACCTGTAGTAAGAAAGAAGTTGAGAAAGCAATTGGAGATAGAAGTTGTCAAAGCAATGGATTAACAAAGTGGCAGTTAAGTTTTTCTCCAACAGGAAAGGCACTCCAAACAAGTTTACAAATATGCAGAAAGATGTTAATATCTACAGCTAGGGAGAGAGTCAATGAAGAAATTGGATACAGAAGTCTGTCAAACCAAGTTTAAGAAGCAAAGGTTCCTACAAGTTTACAAGCTCAACAAATACAAGAATACGTTGGTTTAGTTCTTCAGGCTTTGAAAGTCATCAAAGACAGAATCCACATACCACTGCTGCAGGAGGAGGCATTCTTCAAACAAGGAACAGTCAGAAGTCTAAAGGACATATTTCTCCGAAATATTATGTCATTTCAAGAAAGGAAAATGAGCTTCGAAAGTGGGACATCATCACCTTCAGGTTTTGATTAAACAAAGAAATTTAGTTCATTTGTGAATAGTAAGGTTCCCAATATGAATGTAAAAAGAAAACAAACCTTTTTCAAAACTTTGAAAAGAACCCTCTCAAGTCAAAAAATCAAAGAAGACCGTTGGTTTCATTACTTCAAACAAGGATCAGAGCCGTTCTCATCCATTTTGAAATTCATCGAGCCCGAGCAGAGCCTTTTTGCTACCCTCAAAGATCAAACAAGGAGGTTTCGAGCGGTTTGAAGGAGTTTCTGGTTGTTTGTAACTGCACGACGCGCCTGGAAAATTGCGCGACGTGCTCAGGTGGGCTTTTATACGGGAGTTCAACTGCCGCGCGACGCGCCTGTACATGTGCGCGATGCGCATGTACATGTGCGCGACATGCCTGTACATGTGCGCGACGCGCCTGTACATGTGCGCGACGCGCCTGTACACGGCGCCCGGCCGACCCGACAGAGCCACCCGACAGTTGTTTCGGCGCGGCATTATGAAAGCCCAGCACGTCGCACATTTGTATGACCCTTTTAAGTTATTCAAAACACCTCCGGAGCTGGCCTAAACGCATCAATCTGTTTCTCCATCATATTCTCAAGGTATTTCCATATACCTTCTCAGTTTGTTAAACAAAGTGCTAAGTGATATGAAGCTTAAAGGCCCTGTTTTCAAGCTGTGGTGTGAGAGCAAAATAGTTTCTCCTGATTAAATTGTTGAAATATCTAACACTTGTGAGCCATATTTTTATTAAAAAGATCATCAAAACAGCCTCACTACCGTAGTGAAGCAAAGTTAAAACTGTCCATATACAGTTAGGGTATACGGTTCAAATAACTGCAAAGAATGAAAGGGTTAGAAAAAAATTGTTGAGTTTGACCTAGTTTACATATCATCATATATTTTGAGAAGCTTCCTTTCAGGGTTAAGGGTCAAATCAAAAGAGGGCTTATCCTCGTTTATCTTGCTACATCACCATATCTGTCAACTAGTTTTGCTGTGAAAATATCCATGGGTTTAAGCTGTGCTTGAATAGTAAATACACTGCTTGAAGTGCCTATAGAGAAAACAGTGTGTTGAACTTCTACAATTTTCTCATACCATAGCATACAAAACTTTCAAACTTTGTCAACACATCTGGGAAAACAGTGTTTTGACTGTGTGGTGATCCGAGGTGGAAAACTGTGATGAAATGTTGAATGTGTTATTAAAGGCACCTACAGGAAATAAATTGTGCTGAACTAGGAGCTGTATGTTTTCACCTTCATTAATCAAAGGACCAGAGATCCTATACCTTCAAAGCATCAAAGGGCAAAAGTTAAACCCTATAGACCACAGAAGGAGCAGTTTTTCCTGAGTTTGCCACTTGACTGTTTTGTTCTTCAATCTTATTTTGACAAGTTCATATTCAGATGGGGTAGAAGTTTTTTCTACAAAAGGCAGGGTTTCCATATTAAAACAGGAGTTTTGATTGTGGGAAAGAGATAAACTCCTACAGGCTTGGTTGAACTTGTAAAACATTCTTCAAAATTCTGTCACCTTGTTCCATAACAGTGAGTCTGGCTGTATGCTCACACTGAGGGTTAACTTTGTATGTGTATGATTCTGTTTGATGAAGTGACATACAAATAGAAGATAGTAAGTGTAATAAGAAAAAGGATTTTTGTTAAAAAACAGTTTGTTGGTTGAAATCTACAGGGCAAAACTGACCCCTATTTCTCACAGTAAGAGACAGTTTTCACTGTGTTTTGGCTTGGTTGTTGTTTATTCCTCGAGCTTATTTGATAAGTGGATGTGCATATAGAGTAAAGGTTTTTTCTACAAAGGAAAAGGTTACATTGATAAGAGGATTTGATTATTTTGCAAAGAGAAGATTCTTGCAGGCTTTGTTGAACTTTTTGAAGCAGTTTCCAAAACTTTGTCACCTGGGCACATAAATTGTGACATTGACTGTCTGATCACACTAAAGGTTGATTGCACCATATGTAAGTTTGTTAAGGGATTGGAACACTAGGAAAGAAGGTTTTTAATGATTGGAGAGTCTACTTTGGACAAAGATTAAATGTGTGGTTAACCTCCAAAACTTCACAAGAATAAGGTGATTTCTTGACAATTTGCACAGGGAATTTACGTAGCAGTCTGTCTCATTTTCACTGTATGGTATCCTATTGAGAAATCTACTGACAGGGATACTTTTAAGATAAAAGGCTACTTTTTAAAGGGATCAGGGGTTCTTTATATTGTGAGGGAACAGTGTGTAGTCATCCAAAGACATTCTTCACTATCAAAACAGTGAATTGACACAGTTTGACTCCAAGAAGGCAGTTTACACACAGTTGGATGAGTAGGTTTTCAAAAGCACGGATTAGTCAAAATGCCTCCAGGAGCAGACGGCGAGACGCAAAGATATGAGCCAATCTCTACAGAAGAGGTTAATGCTCATCCATCCATCCTTTTCAACTTCCATGAAGTAGGTTGCCTAGATTTCTGCCAGAAGATACAGGAGGTCAAAAATTTTTCGCCATTAACACACCTATGCGCCTTGAGATTCAAAGAAAAACATTTCCAAGTGGCAGGTCTTGATTTCAAGATCTCTCCAAGGTATGTGTCCAAGGCAACTAAAATGCCATATCATGGCGAGAAGTGGTTCAAGCAGGATCATCTAGATTTGAGTGACTATAAGCCTTTCATCAAGCCCGAGTACAGAGATACATGCACTGCCATTTTTCCTTTCTCTTATCTTCTTGACAGCTATGCTCCTCTTATGAAAGTCATAATGAAGTATTTTACTTGTGAAGGGAGATTTGCTCGAGTTTATGCCTATCATGTTAGACTATTGATGCATTTCACTAGAACCAGGCAACTAAATCTCCCTTACTTTTTATGCAAAAGTATCGAGAAGATGGCATCCACAGTCCGGAAGAAGGCTCCATCTCTGCAAATACCTTCCCTTTTCCATCATTCTCTGATCAAGATTATCTTCCTACACCAGCTAGAGAAGAAAGAGGTTCCATGGGATGTATTCATCAGTCACCCAGATTTCTCTACTGTTCCTCCTGTCCATATATCTCCCACTCAGCCTGTTCATCGCCCTGTGCCTTTGTCCAGCAGGCCCACTCCTAGGAGGCTCAAAATGACTACAGAACAGCCAGGACAGCAGGAAGAAGGAGAGGGGAGCAAACAGCAAGAAGAGAAAGGTCATGAGCACGAGGAAAAGGATGTAGAGCAGCAAACAGCAGATGAGGAATAGCAGCAGGACAGTGGTGAAAGTCAGCAGCAAACAAAAGGTGATGAACAGCAGGTACAAGATGAAGAACAGAAGCTTGATATTGGAGGACAGGAACAGCAGCTTGGGCAGGAAGTTGAGCAACAAATTGGGCCACAAAATGAGCAGGAAATCCAAGCACAGCAGCAGCTTGATTTTGGTGAAAAAGGGCAGCAAGTTGAAACACAAATTGAACAAGGCATTGAAGCAGAACAGCAAATTGATGTTGGCGAACAGGGGCAGCAAAGTGAACAGCAAGAAGAAGACACACAGCAGCCTCAAGGAGAGCAGCAGTCTCAAGAGGATGTCAAGGGAAAAACAGTTGTGTCTCCTCCTCCCAAAAGAACAAAGCTCAGCACAGCAAGGAAGAAAGGGTCTAAGGCTGCCACTCCAAAAGTGACAAAGTTGTCCCTAGCAAAAGAAAATTGCCCAAGAGGTCTCCCATTAGCATGCCAAGGAGGAAAAGTGCAAGATTGGCCTTCAAAGGGAAAAACAAGATTAGAAAAAGTCAAGAACATGAAGGTGCATCAGTTGTCATCCCAATCCAAAGCGATGACAGCAATAATGAGGCCCGCCTTCTTGAAAACCTCCTAATCCATAAAGAGGGGAAAATTGAGGCATTGGAGAATGATCTTCAATGGGAAAGGAACTTCAACTATTTCTTGGAAACCCAAAACAAACAGATGAGTGTTCACACAGTGCATTTCATAAGAAGCTTCTGAAGCGATCAAATACAAAAATGAAGCGGCTAAGCGCTAGCAAAAGTAGAAGAACTCAATGGTGATTTTGATGAGGAAGAAAGAGGAGAAGACCGGCCTAGGTGGAAGAGGCCTAGAACCATGGGGCTTAAAAGAGCCTTGGAAAAGCAGAAAGAAGAAGAACAAGCCCATCTCCAAGCCTTTCCTCTCACTGCGCTCCTTGAGCAGGAAATTGAAGAAAACAAAGAGGCATGGCTTGAAAGAGACAACAAACACTTGGAGATGAAGCTTGAAAGGGCGAACCGAGATCTGGAGCTACAAAGAAAGAGGACACATCACTTTCAGAAGTTGAATTAGTTTTCCCGGCGCAAACTAAAGGCAACCCAAGAGAAATTGAAGAAAGCAAAGGGGAAGCGCCCGGCACGGAAAGAGGAGAAAGGCACATCAGATCTTGATATTTTGGCCTCAGCTTCGGAGCATGTTGCTAGGGACCCTTGAGGGTCATGCGTGCCAATTTTGGGCCCATTTCAACAACTTTTTGTTTTTTGGCATTTTTTGGGTTTTTGGTCGAAAACTCATAATTTCTCCATTTCAGTTTGAGGATTTTTCAAGTGAGGAGGATGATACCATTTGATGCCATAATTCTATAAGCAGGTCCTCAGCGATTTTCAGAGCATTTGGAGATCATTCGCCCCCTCAAAAAGGCGAAAAATGCTCACTTTTTGCACTTTCTGCCCGTCATATCAGCAGTCTGCTATTTCCTGGCTTTTTACACACATGTACAGATTTGGAGGACTTCCAAGCATCAGATTGAGGTGATTTTAGTTGCACCGGAAAGTAGACACAGAAAGCTTTCCAACGAGCTATCATGAGCCTCGTTTCGACACCGGGAAGGCTGCGAATTGTCTCCAGCAAGTCAGGGGACCTTTTTCTGATATAAATTTGAAGTATTTTTGCAATTCTTGAACCTCAAAAATCTGCTTTTCCCAAATGTGCGTTTAGCTATTTTTGCACTTGGAAAATGTTGCAAAGTCAATATAATTTCCGTTTTTAGCATTTTTTAGATATTTTATGAGATATTTTGTGCCTTGGGCTTTGCAAAGCCTCAAGGACAAGTTTAGATATTTTGATTAGGTCAATGGGATAGCTAGTTGCACCATGAGGTTTTCCTCACTTGAGCTTATTTATTCCACAAGGTTTCATTGTAAAATAAGGCTGAACTTGAGAGAATAAATCAATATATTGTTCATATGAGCTTTGAAGAACATACTTGTGTTATGATTTTGGACTGCCTCTTGGATGCTTTTGATGAATGATGAAGGATTGTTGATGGATTCCATGACATGGTAGAATGGTATAGTGTTTCTTGCTTTGTTGTTGTCTTCTAGTTTTCATTCATGATACATGCTTCTTGCTTGCTATAGATCAGTAGAGATTAAGTTTGAGATATGCCCATGGAGGCACCTCAAAATTCTTGAATCTTCATAGATTTTATATTTTCTTCTTCCTTAGTTGCACTAAAGAATTCTTAACTTCTCTTTAGTAACTTAAGGATATTGTTGCTAGTTTTATTCATAAGTTCTATGCATATTGAGTAGGATTTATGGTGTGCCCTGCTTACCTATGACTTTCCATAGTTATGTCCATGAAACTATCTCTTTGACTGATTAGATTATCATCTTGTTGAACCAAGGAGGCCTAGTCCCGATCTAACCCTTTCTCTAAAACTATGAAAGCTTGTTTGTCAAAGTGCCCAATAACTTAAAGACTATGTTTAGGCATTCTGGCATAGTATTTTGAGTTGTTAGTCCGTCTTATATGTTTTCCCCAAAGTCTGATAGCCATTTCCCAAAGTTAGAGGGTATTATACTTCTATGCATGGTTGGAATGTTTGTTTCGATGTGTTGATTAGTTTATAGTTACATGTTGCATGATTAAGGGTTTTCTTTACCATGTTTATGTTATCTATTAAACCGGTGATGCTTTAAACTCTTTGTTATTCACAAACTTGATGTCCATTTACTCCATTTTTCCCAAAGATCCTTTCTACCTTGAATCAAATCGGCCCTACAGCAGCCTTGTATCATCATCTGATAGCTTCCTTGACCTTTTTGACCCCTGGCAGTTGATCCTAACTTTTTTTACCCATTTTATATCTTTGATCAGTTTTATCCCTCACAAACTTAAAAACAAAAAACCAAAAACATACTTCATAACTAGCCTAATATCAGAACACCACAAGCAAACACACCGATATCTTTTACATCTAATAGAGAGAGCCCTCTCTGAGTCCGGGAAGGCTAGGTCCTTGGGCTCTAAAGCTTGGTTTGATGTTACATCGTCATTTGGCTCACCAATAGGCCAAATGACGGGACCCTAACAAGACTCATACATTTCACAAAGAACAAAGTGATCCATAGCCTAGTATAGACCCTATAACGCAACATAATGGCGAACCCAGCTGTAGGGAAGGAGATGACAACGAAAACAAGGATGAATCCTGTGGAAATGAAACTCGACGGAGTCATGCACTGCAGAAACTGTTGGAGGTAGGTGTGGATCATAACACGGAGACGATCATGCGAGAGAGTCATGCCTACAACCACTGCATTTCAAATGTACAAGCAACATTGCAGAGTACGAGGCTCTTATCCTTGTCTTAAATCTGCTGAAACAATTTGGAGCCCGCAGGATAGCGTAACGACCCTCACTTTGGTGATTATTCGCAATTGAATGGTGAATACACAATGAAACATCCTAGGCTGAGAGTGTACATGAATGACACTATGGATCTACTGAAAATATTTGTTGAATACAAATTAGTGTTTGTTCCTAGGAGTCGAAATGTCATTGCAAACAGATTAGCTTGCTTAGCTAGTGCATATCCTAAGACTCCCAGCGATCAGAAAATCATCATTCAGACCAAATTCAGACCTGCTGTGCCAGACAACGAAAAATATTGGCAGGTTTTTGAAGGTGATAAACAGATCGAAGATTTCCTGATAGGCAGAAACGAGTTTGATTTTTCTGATTCAGACTGTAAATTTGACCATAGCTGCCTAAGTGATGAATCCTCAGATGAGGAAGAAACACCTTGTAATATAGAAATAAACTCTTTAGATGAACAGATTGGAAATCCAGATCGCAAATGTGAAAGTGCAGATAGTGAAGAGGTAGAGGTGTTGCAGGCCAAAGATAAGAATATACCTAGAGGCCTGGCACCCTTAGAGGACCTTTTTGACTTTGATGATGTGGCCAAAAATCCCACTATAGAACATGCAGACTCTGATGTGGAAGAATGCAACATAGGCACTGAAGATAAGCCCAAAATGATTAAACTGGCTAAGTCTTTACCTGCAGACATGAAGAAGAAATACATTTACCTTTTCCAGGAATTCATTGATGTGTTTGCATGGAGCTATGAAGACTTAAAGGCCTATGACACAAATATTATCCAGAAAAAAATACCCTTGAAAGAAAATCAGAAGCCCTTTAGGCAAAAACTTCGCAGAATAAATCCCAAACAATTGCCTGTAGTAGAGAAGGAGATCAAGAAAATGTATGAAGCAAGTATAATTGCGCCTGTGAGGTTCTCTGATTTCGTATCAAATTTAGTGGCTGTGAGGAAGAAAACAGGGGAAATCAGATTGTGTATAGATTTCAGGAATCTCAATAGAGCCTCACTCAAGGACAATTAACCTTTGCCTAAAATGGAACATATTCTTCATAAGGTAGTAGGTTCTAAGAGGATTTCCCTGCTAGATGGTTTCTCCGGATATAACCAAGTCTTAGTAATCCCAGAAGACCAACTCAAAACAGCCTCTACCACTCCATGGGGTACCTTCATGTATGTGAGGATGCCTTTTGGATTGATGAATTATGGAGCCACCTTCCAAAGAGCGATGGACATAACATTTTCAGATGAAATAGGGCACTTCATTGTTATCTACTTGGATGACATAAAAGTCTATTCCAAGACTGAAGAAGAACACCTGAAACATCTGAGAAAAGTATTCGAAAAATGTAGAAGGTTTGGTCTCTCCCTGAATCCTAAAAAGACTGTCTTTGGGCTACAGGAGGGTAAACTCCTTGGCCACATTATATCCGAGAAGGGAATCAGGATAGACCCACAACGAGTTGAGGGAATACTACAGATCACACACCCCAGAAACATCAAGGAATTACAGTCTTTCATTGGGAAGATTAACTTCCTTAGGAGGTTTATTCCAAATCTGGTTGAACACCTTAGGAACATGACTAACATGTTGAGGAAAGGTGCAGGAGTTAAATGGACTGTGGGAGCTAAACACTCTTTTGAATCAGTGAAACTTGCACTTACCCAAGCTCCCGTCCTAATCAACCCATATTTCTCCAAAGATTTCCTAATATTTTCATTCGCCTCTAAGCATACGGTGTTTGCAGTCTTGCTGCAGAAAAACACAGAGGGAATGGAACAGCCAATTGCCTTCTTTAGCAAAGCACTTAGAGATGCACCCTTGAAATACAACATCATGGAGAAACAAGCCTATGCTCTGATTAAGGCATTGAAAGACTTTAGGGTGTACATATTGCATTCTCATATCGTAGCTTATGTGCCCAACATCATACTCAAAGATATACTATCCCAAGACCCAGAGGGGAAAAGGGGCAAGTGGATAGCAGTGATCCTAGAATATGAGCTTGAGATAAAACCCACCAAACTTATTAAAGGTCAGGGCTTAGCTAAGTTAATGGCTCAATCAAACCTACAAGCCCTAGACATTAACATGATAAATTCCTTGGATGAACAACAAGAATTTCTTGATCTCACTATTGAGGGAAAATTTCAGAGCTCTCCTTGGTATTCTAACATTCTGTATGTGCTTACACACCTCAATGCCCCTCCCAGATTATCAAAGACCAAGGCCAGGTTCTTAAAGTTAAAAACCAGAAGTTACTGCATTGTGAATGAAAACTTATATTGGAAGAATTCGAATGGCCTATTGCTTAAAGGTTTTCCTGAAAATGAGGCAGAGAGGGTTAAACAATAATTCCATGCTGGAGAATGTGGAGGCCACCTGAGTTGGAAAGCCACTGCAAAAAAAATACTCAGGGCTGGTTATTATTTTCCCACACTCTTCAATGATGTTCATAAATTGATATTTACTTTCCACAAATGTCAGATCTTTGAGGGCAAAAGGAAACTCCTCCCTTTACCCCTACAACCCATCACTGTTGAAGGTCCCTTTCTGCAATGGGGCCTAGATTTCATAGGGGAAATTCACCCTGCTTCTTCTGCCCAACAAAAATGGATCCTAACAGCCACATATTATTTCACTAAGTGGATAGAGGCCGTGCCACTAGGAATGCCATCGATTCAGTCATCATTAGTTTCCTAGAGGGTCACATCCTCTCTCGGTTTGGTTTCCCAAGGAAAATAATCACTGATAATGCTACTGCTTTCGGATTCAAAAAGATGGTTGATTTTTGTCATAGGTACCAAATAGAACTTGGTCATCCAACTACCTATTACCCTCAAGGTAATGGATTAGATGAATCATCAAACAAGAGCCTGGTGATCATCATCAAAAAGCTGCTAGAAGAAAACAAAAAGTCATGGCATAACAAGCTAGTACATGCCTTGTGGGTTGACAAGCTTACAACAAACAAGTCCATTGGCATGTCACCTTTTCAGCTTGTATATGGTACATAAGCAATATTCCCTACCAGCCTTGGGACACCAATGATTAGGCTGGTCCAGGAGATCCAAACAGAAGAAGACAATATGGTGAGGAGAATAAACCGAACAATCCATCTTCAACAAACAAGGGAAGAGGTCTACAACAGAGCAGTGAAAGTTCAGGAGAACATAAAGAAATTGTTTGAAAAAAGAACCAAATCTGCTGATTTCAAGGTTGGAGATAAGGTTTTGAAGTGGGATTCGAGAAGAGAGGATAAAGGAAAGCACAACAAATTTGACAGTTTGTGGAAAGGCCCATACCTCATCCAGGCCACTTTGGGTCCAAATGCTTTCTTGTTACAAGAACTAGATGGTACAAAGTTGTTTGGGGGTCCTATAAATGGTAGGATGCTCAAACACTACTTCTGCTAATTCACAATTTCTAGTTTCATTTCCATTGTACATACCATTGCAGCTTTTTATTTTTCAAGAAAAAGAATTTTTTTTCAAAAAATAGAGGAAAAGGAGAGGTTCAGGCATGCTTAAAACATGGACCTCTGATATGCAAAAGAGTGACTCTAATAAAATTGAAACCTGATCCAAATAAAGTAAAACAGTTGGTCCTAACATGCCAAAAATCTAGACCAGAAAAGGAAAAAGAAGAATCAGCTCTAACATGCCCAAAACTAGAGATGAAATGAAGAAAAGGAGGTGACTCTAACATGCTCAAAACTTGAGTCACAAAAAGGAAGGAAGGATGTTTCAAGTTCAGATCCCAAGCCTTCACAGTTTTGTTTTTAGTTTTCTGCAAGTTTCTGTCCATGTGCAATTGTTTTTATGCCTTGGATCCATAGCAAGTTAGACAGTCTAATCCTGGCTTGACTTTTTTTCAATTTCTGTTGTAGAATGTAGAGAAGAAATCTGCTGGACAGTTTAATCCCAGCAGGTATTAGATTAGGTAGAGAAACATATGAGACCAACGTTAATCTGGTCTCATGGAGTAAATAAGGAGTAGATTTAGAATAGGTTTATTTTCTATTTGCAAAAATAAAAATATGTAAAAAGATCTGTAAACTCAAATGCACCCTGGAAGAAGAAAAAATGCTAGGATTTTGTGGGGGCCCAGTCGTTGTTGAAGAATTTTTACGCTTTAAATGTTTACATATTGTGGTGGTGATCCGGGAAAGGATGTTGCGGAAATAGCAGACAGCTGGCCTACTCCAAAGATCTATTCTCCGAATTCTTGACTCCTTCAAGAAGAAGCCATCCCCATGTGGAGCCACTGTTAGCCCCTTATGATTTCCTTGACAAAGCAAGCAAGGGGCTAATTTGTTGTAAAGCCTGCAAGGAATGCATTTCCCTTGTAAACACATCATCCTTGCAGCCTTTTATATCCCCTGCCTTTGAATGTTGTCCTCTGCTGGTATGGAGCATATGAGCCTCAATGATTGCTATAAATTCTACTCCAAAAGCCCTGCATTACCCCTTGTACCCCTGCAAAGTGTCCCTTTTCCCTTTTTCCCTCTTTCTGTCAATTTTCCCACGCTCCCCTCTTTTCCCCTATTAACCCTCTAAACCTCCCAAGATCCCCTTTAAATCCCATTTTCACCCTTTGTTTAAACCCTTATACCCCTTTCCTTCCTATCGTTACCCTTTATGGGCCTCAAAATGCATTAAAAAGGTTTAAAAACCCACATTAAACATTATATCAGGCCTAGCCCCTTTCTCGCTTAGCCCCGCACCTCTTCCTCCATGTGATCCGGTGCTAGAACCACCCGCGAAATCCGAAAGGCTCTTGCCATATTTGTTCATCGGGCGCAACCTCGACCGTCGATCTTGGTATATCGGACGGCTATCATTAAATCTGCAGCACCCGGGTTTCCCTCGTTCATTCCACAGATCGCGCCATCGTCGTCCGTTTAAAAGATGATCTGACGGTTCGCAATGCGCCCGCGTCGGTGGTCCCCATGCACTATTCCAAACCCGGCGGTTTCTATCACACCGCCTTCGGGTGGTTCGCGTGGCCTTTCTCATCGGCCGGCGATTCCATGCCGCGTGACACCGTCCTACGTACGATTTCAAAAGAACCACGGTCCGCCGTTAACGTCATCCATCGCGCGTTATTGTTCGGACACGGATGCCCAGCGATATTGCCATGGACCATCCGATCTGGGGCGGGCCATCCAACGACTATCACTCGCTGAAGATGCGCGGTAGTTAACCTAGATGCACACGCGATAACTCAGGGTATGGCCCGCCATCCGTCGCCCTCCGATGCATCTTCAGCTGTCGATCTCCTCACGAGATCGGACGGTTCACATTCAATTACCCCCGCTGTTGACTATTTCGGCATCGCCCAGCCCTCCACGTCATTCGTCCACATGTCTCCTCCGTATAGTCGCCACCCCCACAAGCATACATCGTACATGCGCCCATTCCATTACATATAGTTGGTTCATTTTCTTGTTTTCTAAAGTTTTTCGTTCAAATTTTCTCCGCAGACCGCCAACCACCCACCAGAGCGTTTTTCACCATTTCTCTGCATTTTTTCCTCCATTTCGTCATCTGCATGGCCATTTCCTTCATCCACACTGCATCCACTATCCCCGTCCATGGATTTCATGACAAGTTTGTTGTTTTTCAGGGTTTCAAGCACGGAAAACTTCCATGGCTCATTGTTCCTGTCACAGTGGTAGACATGCAGGAAAGGGCCATGTACAAAGATACATTTACTGAAGAAAAGGCCCAGGGAAGTGTTTGACGTGATTGTAATCAAAGGACAGGGTCAAAATTCTGTCACTCTCCTCTGGAGCCATTAAAAGCACAGATTTCATGGCCAGAAGGTAACTGTGGGAGCGGCAAAGAGAAATCAGCAAGGAAATCAAAGAGTTAAAACATTAAACTGGAGATTTTAAAGGATTAATCCAGTTTTTCAGAGGCAAGGTACTAGATTGAAAACCCCGAAGATCAATCAGAAGTTTAACACACGAGAAACCGTACCACCAGGGTTTTCTACAGCAGCAGAATGTTTTTCTTCATCAGAGGACAAATTGCCCATGCATTTTTTATTATACATCGTGTTCCTGCAGTTTCCTACCCCAACAGCAGTCCTACATGTCCAGAATGATTTGTTGCACAAGTATGGCAGACTTCACTGTCTTTCATTTACCTTTTGTTTATTCACCAATAGTACTGCAGAAGCACCACAGCTAGAATCCACCAAATTCATATCAGAAGTAAAAGGAGCCATGGAAAAGACCACTCTTTCTCCCAAAGAACACCAGGAATTGAATGCACAGGATTTAAAACAGAATGGGCTTTGACCCTCTTTCTTTTCTAAAATTTAATACTGCATTTAGTCTTCTACCTACCTTCTCTTCTTCTCTTCAGCTATAAAACTCATGAGAAAAACATTGTAAAGGTTGTTGATCAGTTATCAGAGAACTGCAAGTAGTTCCTTTGAGATCCAGTCTCTGTGTAAAGATTGTAAGATAGGTTGAAGGATATGTTTTCAGACTGAGTATTCAGCTATTGGTAATATTGTACTTGATTGGTATTGTTATTCAATATGACAAGCACATTTCTTTGGATCCTGATCTGAAGCAGCGGTCATGTTTTCCTATCTCTATGTTTACGATTTGTTTCATTTCGTTTCTACTGGCTTGCATCGGAATATTGGCATAGGATTTACCCTTGTTAGGTAGCCTATGTTTCTACTTTCCTTGCCATTTATGTTTCTCTTCTGAATGTATTATCTAAGGAATGTTTTCACTTGGTTTAACCAGTGTAGTGGATGATATTTCCTGCTCTCTTATGTATGAATTAAATGAATTCAGTTCTTAGATGCTTCTTATTATAGATTTAGCTGGAAGATTTGCTACAATAATCTAAGTGATTGGCCCCAACCCTATCTATTTCCCTAGGATCCTTGTAAGCCTACCCTTGCGTAACTTTGTGCTGCGAAATGCGAGTTGTCTCCTCCTCCCTGTTTTCCCATCAAATAATCATCTTGAAAGATCCTAAGTTTCAGATGACTAGCCCAATTGAAAGCCTGCCTATTGATTAGCAAGCAAATTCTTTCCTGACTCCATTGCCCAATGGTTTTGAATATTTCCTGGAATATTTTTCCTCTGCCTTATCCCTCTTTGCTCATCCTGGTTTTACATTGAACCCTTCTTTCCTGATAACCAGCAACCAAACAAACAATCAAACAAACAAACCCGTGCCTATAACTAGCCTAAAATCATAATGTTTGAGCCTCATAGACATAAACCTTTGCTCATACAGAGAGATCCCTCTCTGGACCCAAGAGGGCTAGATCCTGAGGTCTGAAAGTGGTTCTGATGTTGTCTCATCTTTTGGTCTTGCCAATCTGGCCAAAACGCCGAAGATTTATGAGGACACTCATACAAGCGCGGATTCACATAAAAAACTGGAAAACCCAAAAACATTATAGATTGGTTTTTGTCATTTATTGAGTGGTGGACGAGATATATATATATATATATATATATATATATATATATATATATATATATATATATATATATATATATTCAAAATAACTAAAAACATCCATCTAGCGACTCTACTAGCCTCCAGTAGGCCTATCACTTCACTAGTTCTCATTAGACTTCCTTAGAATTGTGTCAAATCAGCCCTGAGAAGTTTAGAAGCCTAGTCCTGTATCGTAGAAGTTTACTAAGTACTAAGAGAGGTCAGCCTTCTGAAACAGTCCTAAAATTTCAGCCTCTCTAAATTTTGAGTTTGAAATCTGGCTTCATAAAGGATCAATACTAGATCTCATCCAAACCCAAATCCTCCTACTATAGTTGATGATCCAGAAAATATTTTGTGGCAAAATTATAAAACTGGAAACTTAACTACTGTTAGGAACATTCATAGAGCAAGATCTATCCCTGAACACCTTACAACCTTGCAAGATCCTCAATTTGACTTTCACCATTCAAAGTATCTATTTAGAACCAAGTCACATAGTGATATTGACCAGACTGACCATGAGCCCATATATTTGCAGCAGAGTTCTAGTAGAGAAGCCTCTCCTTCCACTCCTCCTAATTTTCAGCTTCTCCTTCACTTTATCTCTTTCCATACCAAATCTGCTCATAATCAGTTTACTGGTCCAAGTACTTCCACCACACCCATCCACACATCCATTGTTGAAAACACACAATTTCATCCCACATTCCCTTTCACTAAACCCCCCTCTTTTAAATATTCCATTTTTTCCCATCATGGTAGCATGGTATGCCCCCCTAGTATTACCACAACCTCTGGTTTCTTTTCCAAATGATTATCAATCCAGAATTCCCCACTTTACCGAAACTGAATCTACCACTGCCCAACAACATGTAGATAGAATGAATGATGCCTTTGACTACATGGAAATAGAATAAGATACCATTAAGATGATAATATTTTCCCAAAGCTTAGGAGGAGAAGCCAAAAAATGGTTCAAAATCTTGACTCCTAACAACATACATGATCTCCCTTCTCTATACCAAACATTCATAAACAAATGGGAAATTAAAAGGAACCCTCTCCAAATTCTTTCAAAATATGGCAACCTTAAAAGAAATACAGGGGAAAGTGTCCAAGATTATTGCACTAGATTCAATAGTGTTTACAATGCACTTCCACCAAACATGAAACCCCTAGTAGGCTTAGCCTTAGCAAAATTTCCAGAAGGTTTTGACCCAAACATGGCCTATCAGCTAAGAAAAGAGACCCCTTAACTTTAGAATACATGCAGAGGGGAGCCATAAGTGTAGAAGCAAATATGATTGGAAAAAGAGCTAGGTTAAAGTCAGAAAAAAGAGTTACATACAAAAATGAAACTATGGCCTCAACCTCATCATCTGATGCAAAAATTAATGACTTAGTGAGGGTAATGGAAAGAATGATGGAAACGATAAATTTAATTGAAAGAGAACCTCGTAGGGAGAACCAAGCAAATCCCCAAAACATAAATAAGAATCCAAATTTCAAAAGAGATTCTCCTCAAAACAGACAAAGAGACAATGACCAACAAATTAGGCCTCCTTTCGAAGACAACTATGTAGATGAAGAAGAAAGAGAGACAGAAAGGTTGGAAGAAAATCATGTAAATCTGATAGGATCTGACAGTGAGGGTGATGTTTTTCTCACTAAAGAAGAACAAGGATTCTTTTCCTCAGACCAAACTGAAACCAACCATGAGGATTCTGAAGATTACCAATTAGGATTTGAAAATGCTATAATGGAGGTCCATAGGCAATATGACTTTAGGAGCAAAAATAACCAAGAGACTTCCAAGAATAATTAAACAAACACTTTTGTTAGGAAAACCTCAGAAAATCTTCATAAAAAGACAGCAAACAGTACCATCACTGTGGCTAAGAAAGCTGATATGAAAAAAGATAAAATCATCCAGCAAAGTGTTGACCCAAGCTGCCATAGTACTTTTACTAGTGGCCCTGGAAAATCTATTCAAACTAATAGTCCTAATCAAACTTAGCAAATCAAAACTGCTGAAAGGACTATGTGTGACAAAACAGATGTAAATATGTCAAAAACACTAGCACCTTTCACCCTTGAGGGAGAAATTTCCAAGATCAAAATTAGCATACCCCTTACTGAACTGGTAACCCAAGATGTATATAAAAATCAAGTCTTGAAAGATTTGAATATAGGAAATGATAATGATACTCTAAATTTGACAGATGATAAACCAGAATTATCGTTTGGTCCTGAAGTAGAAGGGAAATACCAAGAAGAAGCTATCTCTCCATTCTATGTCAGCTTGAACATACATGATAAAATCTTGTACAATGCCATGCTAGACTCTGGTGCCTCTCACAACCTCATGCCAAAGGTGGTGATGGAGAGATTAGGCCTAGAAATTACTAAACCTTACAAAGACCTGTATTCTTTTGATTAAAGCAAAGTCAAATGTTTGGGTCTAATCAAGGATTTATGTGTCAATCTGGCACAAATCCCTACTAAGGGTCTAGTTATCAACATAGTAGTTGATGACATTCCCCCAAAGTATGGCATGATTTTATCCAGATCATGGGGAGCCAAACTTCAAGGAAGCCTTCAAATGGATATGTCTAATGCTACCATCCTGGTTTTTAACCAAACAAGGATATTGTACCGAGAAACTCATATGAAATATATGGTAAGCAGCGTAGATAGGCCCAACAATACTCTTTTTTATTCCATTCATTCATACCTTGATTCATTTATCTTGTACAATGAAGGTGAAATCAGAAAACAAGAAAATGAAGGTGAGAAAGAGTTAATACCACCAGAATAGTCAAATTTGTCCTCAAATGAAGAACATAACAGCTCAAAATTTAGCAACCTTGAACAACAACATGATGGTGAATGTGAAATAGAAACACTTTGGAACATGAGCTTTGATGGCTCTTGTGGAAAATCTGGTTCTAGAGCTGGTGTATGGATACATAATACAAACAAAGGACATTCCTATAAACTTGATTTCCAATGCACTAATAACATTTCAGAATATGAAGCTCTCCTCCTTGGCTTACATTTTCTTAGAAACATAGGAGCCAAGAAAATATCAGTCCAAGGAGATTCTAATTTGATCATTAGCAAAATAAAAGGGGAGTATTCAGCCAAAAACCCAAGATTAAGAGAATATAGGAATTCTTCCCTAGACCTCTTGAAAACCTTTGAAAACTATGAACGCACTTTCATCCCTAGAGCTCAAATTAGCCTTGCAAATGAGGTTGCCTTTGCTTCCAGCAATTGCCAAATACCCCATGAAAATGAATAATTCACTGTCAAAGTAAAAAATCGGCCTACAGTACCTGACAATGCAAACTATTGTCAAGTGTTTGAGGGTGATAAGAAAATTGATGATTTTCTGCAATCTAAAAATGATTTTTTTGTACCAACACCTAGCTCAATTCATGAAGAAGATTGTTTTGCTGAAAAACAAGCCCATAAAACATAGTTGTCCTCTACTACTGATATAAACGAGTTTGAACATCTTTATAAAGCAGAATTACTTGACAAACTAAAACAAAAGGACCTTGAGGTTTTACAATGTAAAGTTGATGCAATACCAAGGGGCCTTACACAATTAGAGGAGCTTTTTTCTTTCAATGATGTAGCTAAAAAACCAAATATGGAGTCTACAGAAACTAATGTAGAAGAATATAAGATAGGTAGCATGACAGAACCCAAAATGATCAAGCTATATAACACTCTTCCTCCACACATAAAATATTAATATATTGAACTTTTCAAAGAGTTTGTAGATGTGTTTGCATGGGGGTACGAGGACCTAAAATCATATGATACCAATATTATTCAACATAAAATTCCTTTTAAGGAAAATCAGGAACCTTTCAAACAAAAACTAAGACGGATAAACCTTGTTTTACTACCTTTAGTTTAGAAAGAGATTAAAAAGATGTATGATGTTTGGATCATAGTTTTCCTTAGATACTCAGAGTGGGTTTCCAACCTGGTGTTAGTTAGGAAGAAGACCGGGGAGATTAGGCTTTGCATTGACTTTAGAAATCTGAACAAGGCCTCCCTGAAAAATAATTATCCCTTGCCTAAGATGGATCACATACTCCAAAAGGTGGTTGGATCTAAAATAATATCACAGTTGGATGGTTTCTCAAGCTACAACCAAGTGCTAGTACTCCCAAGTGATCAACACAAAACTACCTTCACCACACCTTGGGGTACATTCATGTATGTTAAAATTCCATTTGGTTTGATGAAGGCAGGGGCTACTTTCCAAAGGGCCATGGACATAGATTTTTCAGAAGACATAGGCTACTTCATAATCATTTACCTTGATGAAATCATTGTTTACTCTAAAACTAATAAAGATAACTTAGTCCATTTGAGAATTTTTTTTGAAAAATGTAGGAAATATGGCCTATCTTTGAATCCCAAGAAAAAAATCTTTAGTCACCAGGAAGGAAAACTCCTAGGCCACATAATATTTGAATAAGGAATCAAAGTAGACCCCAAAAGGATTGAAGGCATATTTCAAATCATCCATCCTATAAATATCAAGGAATTACAATATTTCATTGGAAAATTCAACTTTTTGAGAAGATTCATCCCCAACCTTGCTGAACTTTTGAGAAATATCACAAACATGCTAAAAAAGGAGACAAGATTTAAATGGACTTTGAAGGCCAAACAGTCATTTGAACTAGTGAAACAAGCTCTCACGCAAACACCAGTTCTTATCAGTCCTTATTTCACTAAGGATTTCTACATTTTTTCATTTGCATCTGAACACACCATTTTTGTAGTGTTGTTGCAAAAGAATAACATGGGGCAAGAACAACCCATAGCCTTTTTCAGTAAAGCATTAAGGGATTCTCCACTCAATTATAACATCATGGAGAAACAAGCCTTCGCCTTGATAAAAGCATTGAAAGATTTTCGAGTCTACATTTTACACTCTCGTATCATTGCTTTTGTCCCACATACATTTGTCAAGCACATTCTAAATCAAGACCCTGATGGTAAAAGGGGAAAATGGATTTCTATTGTCTTAGAGTATGATTTAGAAATCAAACCCACCAAGCTGATTAAAGGACAAGGATTAGCAAAACTCATGGTTGAATCAAATTTGAAAGCATTATACATGAATATGATTGATGTATTAGAAGAACAGGAAGAATTCATAGCTCCATACATTGAAGAAGTATTTATGAATTCATCTTGGTATGTTGATATCATATATGTGCTTCTTTATCTCAATACTCCTCCTTCTTTATCAAAGACAGAAGCTAGGTTCTTGAAACAAAAAGCTTTAAATTACTGCATTTTAGATGGAATTCTGTATTGGAAGAATGTTGTTGGCATATTGCTTAAATGTTTGCTTGAGAATGATGCAAGAAAAATCATGCATGAGCTGCATGAGGGAGAGTGTGGAGGTCACCTTTATTGGAAAACCACAACAAACAAGATTCTTAGAGCTGGATATTCTTGGCCAACCCTTTTCCCTGACACTCAAAAACTAGTCATGACTTGCCATAAGTGCCAATTTTTTTATGGCAAGAGAAAAATCCTACCTTTACCTCTGTATCCCATCAGTATTGAGGCTTCTTTTCAACAATGGGGTTTTGAATTTATTGGAGAAATTCACCCCACCTCATCTTCCCAGCATAAGTGGATCCTTACTGCCACTAATTATTTCACCAAATGGATTGAAGCCATCCCTTCTAGGAATGCCACTGACTCAGTCATTATCAAATTCCTTGAGACCAAAATCTTATCTCAATTTGGTTGTCCTAGAAATATCATTACAGATAATGTTGTTGCCTTTAAATCCTAAAGAATGGTTGACTTCTACTATAAATATCATATCACAATGGGGCATTCCACATCTTACTATGCCCAAGGTAATGGACTAGCTGAATCCTCCAACAAAAGTCTGATCAACATTATCAAAAGACTGTTGGAACATAACCAAAATCATGGCATAGTAAGCTAGTTCATGCATTATGGGTTGACAGACTAACCACCAATAAATCAATCAGTAAGTCTCCCTATCAATTAGTATATGGCATGGATGCAGCCTTCCCAACATCCTTGGGAGTTCCAGTCATGAAGCTCCTCCAAGAAGTGAAATCAAAAGAAAATGACATGCAGAGAAGGCTGAACCAAACCATTCATTTACATCAGTAAAGAGAGGAAGTTTACAAAAGGACACAAGTAGTACAAGAAATCATCAAGAAGATCTTTGACAGAAGGACTAAAGCCAATGATTTCCAAATTGGAGACATAGTTTTGAAATGGAATTCTAGGAGGGAAGAAAAAAGTAAACATGGTAAATTTGAGAATTTTTGGAAAGGGCCTTATGTCATTCATTCAATTAGGGGTAATAATGCTTTATTTATACAAGGGTTGAATGGAGAAGAGTTATTTGGAGAACCTGTCAATGGCAGGATTCTCAAACACTATTTTTGTCAAGAATCCTAGCTTAAAAGTTTGTATTCATTATACATAACACTGCATGATAAGAGATCATAAAAACAAAAAAACAAAAAACAAAAAAAAACAAAAATTTCAGAAAATAGAAAAAGGAAAACAATGCAGATTTGAAAAGAGGTACAACCCCATACCCAAAAAACAATATTGCTGAAAGTGTGCAAGATTAAGTGCCACTACTTGTTCAAAAAAGAAGATATTGTTCATTCATCTAGCCTAATCATGGCTGAACATGTTTTAAGTTTATGTTGATGAGTTAGTGTAAAGATGATTGTTAAAATTATTCAAGCTTGACTAATCAAAAGGATAGATTAGGAATGAAAGATACTGGTTCCACATGCTCAAAACTGAACCAAAGAGAAAGATGGGGATGCATAGCAAATGATAGATCACAGCCCTTATTTTTCTAGTTACTATTTATGCAAAATAATGTTTGTGTGTAGCTTGTTCCAATGCCACAAACCATGGTAAATCAGATTGCCTAATCCTGATTTAAACCATGATTTCAATTTCATGTCAATAGTTTAGAGAATCAAGTTTGCCAAACAACTTAATCTTGGCAATCAAATAGTCTAAGTAGAGAATAAAAGAGTTTGCTAGCATAATCTGAACTCTTGGAAGCAATAAGGATAGAATAGATAGTTTGTCTTTGCTTTCAAAATAAAAAATGTCAAGAGTTTTCCAATTAAAATGCACTCAAGGAAGAAAAAATGTTAGGCCAAGTAGGTTGGGTAGGTAGAAATTAAGTTGAAGAAATCATGTGTTTCAGATTATTAAAGATCACAGCTTCAAAGAAACATCAGCCAAATGAAAAGAAGGAAAAAATATGCCCAAAAGAAAAGGCATTGGTCTTCATAAACTCAGAGATTTGATATCTGAAAGTTTTGGACACCTCCAAAAAGGGAGCTGCCCTCCCCAAGTGGAGCCACTGTTAGTCATTAGTAATTTTTGATTTTCTGGAGATGACTAGGTATTGATCATAGATTTCTAAAAACAAGATTTGTGAAATATTATGAGTTTTAGAAATCTCACTGCCTTCATTATCCTAAATCAAACTGTTTCATTATATTTTTCCCTCTCTACCTTCTAAAGTTCACCTCACTGCTCCAAAAGGACTTCATTTCTGGGCCTATTGATCTCATTTTTCACTCCCCTACCCACACTCTCATTCACTCCCTTTTTCTTTTGAAAAACCCATTTTTCCCTTCATAAACCTTCCTAAAGGAAACCTTCATTCATCATTTTCCTTTGAAAAATGTTAAACAATGTAAAAGTCCCCTTTTACATTGTTTAAAACCAAAACTTAACCCTATCGGGTGTTTTATTTTATATGTAAAAACTCTGTTTTTTATATTATAAACCCACTCTTATGTTATCAAGGCCTAAGACCCTTTTCCTCTAAACCCCAAACCCCCTCGCACTCATATGACCATGACTCTGCCTATCATATAAGCCTCGTCCCTAAATAAATCACTTTCCGCCCTTTCCATTGTATAACCCCCCCCCCTGTAAACCTTATAAAATGACCTCATAAACCTTTATTATATCAGAATATGGGCCCCACTCTCCACCAGACCCTGCACCCATTTAAAACATTATAGATTAACGCATTTTTATTTATTTATTAAACACCCCAGGCCCATTCTCCATTTAACCCAGTGACCCAATGACTACACGCCACCTGTCCTCCAATCCTGTGATTTGACCACCTGCTCGCCACCTCCAAAACGTGCGACGACTGTCGATCTCTCACCCCAAGATCCGACAATCATCGATGCATATCACAAATATAATTTCATTGGGGTTAACGTCCCGCGACCTACGCAAAATGGGCAGTTTTTCCATGCCACGCATCATGCTCTAGACCATATTGCGTGCCCCCTCCCGAAAACCACTTACTGCCTTTTTTCCACGTGATAAACCACTTCTGGTTTTCAAAACCACTTATCCCTCCACGCTATTTTTCAAACCCTCCTGCCTCTATTCAAACTTCTGCCTGGTTCCGCCTTTGAAACCCTACCTCCCACACTGTTTCCTCCTCTACAAACCCTTCCAACCAACCCAAACCACAGAAAAACACAGTCTAAGCCCTCCCTACAAGTTTTCAGATTAACAAAATTTTTTTTTGTGCAGGTTTAAAGGCAGAATCCATAAAGAGCATTCCGATGGTCTAAAAACGACCAAATCAAATTTTGGGTGACGATCTGGAAGTTTAATTCAAATCACAGGTGGCCAGAGGCCTTGTATCAAGACAAACCATGAATGAAACATGATCATTGATGGTCAAAGAGACCCTCCTGCCATGAAAGGAAGCATCCCTTACACGCAGCAAAAAAACATAGTCAGAGAAACAATGAAGAGAAGAACATCAAAGGATTAGCCAGCTAAAGCATAGATTAAAGAAAAAACAAGAGGCAAATTAACCCAAAGCAGATTCGAATTAACTTCACCTACAGGCAGTTACTTCTTTCAAAGATATTTTTCCACCTAATGCTTTGTTTCCTTCAATAAAGCATTAAAAAGTTATTGCACCTAGTCAAAGATATTTTGTATCTACCAGCAGTTATTTTAAAGTTATTAATAGGCCTTAAAGTCAAACATTTAACATATATTCTCTCAGAAGTTAAGATAGGAGTTATTATTCCAGAGAATTATCTTCAGATATTTTTTCCTTGAGCCTTGCATGGTCTTCAAGGTAAAACATTCATTAACTCTGTAATAAATGACACCCAAACCCTAAACTCAGCTTCACCTCCTCATTTGCAGATAAATACTGCATTTGAGCTCATTGTCTTGTTGGCATTTGATGACTCTTTGAAGTAATACATAGTCTTTTGGAGGTTGAAAAGAAATTGATGTCTTGGAGCTTGTAAATGCCTTAATTTGTTTGTTGATGGAAGATGCTTGCTTGTAGGATCCCTGAGCTTGGTTTATGGTGAAGTGCTTAAATTCTGTTATTTTTTTTTCCTGTTCCATTATGTTTCCATATTTCTATGTTGCAGTAGAACAAAGGATTTAGACTAAGAAATGTTTCCAAAGGCACCTTAGCTCTGTTTGTACTTCACTGCCTTTATGTTTTTTTTTCTACTAGGACATTTTAGAGAATTCTTAATTGCTCTCTAGACCCCCTAAGCTTGTTTATTTCAAGATTGGTTTAATACAGTAGGTGTCAAAAATGATTTATGGCTAGCCCTGCTTATTTGATGTCACTAAAACACTATTTTTGAAGTCTCTCTAAAGTACCTTTAGTTAGGTCTTCCAAAGAGGTTTTGTTTCGATCATATCCTTTGTACTTGCTTAAATAATTGTTTTAGAGATCTTCATAGCTATGATCAAAGATGTTTAGGAGTTCTCTCTTCTCTTATTATAGTTATATGTGTGTCTTGAATGTTTTCTATCCTTGAAGGTGAAGTCACTACAAGTTAAATGAGTTTCTCGCCTTCTATATTTCATTGCAATGTTTGTCTTGAATAATTATCTGCTTAAGTTGAATCAAATAATTTATGGTTTTCCCTGTCTATTGATTGCCTCTTTATGCTTATGATATTTAAGTCCCTTCTTGTTAAAGGTACATGGTAAAGGATTCTTGATTGCCCTTTATCCTACTTTTATTCCCACAATTGATGTCCATCTCATTTCCCCTAAAAACCTTGAAGATCCACTGACTAAGTTAGATTTTCCCTGTGATGCTCCCCAATCCATTGATGAACCTATCATGACTTTTATAGACTCCATTGCCCAATGACTTGAATATTTCCTCATTCCATCTATTCTGCTTGACCATCTAGCCCAACCAAAACAAACAACAAACACAGTACTTAAAAACTAGCCTAAAATCAACCATCTAAAACAAACAAGTTCACATCCTTTGCAAAAAAAATAGAGAGAGCCCTCTCTGAGTCCAAGAAGACTAGGTCCTAGGAATCCAAAGACTGGTCTGATGTTACCATGTGCATTTGGTCTACCAATCTGCTAATTCACGGGACACTAACAGGGCAAAGGGAAATCAAGAATCCTTTATCATGTACCTTTTTAATAAGAAGGGACTTAAATACATAAGCATGAAGAAAAAATCAATAGACAGGGCAAACCAGTAACTCTTTGGTTCAACTTAAGCAAATAAGAATTCAAGACAAATATTCCAATGAAATATAGAAGGCGAGAAACTCATTTAACTTCTAGTGATTTCACCTTCAAGGTTAGAAAACATTCAAGATACACATATAACTTTAATCAAAGAGGAGGGCATGCCTAAACATCATTGATCATAGCTATGAAGATCTCCAAAACAATTATTCAAGCATGGGCAAAGGGTATGATCGAAACATAGCTTCTTTGGCAGACCTAACTAATGGTACTTTGGAGAGAGACCTCAAGAATAGTGTTTAGTGACATCAAACAAGGAGGGCTAGCCATAAATCATATTTGATACTTACTGTATTAAAAAATTCATGAAATAAACAAGCATAGGGGGTCTAGAGAGAAATTAATAATTCTCTAAAATGTCCTAGCAGAAGAAAACATAAAGGAAGTGAAGAACAAACAGAGCTAAGGTGCCTTTGAAGAACATTTCTTAGTTTAAATCCTTTGTTCTACTGCAACATAGAAAGATGGAAACATAATGAAACATGAGAAAACAATAACTAAGTAGAATCACTTCACCATTAACTAAGCTAAGGGATCCTGCAAGCAGGCCTCCTCCATAAACAAGCAAAACAAGCCATTCACAAGCTCCAAAACACCAATTTCTCTTCAACCTCCAAAAGACTATGTATCGCTCCAAAGAGTCATCAAATGCCAAAATTTTACAATGAAGCCCTCATGCTCTATTTATTCAGCAAAGGAGGGCAAGAACCCTAGATAGGGTTGGAAAATTTCAAAATCACTCATAAATGTCATTAATGCCCAAGAGACCATGCAAGGCCCAAGGCACAAAATATCCCATGAAATAAATGCCAAAATAACTCCTAGCACCTAATTATAGAGTGATTTGCCTCAAAAAATGCTAAAATATTATTTTGCAATAAATGAGTGTGTTTTTTTGACGTTTGGCCAAAAACACACAGTGCAGTCTATAAGCACAGTGCCTTCACAAGCAGAAAATTGGTCCACTTGCAGCCAAGTTTTGGTGACCTTCTTGATGTCAGATTTTACTCCGTGATGGCCTGTTGGAAAGCCTTCTGTTAGAAAATTATATATTATGGAGCAATGCAACACATAAAATATGCGGAAAATACAAGCACACGAAACACGTAAAACCAGAGAGACACAGATATATGTCGTTCACCCAATTTGGGCTACGTCCACCCCGAAAAGCCAGTCCTTCCTTTCTATTATCCAGCAAAATGAAGAGAGAAAACTTACAACAGATCTGCTGTAATATCCTCTGTTCTCTCTCACAGTCTCCACAATATATTTCCCGCTCAGAGAATACACATGTAATACACAGCCGCAATACAATACTCTCATACAAAGAGAGGGGTTGCCTTCTAGGGCAAAACACCCTAATAAAAATAACTTCTACCGTCAGATCATCTGCCTAATGAACGACCCAGATTGAATAGAAATTACTATACTTTTACAAGGCAATTTTACATATGTTTTTAGGTTCGGGAGTGCTGCCCTCGAAACCCTTGTCGGGGGACCGCTAGCCCCCGAACCCCCCAGCCAGGGGGTCAGCTCCCCCAGACCCCACGGGAGGGACAAGTCGCCCCTGCACCCCCCCCCCCCACTGCAAGGGTGTACAGTTTTCCTAGGGTATACATCCAGCTAAAACAAGGATCTCTGAATCATGATGAAAATCAGGCTCCACACTAAACAATCTCCCACTTGGAGACTGATTGTAGCAACTCCCCTGCTACTTCATTTGCTGGACAATGACTCCTCTTTGGACCTGGCTATTTCTCATCTTCATCGTCATCCTTGAAGACCAATTGAAACTGAGCACATTCTCAGTTTCTCCCTGGTTACAACTTTTGTTAGCATATCTGCAGGATTCTGGCTAGTGTGTATCTTTTCCAGCTTCAACTCTCCATCTTCCAATACTGACCGTATGAAATGGTACTTGAGATGTATGTGTTTAGTCATGGAATGAAATGTTGAGTTCTTTGCAAGATGAATAGCACTTTGGCTATCACTGTATAGTGTGCCCATATCATGCTTCGTACCCAATTCATCCATAAACCTTTGTAACCAAATCATTTCTTTACTAGCCTCTGTAGCAGCAACATACTCTGCTTCTGTTGTTGAAAGTGCAACAACAATTTGGATTTTTGAAACCCAACTGACAGTTGTTCCACCTACAGTAAATACATATCCTGTAGTGCTCCTCCTGTTATCTCTGTCACCTGCCATATCTACATCAACATATCCCTGTAGAGCAATGTTTGAACCACCAAAGCATAATGCTTGATTTGTGGTACCTCTCAAATATTTGAGAATCCATTTTACTGCCATCCAATGTTATTTTCCTGGATTATTCATGTACCTTCTTACAACTCCCACTGCATGTGCAATATCAGGCCTTGTGCAGACCATTGCATACATTAAGCTTCCAACTGCTGATGCATATGGAACTTTAGACATATAATCCATGTCTTCTTGGGTCTTTGGGAACATCTCCTTACTAAGTTTGAAATGGCTAGCAAAAGGTGTACTAACTGGTTTTGCATTGTGCATATTAAATCTTTTCAACACCTTTTGTATGTACTCATTCTGAGATAGTGTTAATTTTCGATTTTTCCTATCTCTGGTTATTCTCATACCAAGGATCTGTTTTGCAGCTCCCAAATCCTTCATTGCAAATGAATTTGCCAATTTTTGTTTGAGCACATTTATTTCCTGCATGTTAGATCCTGCAACAAGCATGTCATCTACATACAATAACAATATAATATAGCTGCCATCATTTTGCCTTTTTAGATAAACACAATGATCAGAGTGACATCTAGTATAACCTTGTTCGGACATAAACTTGTCAAATTTTAGATACCACTGCCTTGGAGCCTGTTTTAACCCATACAAGCTCTTCTTTAACCTGCACACCAAATTTTCTTTCCCTTTGACCTCATATCCTTCTGGTTGCTGCATGTATATCTCTTCCTCCAAATCTCCATGGAGAAATGTTGTCTTTACATCTAACTGTTCAAGATGTAAATCTTCCGCTGCTACAAGACTTAAGATAGTTCTGATTGAAGTCATCTTAACAACGGGAGAAAATATTTCATCAAAATCAATACCTTTCTTCTGTGCAAACCCCTTCACCACAAGTCTAGCTTTGTACCTCTGTTTTCCTCCATCTTCTTCCTTCGGCCTGTAAACCCATTTATTCTGCAATGTAGTTTTACCTGCAGGCAACTTGACTAAGTCCCAAGTCTGGTTATGCATTAAGGAGTCCATCTCTTCTTCCATGGCTAGCTCCCACTTCTTCCTGCTTTCAACCTGCATTGCTTCTTCATAACATTCAAGTTCACCAGAATCGGTCAACAATAAATAATATAATGAAGGAGAGTATCGTTCAAGGGGTCTACTTATCCTGGTAGATCTTCTAACACCACTTTCAGGTGTTTGAGGTGCCTGTTGCTGTTGTGGTGGTTGCTGCTACTGTGGTTGTTGATTATTATTATTTTCAGGCACCTTTACTTTTTCAGATATCTCATCAAGAACCGCGTATTCCTTGCTTTCTTTTTCCTATTTCTTTTCCTGCAACTGATTCTTATACAATACCTTTTCATTGAATATTACATCTCTGCTCCTAATGATTTTGTGATTTTCATAATCATATAAGCGATAACCAAAATCATTAGCACCATATCCAATAAACGTACATTTCTTTGATTTTTCCTCAAGCTTTGTTCTATTTTCTTTACTAATATGGACAAAGGCCTCACAACCAAAAGGCTTTAAAAAAGAGTAGTTTACCTTTTTACCTGTCCATGCTTCCTCTGGAATACCACCATCCAAGGAACTTGAAGGCCCTTTATTTATTAGATAAACAACAGTATCTACAGCATCTGCCCAAAATTGTAAAGGCAATCCTGCATGCAATCTCATGCACCTTGCACGCTCCATGATTGTTCTGTTCATCCTTTCTAACACATCATTTTCTTGTGGTGTTCTTGGAACTGTCTTCTCTCTACGAATTCCATGCTCTGAACAATACCTATCAAAATATTTGCTGCAATATTCACCTCCATTGTCTGATCTGAGACACTTCAACTTATTTCCTGTCTCAATCTCAACCAAAGCTTTCCATTTCTTGAAAGTATCAAATACATTAGATTTATTTTGAATACAATAAATCCAATTTTTTCTAGTTGCATCATCAATAAACGTAACATAATAGTGAGAGCCACCGAGAGATGATACCTGAGCAGGTCCCCATACATCTGTATGCACAAGCTCCAATTTTTCGCTCTTCTTTTCTTTCCCAACTCTAAGAAATATGACTCTCTTTTGTTTTCCATAAATGCAATTTTCATAGAAATCCAAATCAACATTCTTCAAACCTGGCAACAAATTTCTTGAGTGAAGAATCTTCATTCCCTTCTCACTCATGTGTCCGAGCCTATGATGCCATAATCCTGCATCTGCTCCTTTGGAAGTTAAAGCATTAACAGAGTTAGAAATACCATTGCATAAATACAATGTACCAACCTTTTCTCCTTTTGCTATTACCAGGGCTCCTTTGGTGACCTTCCAAGTTTTATTTGTGAAAGTTGTCACACAACCTTCACTGCCTAACTGCCCTGTTGAAATCAGATTTTTCTTCAGATCTGGAACATGCCTTACCTCCTTTAGTAGCCATTGGTTTCCATTCTATTGTTTTACAAGAACTTTACCCATTCCAACAATTTTACAGGGTTTATCATCACCCAAACGAACTTGTCCAAAATTTCCTTGAACATAGTCATGAAAATATTTCTTATCAGGTGTGGCATGGAATGAAGCCCCTGAATCTACAACCCAAGAATCAGTAACATTTTCGAAAGAAAGAATCAAAGCATCTTGTAACACATCACTTGTCACATTTGCTTCATGATTTTTTTCTTGCTGTGTGTCTCCTTCTTTTCCCTTCCGAGATCTACAGTCTTTCTTTAGGTGTCCTTTCTTTCCGCATTTCCAGCACACCATCCCCGATCTGGACTTGGATCTGCCTTTTCTTGATTTACTGCGATATCCTGAGCTCTTTCCTCTTTCCATTCTCCTTCCCCTAGACTCTGCACTCAAAGCATTACTCGATGTCTCACCAGAGCTTTTCCGTCGCATTTCCTCGCTAAGGATAGCACCGACAACATCATCAAACTTTAAAGTACTAGATCTAGAGACAGAGTTACTAATGGCCATTACTAAACCATTCCAACTCTCTGGCAATGAGCACAAGAATAATAGAGCTCTAACTTCATCATCAAAGTTTACCCCTACAGAACTTAACTGATTGGTAACTGTATTAAAATCATTTAAATGGTCTGCAACAGATCCACCTTCCGACATCTTCATATTAAATAATCATTTCATAAGAAATACCTTGTTTGAGGCCGAGGGTTTTTCATATAGTTTCGCCAACATCTGCATCAAACCCTCTGTTGTTGTTTCCTTTGAAATATTGAAGGCTATTGATGCCGCAAGGCACAACTGTACTGTTCCGAGTGCCTTTCTATCGAGAATGTTCCATTCCACGTCTGTCATGGCCGCCGGCTTCTTTGTTTTTCCGCTCAATGGTAGGTACAGATCTTTCTGATACAGATAATCTTCCATCTGCATCTTCCACAGTGGGAAGTTTTGGCCGTTAAATTTCTCGACCCTAAACTTACCATCTTTCGCCATTGCTCCCACTCGAACCAGGAACCCTTCTTTCCTGCGAGTTTATCAGCCAAATATACCTTCGGCTCTAATACCAATTGTTAGAAAATTATATATTATGGAGAAATTCAACACATAAAATATGAAAAAAATACAAGCACATGAAACACATAAAACCAGAGAGACACAGATATACGTGGTTCACCCAGTTTGGGCTACGTCCACCTCGAACAGCCAGTCCTTCCTTTCTATTATCTAGAAAAATGAAGAGACAAAACCTACAACAGATCTGCTGTAATATCCTTTGTTCTCTCTCACAGTCTCCACAATCTATTTCCCGCTTAGAGAATACACATGTAATACACAGCCAAAATACAATACCCTCATACAAAGAGAGGGGTTTCCTTCTAGGGAAAAAAACCCTAAACTAAATATAACTTCTACTGTCAAATCATCCGCCTAATGAACGGCCCAGATTGACTAGAAATTACTATACTTTTACAAGGCAAATTTACATCTCTTTTTAGCTTCGGGGGCGCTGCCCCCCAAACCCCCGCCGAGGAACCGCTAGCCCCAAACCCCCCAGCCGGGGGGTTAGCCCCCCCAGACCTCGCAGGGGGGACAAGTCCCCCCCGCTACAAGGGTGTACAGTTTTCATGGGGTATACATCTAGCTAAAACAAGGATCTCTGAATCAGGATGAAAATCAGGCTCCACACCCAACACCTTCTGAGTCTAATTTCCAAATCAAACTTTGGTTTTCTGATTGAACCTCTATAACCTGTCCAAAAATTCAAATTCCCAACACTTCTTTGAGCGCAGCGCCAAGCCTGAAAATGAGGCAGAAAGGTAGAAAAATAGGTGTTTTTTGACCTTTTGAGGGGTCAAAAATGCTCCAAATGCTCTAAAATTTGGTGAGCATAGTGTACTAGTCATGAGAAATAAAAAAATGTGAAGTTTTCCCTCTGAGGATGCTTGAGGAAAAAGCGTAGAGCCAGGGGTGTTGCACTTATAGACCTCCAAATTCTCAAAAAACCAAAACTTGTCCAAATTTCTTCAAAATTGGTGGATGTCTCCCTCATGGGGTTTGAAAGACCTGTATAGAAACTTGTGCCAAGAATCCAAGGTTTTCTTGGTCTTTTAATCCTTTTAGTGCTTGAATTTCAATGAGGGTTTCTTTAAGCTTGGCACTAGTGAGTTGGTTTTTCAAGGCATAGTATTTAGCCATCTTCTTCTACAAGCCAAGGTCTCTTTTCATCTTCTTCATGGGCTTTTTCTCATCCTTGTAATAATCAATGATGTATTGTGCCATGCCAAGGCTCCTTTGTAGGTCTTTAATCTTTGCATTTTTTCCTTGAAGTAGTATGTTATTGGCCCTCTCCTTGTCTTCACTTTCACTCTCTAGGTCAATGATGCCAAGTCCTTGTTTAATCTCTTTCTTACCTTTCCTACCTCTTTTCACCTTTTTTTTTCCTTTGTCAAGATTTTGAGCTGAGGTGGATGGCTTGGTCCCTTGCCTTTTTGAGGCAGCAAACACAAGCCTTGGCCCTCTCTGATAAGTGAGTGAAAGAGGTGTGATTTTGGTTTTTTTGGTGTCTTGATCATGGCTATGATCCTTGTTGCTGTCATCACCCTCTTTATTTTTATCATTAGTATCATTAGTCATTATGTTTCCTGCTTCAACATTGTACTCTTTGTTCTCAACATCATCACCACTTTCACTTTCTTCACTTTCATTTTGTTCATCATTAAGACTGCTCTCCTCTTTATCTTCTACACTGTCATCGTCCTCATTATCACTATAGAGTTGACTGTTGTCATGACTGTCATGACCGGTGTCATGATTTTCATGACTGTTTTTTTCCTTGCTGTCTTGTCCCTCACTGTCTTATTTATTATCTGCATCTTTGTCACTATTGACCTCTTTGTCACTATGGTTTGCTTCATTGGTATCACTGCTACCTTTAGTTTTTGCATTTTCCTCACCTTTTTATCTTCATCATTGTCAAGCCCACTACCCTTTTCTTCATTATCTGTCTTTGTCTCTCCATCATCACCTATCTATATTTCTTCATCATTCTCTTGATTATCATCATCATTTTCTTCTTTTCTCAACTCATCGTCACTCTCATCTTCCTCACTGATTTCATCAGCTTCACTGTCATCACTTTGTTCATCATCATCACCCTCCTCTATTTCCATGTCTTCTACCTCTTGTGGGCTCAACTGATCATTTCCTTCATCTTCACCTTGGTTTTGACTCATGGTCATCTTCTTCCCCACTTTCACTGGACTATTCATTGCTACTTCCCTTTTTATCATTTTAACCTTGCTTGCAGGTCTTGAAGGCAAGGTGGAGTTGATTTTCTTGAGCCTTTGGAAAATTATTTACAATTTGGAGGATTTTGGCATAAGCGTAGCGCCTCGCAGGAAACTGGGCGAGTCGGGCCCTCTATGAGCAGCACTACATGCCTCGTGCAGGCCTGCCGGCCTCTGGGCGCAGCGCCAGGTAGGAAAAGACCTGTCGAGTCTTTGTCTGGGCACAAAATTGGAAAAAATGGGTGAGTTGGGCCTTCTGTTTGTAGCACTGCCCGAGCCTTGGGTGAGTCAGGTGCTCTCGGTGCAGCGCTGCATGTCTTGTGCAGGCCTGCCGGCCCCTGGGCGCAGCGTCGTGCCCCTGTGTGTGTCTGGTCTGCCTGAGCATAGCGTCGGGATATAAGTGCAACGCCTCTTCTATACATGCATCATAGTGGAAAATTTGTGCTGTGAGGACCTCTCTACGCGCAGTACCGGGTTCTGAGTGCAGCACTGGTAACTTGGCCCAGAATTTGACCAAAAACTCAGAATTTCTTCCTTGAAGGGTTTTTTTCTCTTCTTGCAAATAACAAATGTATAATGAGTAAAGTGTTTAAGTGAATTTTACTTTTATAGCCTTGGGCACACAAATTTATTTTTCCTCAAACCCACTTTGTAATGTTCCTTAACCCTTTTGTTATTTCATTGATATTTTTCTCACCTTTTTGTAGGGGGTGATTTAAAACACAAAAATGGTGCCCTTTCCCTTCTGATCATTTTCTTTGTTGCTCTTTGGGCAGCTGACATGGTGAATTCTGGTTTACCTAGACCCAATGATGCTTTCAAAACTTGTTTTGCAAATGGTTGTATGAGTCACCATTACACTGTGTTTTTGGCTTGTTTCTGTCCTTGAATTATTTTCACAATTTTTAGGCATCTGCATGGTGGCAGCACCCCTTAAGAAACCTCTCCATCCTTGTCTTGGAGATCAAACTTCCCTTTGCTTGATGGGTGGCTGAGAAACCTTTTTTCATCTTTGTTATTTCCTTTAGGCATGATGCAACCAGTTTTGAAAAACCAAATGGTCTTCATACTTAGGCATGCCACCTCCTTTGGGCCACTTTTGTTTTTTTGCAGGTGCCTATGACACAGTTGCTTTTGTTCCCTTTTTTTATTCTTGGAGTTGGACAACCTTAGTTACACAACAGTAAACTCGTGCTCATTTGGGTCTTCCATTTTGAAACTTAACCTTATGCTTTCCTTCCTTTGACCATTTTGAGGGTTATGACTGAAAAATGGAGGCTTGATCTCTCTTACACTGATACTCTTTTCATTCTCCTCCCTTTGATGCAATGAAGCATTGTACCTTGGCAAACCCTAGAATTTACCTTCAACAACTTTTGAAAACCTTCTTCTGTTATGATGGAGGCCCATAGTCTTTATTTCACCCTTCTTTGCCTATCTTACCAAAACTTTAGGTTTTAGGGCTGTTAGGGAAAAATCATTAGTGTTGTCTTCTAAGTTCTCTATAGCCCTTTCAAGTTCATTCATTTATGTTCAGTTCATCTCACCTTTTTCCCTTCTTCATTTATAACTTCTAAAAATCTTCAATTTATGCTTGCTTGTGCTGGTGTGCCATCTGTCCTTGTGGTTTTCTGCATTGGCTCCTTGCTTGGCAACACTGTTGGTCTAATCAGTTCTAAAAACCCTGATTCTCTTTGAACATATGATGCTTCCTCTTCTTTGTTGTGGATGTCCTTTAATGAGGAGCTGGCCTCTTACCTTACCTAATTTTATGCTGATAGCCACCTTGACACTCCTACAGAAATGTCAAAATGAATAGTTGTCCTTTGCAAAATTTGTGCTTGACCAAGGAGGCCTTCCCTAAAGTATTTTTGATCTATTTTGGACAATCATGTGTTGATCTCCTTTCCATTTGATTTCATCTTCTTAGCACAAGAAAAACAATGATTTAGAACATCAAAGACAAACCTACAACCTATGAAAACCCTAATTACCTAGTGGGAAGCTCTTTTGACTAGGTCTTTGACTAAAAGTTTGGCTTGGGATCCTCAAGCATGAAAAACAAATTTTTCGACAATTTGATGTATTGCAGATCCAAAATCCAATGTACTTGATTTATCTAAAGAGCCTACAAAGATAGTTTTGAGACCATCAATGCTTGAGGCACTTGATAAATAGGGGGAAGAGTAGGCTAGTTGGTGATGCTAGGTGGCAAGTGGAGGGGCGAGGCAAAGGGAAAACATAGTGTTGAGGTCATAGGTGGCAAAACATAATGAAGGTGAGTGTCATGAGCCCATGATGGGTCTTCTGGGAGTGGTAGGCTAACCATGACATGATAGAGTAGTGAAATAGTGAAAAATTTATCCTAAGAATAATGAAGGCAATGAGATTTCTAAAACTCACAATATTCATGAATTTTGTTTTTAGAAATCTAGGATAAGCATTTAGTCATCTACAAAAAGCAAAAATTACTGATGACTAACACAAGCATCCCTCAAGCCTCACACTAAGCAAGCCTACCCAACCAATTCTCCCTCCAAGCTCCAACCTATTAAAATTCATAACCTTACCTAATACGAGCAATTAGAATTGAATGCGAAATTCACTAAGCAAACCTACCCAAACAATTACACATCTAAGCTTTAACATTACCCAAACTTAAGCAAAGGGAATTAGCAAAAAAAAATTCCACTATAATGTTTACAATACCCAAGTTTCCATAATTGACTCGACTTAACTCATCTATGCACATCCCACCATGAACCAAACTAAACTCCCCAATAAAACAATGATGTACTAAAGTAATGGTGGTGTGATGATTTAGGACTCTCAAAAATTATGGAAAACTCGATTTATATGTGCATGTGATGGGAAACTCGATAATATATTGTAGGAAAATATTATATCATAGGTTGGAAGGAAAAACATTGAGAAGTGAGTCTCTTAAGAGATAAAGTAGAGATTATGGATTGTGTTTAGTTGTGGCATGTTTTTATTCATAAAAGGACGTGTTTTTGTACATTTGTTTGTCTCTCATTAATGAGAACAAGTAATTAGGTGTAAAAGACGATTAAAGTTTGCAATGAATGTTTGAGATAATAATGATTATGAGAATTGTCATGAATTATTATAAAAAATTCCACAACTTTAATTTCTAACATAGTTCCAACCAAATTTAAAATATAAAAGAAAACACAAAATCAAACTTACATTATTAAATTGCTATTTATCCCAGGCTTCTCCGTTTCTAACTCTATGCTGGCTTTAACCCCGCAAACAAGCTTTTCCGTTGATGGCTCTATAATTAGACAGCATATATCATGGGTTTAAATCATTTTGTGAGAAACTATATATACAATAGTGCTGTCATTTTATGGTGACTAGATGGATAATTATAGCGATATATGCCGGAAGACTACTTAAAATGGATAAATCAAAAGTGAATTAATACGACAATCTAATTCTATTATGGCTGCCGTTTCAAACTGGAAGTCTGATTACCTCACGACGGCGAATTGATTGATTCTAAAATGAGTGCACGACGTTCAAGACAATGCATTCAACGCGTAACATTATTCAAACGACGTGACGGAAACGGCGCCGTTTCGTGCTCGAAAATTTGGCGCCAAACAGAAGACGGGACACCGCCCGCGTCTTCATGTAATTCCCGCCAAAAGCACCAATCTGCCCACGGGCAGGCCGGTCAGCTCCACACGGTTTGGTCGAAATGTTTTAATGACAATATGTTTATATAATTGGAAAGTGTGCCAAATGAGGTTTTAAAGTGGCGTGGGTAGAGTAAGTCAACGGATTCCCTTACTTTGCATCCTAATATTCTCAACTCCATAATGTGTGGAAACCACAATGAAGCGTTTGTTCCTCTTACAAGATTAAGGTGCAATGCCCCCCACTATTGAGGAAAATTAAAGGGCAATATTTGGCAAAGACAACATAACGTTGGTCATGTGAGTTATTTTGTATTCATTTATTTCAACATTTTAGTATTATAATTTATAGATGAAATGGTTTTTTGGGTTTTTAAGGGTATTTTTATTTTTTGGTTAGTTTTAATTAAAATTTAGTAAAAAAAAATAAAAAGTTTAAATTTGGCAAAATTTTTTAAAAACTTAAATTTAAGTTGTTTAATATATATAATTTGAGTGCCCTTTGGATTTTTTAGGGTGTTGAATTTATTTATGCCTTCAAAAATGTATTTAAACAATAAAAAAGACAAACTTGCTTGAATTGGACTATACCAAAATTTTATGCTAAAAAACATGAGAGTTTCAACTTGAAATCTAGAAAATTTTATGTGTCTACCACATAGTTTTTCCAATATCTATTTTGGCATCATATTAAATAATGTGGGTATATGTGGTTTTCAAATTATATGTGAAAGACAACTTTTTAATTATGATACTTTTTTTAATGATAAATGATAAAAAACTCATAAAGAACTATCAATATTTATAAAGTTATCATTATGGGATTATATAAATAAGAGGATTTGGCAAATTCTAAAAATAGTGTTAATTTTTATGAGTCTATGAATGTACATGTTTTGATTTTTTTTCATAAAATGACTGCGTGCCAAAACAAAAAATATTTGCACCAACAAATTTGCATAAACTACATTACATGGTGCACTAAGAAAATGAACAATCACACTATTTATTATAGTAACAAAATTAATATATTTCAAGTAATATATTTCAGGTGGTTTTGTATTATACGAAGGATATGAATTAATATGCTAATCTAAGACAATGTAATCAACAAAATACCATATGTGTAATGATATGTTATAATTTTTTTTTCATATATATAGTAATGACCTAATGACTAAGTAAGAGCTGAGACACCCTGTATTGATCACAAATGAAGTGAAAACTCCTCAGGATTGCTTACTCCTTAAGCCTAATCAATATAGGCTAAGCTTGTCATTTCGAGGAATTGAGCATAGGTGATGAGGGAGTTAATATCCCACCTCAACCACTCGGTCTACCCTTACTTGATCTTAGATAGATAATGGCTATATTATGGGAAGACAAATACCCTAACTTCTTGAAGAAGATAGGTTGCAATTTATTAGGGCCATCTTTATTAAATAAGGTGTTAAGGTATATATATAATTTTTTTATTCTTCTCGATATTTGTAAGAATTAAGGAAGAGTAAAAATAGTGAAGATAATCAATACAAAGGCTCTCAATGGAGCATCAAGTCATGATGCGACTTAAATCTGGGTGAGGAGGTTATCATTAAACCTTCCCAACCACCTAGGATACACTTAATTGACAATATATTTGTTATATTAGTAGGTTTGATAGAACCTTTCATTATAATTGTACCCTTTGTCTATCTCTCTCTCTGTCACACACACACACACATATATATATAGAGAGAAACTTATTCTTAGGATAATCATATGTAATATCCCAAAATTGGGACAACTCAACTAGCATGCACTAAAAACGCAGTTCCAGCAACTTGTGCTATAAATTAACAAAATTAACTCTTGGATCCTATAGATCAGTCAATATACAACCTAAATCCAAGAATAGAGATGAAACAAATCAAACTAGCTCGGTTAAACAGATCTCCCACACCTAGGATTGCCAAAAAGAGCTAAAACCCCAAACACTGCAACACAAGGAATTCTGGATAAAAGTGACTACACAGTCTAAGAGAGGGTTTATACATAAAAATGGTAGATTCAAATAGATTTGTAATTATATTAGACAGTATGCTCAGAAAAATGAGCTTAGTCTCCTTTATACAAAAGATAGAGAACCCGGGAAGGGTTTCTAGGAATTCACTCTAAATACAAATGTGATTTTCAGCAGTAGGACTGAATAATCACTGAAAAATAAAGCACATGAGTGTACAAGGCTGTAAGAATGAATATATAATGCAAATATGAACAAAGGTCTTCCCCCTATCACTAGTACAAAATGGCTAATTAGTTACTAAAAAAACGACTAAAATTTGCATATAAACGACTATTTTTTAGTCAGTGACCAATAGTAGCTAATTTACAGTATCTTATAATGTGAGCAAATTTCGGTCGTTTTTAGCTTAGTCATTAATTGGTTATCTCAAATTTTTTATCTAGTTGTATATTTGGTCATTGATTTAGTCACTGATTTGGTCAATAATTTAGTCATTCATTTGGTCTTTCATTTTGTCACTGATTTAGTGATTCATTTAGTGATTCATTTGGTCATTGATTTATTCATTCATTTACTCATTGATTTGGTCATTAAATGTCACAATTAATGACCAAATATACAACAAAATATATTACTATATGATCACCCGAGAAAACCAATTAATGACCAAAGAACTATGACCAACATGTTGGCCGTGTTATAAGATACTCTAAATTAGCTACTAATAGTCATATACATACAAATTTTAGTCATCGTTTGAAATCAATTAATGACCGAAGAAATGTGACTAAATTTTAGTCGTGTTATAAGATACTGTAAATGAGCTACTAATAGTCGTATATATGCAAAATTTAGTCATCATTTGTAGTAGCCATTTATTCATTATATAAACGAATAATTTAGTAGTTTATATTCATTTCATTTACTTTCATTAATAATCATTATAAATGACTAATTTAGTCGTATATTCATTTTATTTGTGTTCATTATTAATCAACATAAATTAATTTGTATGATTTAAAAAATGTCATACAATTTGCATGTTCATCTAATATGAAAACACAAAGTCGCATATTTTAATTACAATACTAAACAACATCAAGTGCAACTATAAATAATTTCAACCACATAAATTATATTATATGAAATGTTAAAATATTACAATATGAATTTCCAACTTTATATTAGTTGGACTACAATTTACACATGAAATGATGTTTCATCACTTCAAAACATTATCGTTGTGTTGTCAAGACGTTACAGGTGAATTCACCAACTCTGAAGACTTGATCATCAGTCTTTATATGTGTGTCTTATGCGAGATATTGGTTCTAAGGGTATCACTAGACCAGTTCTCCTCTCTCTTTTTGCATTTGTCGCTCCAATGTTATTGCTCTTCTCTTTTTTCAATTCATGCTTCTTACCATCAATACTGATTTCATTTTCTGAAAACAAAAGAAAATACAATGCACTGTAAGAAATGAAAGACAATAAACACTAGAATATAACATAAATTAGACTATAAATAGTTTATACAACATATACCTTAACATCAACAATGTCAAAGCAATTTTCCTTCAGCATCAATTTCTGCAAAATAAATGTCATGTTATTCTTTCCCATTTCTCAACATGCTACATACGATAAATTGAAAATCACATAAAACCAAGAGCAAACCCTTTTCTAACCAAAATAAACAAACAAATAGTGCCTCTAATAAAACTTCATTATAATATTAGCAAATGAAAAGAGAGCTAGTGGACCATTTGTGTTGTTTGACTTTGCCTATTTTTGTTATAAAGTGCTCGAGCTTTAGGAACCAACAAATGTGAGCACGAGCTAAAAACTAACCAACCATTCACTAGTCAACATGAGAGATCACAAATAAACCACAAAATTGATCAGGCATTAAAATTGTGAGCAGACTACCTTGAAATTTTCTTCTTGAGAAATACCTCAAAATCCCCTTGTTTCTAATAAGCTTCCTGGCTATGTACCTCCATCCTTGATTTCCCTTGCTATATCTTGAATAAAGAATATCCCTTCAACAACCAGTTTTGCGAGAATCCTACCAAGTAACTCAAGAGCCTTGGGCGCATCAATAGTAGCATCCTCCAATGAAAATAGTACAATCTCCAACCTAGAAACATCAAAATTATATATAGTTATAATGTTGAAGAGTGTAACTAGGTAGGTCTTCCTTATAATGACTATGTAATTATGTACTTATGTAAATATGAAGTCAATAATAATAAAATGAATTTTTGGTTTACTTGCTTCATGGGTTTCATGAGCAAGATTCTTAGTATAGGTCTATAGACTTCTTCTTGATGTCTATTAGGTACATAAGTGTAATTAGGAGTCATGTAAAAGGCATGAAGAATACCCTCTAGGACGTTGCAGAAGAATGGCTTACAAACGTTGAAGATCTGCCTATGAAGTCAACCTACAAACAAATGTAAAGTCGGCCTACTTAATGGCTATAAGGTCGGCTTAATTACTTGGCTAGAACTACTATATATACCCTACATATGTTGCGGTTAAGAGAACATATCTGCGGATGATACTGAGGTTATACAACGTGCAAAAGAAGAATTTTTTGCGGATTCTACTGAGGCAATACAGCGTAAAGAAGGGAGCAAAGATTAAGTTAACGTCTGGGGTAGAACACATTAAAAGAAAGCACAGATTTGCGGATCTGTCTCTGAGGTACTGCAGATATTTAAGTAACAATTACAGTCAAGTTTGAAGTTAACAAAAGGTGGAAGAAAGAACAGGAATTACGTATTAGTTTGAAGGTATAACAAATAAGATCTAAGGACAAGATTGTCTACGTATAAGTCTGAAGGTGACAACGTTTGAAAGATAGCAAATACAAGAACAATTTTGATTGCAGACTTATTTAAAGGAAGAACTGAATGATACACCTTCCAAGGTAACCGAAGGACGTATTCTACAGAAGCAGTTAAAGGTTAGTAATTGCTGAAGTAACTGAAATATTGAGATATTGACTAAAGGATATGATTAAGTTATCTCTGAGGAAAGAATTGTAAAAATCAAAAACCTCAAGTAAGGAAGGTAAATCAGAGATTTACCTTCCTAACTTATTGCAAAATACTCAGTTACAAGAAAGATCAATTTTGTCTCTACATTTGTATAAGCACTTTGATAATTGACTTGATGAAGGATTAACTCAGCAAGCTCACAAGTAGTTATCAAGAAGAGAATTTGTATTAATATATAGCCCTTAAATTCTCAACATGGTATCAGAGCTATGGTTATGATCAAAGGAAGTTTGAAAGGACTCGAAACATTCTAAAAGGACCTATGTCAAAAGGGCTCAAATCATAGTAAGACAGTCCAATAATTAAGCTAGGTGCAAGTTCACAAGAAAGGTCAATCTCTGTCACTATGAAAAGAAGGATCTCGGTAACATCTCAATCCCAATGACATCACGGACATAAAATTACCGGCACTCAATTTAGTACTTCTTGTTACACAGTAATTTTTCACCGTCCCTACCATTCCCCGTCCCGCACAATGGAGGACCCATTTTGTGACCTGTGGACATTGTCATGCCTTGAAATCATTATCAATGCATTCCTCTAAACATGAGCTTCAATTGCCCTAAAGACATCTCCTTGCAAAAAACCATGAAAACATCTCCTTTTGCATTGGCGCGGGCAGACAGTTCATCACTCGCGCCAATGAGGAAAATCCTACAAAGAGGCCGCGCCAACTGGCGCTCTGTCCCAGAGCAGCAGTCGCGCCAGCCAATTTAAGGAGTGTTTTTTTAAATAAAGATGGCGGAAGTTGTGTTTCAACAAACTCAGAAACCATTGCCTATCTTGAGTTGGGAGGTTTGGCTGCGGGAGTTCCATGGAAGGGAAGTGGTTTGCCACCTTTCATGGAACCTTCCTTGTTGATAGGGCCAATCCCACAATAATAGGGATCCCAAATCCTTCCTTCCCCATCTATAAAAGCTTGGTCAATTCCATTGCAAGCTAGTCTTGAAGTGCCTAAGCTTTGAATCTCCAAATTCCCAAGAGCCTTTGTGCTGTAAGAGCCCTCTTTCTTCCCTTAAGGCCGACTCAAGTAAGGAGACTATCGTCGAGAGACTCTAGAGAGGCTTGCCCTTTCCCTGGCGAGCTTTGCGAGATGTGAACGACTGGGGACCCTTCCGAAGGATACCGCGGCGTCAGAACATTGGTTGTACTCTCTTTCGATTGTTTATTAATGAATGACTACCGGTTATGGTTCCACTCTGTTTTTCACTTATGTTAATAATGAGTTATATCCTTTCTGACTGATATATAGTTGCGTATTCTGGATTTTATGCTTGTATTTGTGTTGTTTCTTGCATGTGCAGGTGTCCATTCACGGAGATCGTGGGGATCGTGATCTGCCGAGGCTGAGGAACGGGAACGCTGTCTCTTCTACGAATCATAGCACTGGACTCCAGGTAGGCCTCCATCGTTGGCTTATTTATTTGCAATTAGGAACTTGCGCTGTAGCATTTGATGATTGTTGCTAGACCCCTGCTGGGCTAGTAGGGATCGCCTCTGTCCGCAGAGGGGATTTACCTCCTCAACAATTTGGCGACTCCGCTGGGGATCGTCTAGTTTTGATTGTCTCGTTTTGATTGTTTCGTGGTTTTCCTTGCTTGGTTGGCCTTCTGGGCTGGGTTCTTTTGTGTTTTGGCTTTTGGTTCAGCCCCAGAGGATCAGATCTGACCTCTACTTTTCCGAATTTTCACCTTTTCATAGTTGGCTTGATTGGCGCGAGTTTAGCCCTGACAGTCGCGCCAGTTGGCGCAGTTTTCCAGTTCATCACTCGCGCCATTCCCTGTCTGGCGTGGATTACAGCCAGACAGTCGTGCCATTTCCTATAGGTGCTAGGGTTTACCCTTGTTCGGAAGCTTCTTTTGGTCAGTACTTTGCTTCTGGGTTTGTTTTGGATTCTGCTTGAAGTGGTGAGTCTGGTCTTGGTTGGGAGAAATTCTTTGTTTTTTCATTTTCAGGCGTTGGCGCTTGTTGTCAGTTAGCAACCCGCGCCAATTGGCCATTGGTGCTAGTTGTCAATGTGCAAGTCGCGCCAATTGTTGCCAATTGGCGCTAGTTGTCAATGGACAAGTCGTGCCAATTTCAGGGTGTATGAAAATTGAGATTTTTTCCCTAAATCCTTCACTAGTGTGTCTTTCCCTTCCGGTCTTTTCCTTGTATGAGCATAGATTACATTGCTCATTGTTTGGGATGTCTTCTTTCCATGATTGCTTGATGTAAAAGGGAATGAATGCCTTGTTTTGATCTCATTCTTTGGAAGTCCTCTTTGTGTTTTGTCAACTTTTGAGGAATTTTGTTACAAAGTGTTTTGAAACAACGATTGCATTCTTAGTGTTTATTTATATCTCTTTTGAATTCATCCTTCATTAAGAAGCTTTGCGTTTATTTAGTTTTCGTCTCAAAGTGTCCTTTTTGTTAAAATGCATTAGATCACATCGCATTGAAAAGTATTTTGAGATTTATCATTGAACTTAGATCACATTGTTTAATGATTGAGAGCTAAAAATCGCTTTGTGTGCATTCTCTTTCATTGAAAGCATGCATTAAGTAGATTCTCATTTCATCGAAAAATGCATTGAGTGCATTCTTATTATTTGAAAAAGAAAAGGGAAATTGTGCATAGATTACAATTGCATAGTTTTCGGAAAAGATGATTTTGCATAGATTACATTGCATTGTTTGCATTGTTGAATGTTTGAAATTACTTTTGGATAGTGAAAGTCATTTAGTTTGGAAAATATTTCATTTGCAGTGTTGTTTTATGTCGCATCATTGTTTGAAGCTCTTCCCTTAACTAGATAGCATTCATCGAATTGAAAAGTTTTCTTTTCTCATGTAGCTGCATACAGGAGATTGTCATATGACATACGGTAGGGCCTTGAAACCGAAACATAATTGAAGATCAACCATAAAATTTACTCAATTTACCTAAGGAAGCATTGAAACATTAACAAAATATTTAGAGGTCTAGGCTAGAGACGTGTTCCGGCGTCGTTAAACCTAGTAGCTGTCGTTCGCCTCTTGGCTTTAGACAGCACTAGTACGGACTTGTGCTCCTCGTACCGTCGCGTATATAAAGGGAGACCCCACTAGGTTTCTATCCTTTATCCATAGGAAGCCGAGTCTGCCGCCCTATACCCGTGATACACCGGACACAGCATTCGGGGAGATTGCATGCACGTACGTTAAGTCCTTGGTTGATTTCTCTTTCATTTTGAAACCAAGGTGTATATTGCAGTTCACGGTTATTTGGTACACCCTTTGCCTAGCATTCCTGAGCAGTCGGTTTGATCTTTACTGACTCCCTAAATTTGAAAAGATCATCAAGTGCTTGTCCTTTCACGCTTGTTTCCAATCTGAAAGTGATAGAGTCACCTTTTGCCTGTTTCTTGACTCTTAAAATATGAAACGGTAGAGTTTTGTTTCAATGTCATAAAAATTAACTGCCCACGAAATATTCCTGGTTAAAGTTAGTTTCCTTAGGGTGTTGTTTTGAGTTGTTTCTGATGGCAACTTTTCCGGAGTTCACCAACCAAGGAATCCCCTCCGATGGGAATCCTGGTCCTTTTCCTCCTTTTGGAAATGTTGGTGCTCCTTATATGGCAACGTTGTCCCTTCCTGGGTTAACTGTTGGGTTGCCTATTTGGTTGTTTTCAACCTCTGTGGTCCCGAATGTCTCGGCTACTGTTCAATCAGTTCCTCTGCCTGAACAACATCATGTTGATTCCAAGGTGGACCTCTCCCCTTCTTCGCCTGTTTCTGCGTCCTCCTCTTCTACTTCGCCTGGTGAAAGCCTGGATTCGAGTAACCAGGTGGTTAAGAAGAAGAAGAAGAAGACAAAGAAGAAGAAGTCTGATAAGCGAGAGGCTAAAAGTGCAGCCACTGTTTCTGAAATATCTCCTCTCGATAAACCTTCCAACCCTCCACGGAAAGTCAAGTTCCCTTGCCTGTTATCCGCGGGCGACCATCTTCTTCGAGACTGCCCTGGCATCCCCAAGGTGCTCGAAGCATGGTCCGACGGTCGTCCACCGTTGCATTTGACTTCCGGGAGTCAGGTTGGGGGCACGTCTTCAACTGGTACTGATAAGGCTCCTAAGAAGCAGGGTAAGATCACCAATCCCTGTAAGTTGTGTGAAGGGCACCATGCCATTCACCTTTGTCCTTATATGGATGAAGCCAAGCGAGTTTTGGACAACCCAACCGGTTCTACACCACGCCTTCCACTTGGTTATAATCGGCTTTCTTTGAGTCCTCCGCCAGCTGATCCTACGATTGGTCAAGAGTCATCCTTGGTCGATCCCACTCCCCCAGAAATTCAAATTCACGAATCCGTCCCTGACCAACCATTGGTCATAGGATCGGTTGAACTGGCCCCGTCCGTGGTGCACCAGGTCTTTTCTGTCGAGAGTGGATCTCACACCCCCCATGTCCTTCTGATTTCTTCAGATTCTTCAGACTTGGAGAAAGATTCTCCTGTCCCTGTACTTCAAGAAGCTGCTCCTCCGCCTCCCATGATGGAGGCTCCGGAGGATATCCCTCCCGCCTTTGAGATGGAGGTTATGGAGGATGCTCCTTCTTCCGTAACACCAGGGGAAGACCTTCTCGATTCGATGGTATCCCCTCCGAGTAGTCTGGTCGCCTCCTTTGATTGGAGTCGATTTGCAGGATTCCGCCTTCCATCTTACGTGCCTTTCGAGATCACAGTACAGGCTCTTGGTCTGGTCGTACCCAGCACCATTATAGACGAAGGTGCCTCTGTTAGTATTCTATCCTCAACTACCTGGCAAGCTTTCGGTTCGCCGCCGCTTGCGCCTGTTACGCAGAATCTGTTGACTTTTAACAGAAGGACGAGTCAACCGTTGGGGATCCTTCCAAGGTTACCGGTTACTTTGGGAGGTAAAACCGTCCATATGGATGTGATGGTCGTTCCAGGCCCTTTGGATTTCAATCTGCTCCTGGGGCGCGATTACACCTATGCCATGGGAGCACTTGTCTCCTCCCTCTTTCGCGTGATGTGCTTTCCACATGAAGGACGGATCGTGACCATTGATCAGCTTTCGTTCTTTGGTCCTAATGTGGCAACTGGTCCACCATCACCCCCTCCGGGTTTTTATCCACCCGTTGTATCTGCTCCACCGCAGGTCAACTATGTGGCTACTTACCCCGTGCCTGTGCTCAGTGATGATGCCGTTGTGCATAATGTGCTGGGGGCATTGGGTCCTGAATTCCAGGGTGTTTCCCTTCCATCAGGAGTGGAACTCTTGGAAGCACCGCCTTCTGGTTCTTTTTGATGTAAGTCGGTTAGAGCACGGTTTCCTCCCTGGGTCAAGCTCTTTAAAAAATGAAACCAGGTCGTCGGAGCATAGTTCCTTGTCTTGTGTCAAGCTCCTTAAAAAATGAAACAAGGTTGTTGGAGCAGAGTTCCTTGTCTTGTGTCAAGCTCCTTAAACCATGAAACAAGGTGTCTTGAGGATAGTTCTTTTAATGTGTCAACCTCGTTAAAATAATGAAACACGTTCCTGTTCAATTCGAGTCTTTGATAAGTTCTCGTAAAATCCCAGTCGAGTCTTTCTCTTGATCTCATAATTTGAACCTTCACTCCATCTTCCTTTCATATGGATTGAAGCTTGGGGGGCATGTACCTCGAATTGAGTCACCATGCTGGGGGCATGCTTACTTTTTCAAGCATAGTTTGTTTCCATTTCAAGCTTGTGTAAAAATGAAACCGGTTTCAAGCATAGTTTATCTTTGTTTCAAGCTTGTGTAAAAATGAAACCAACTTCAAGCAGAGTTTCCTGATTTCAAGCTTGTGTAAAAATGAAACCTTTCCCATTTTACCTCTTGTGATGGTCATTTTATCAGCTTGTTTTTGCCAGATGAGCCTTGGTTTTTTCACTCCATCGTCACTATCTACTTGGCCGATCATATGCCTTCACTTGGTTGTTTTACCCATTCCTGAGGAACCGCTGCGATGAGTGGTCTTGTTAGCCAACCTCTCGACCTTTATTCAGAGCAGTTCCACCATTACCGGAACCAGTTGCTACCCTTTATACCACTCGTTTCTCCAGGAGGAGTCAACTTTCATCTCTTTTCTTATTCTCTAAATATGAAAATATTGCCGAGTCCCTTGTTGTTTCGATCTCGGTAAAGTGGCTACGAAACGACATCTACCCAGGATACGTTTACCCCTTTTTCGGGCTAGGATAGATTATTTACGAAAAAGGAATACCCTAGCCTATCGCGACTAGGAGGTTTTCTCAGACATATTTTTCTACCTTTTCAGATCTGAGGAACTATTTACGAAAAGGGACCTTTGGAGTTTAATTTTTAGCTGTCTATTCAAACTCTCTAAACATGAAAAGACGCCGAGTTCTTCCTTTTTCAGACTCGTTAAACCTAAATGACATCGGAAATTGTCAATCATGACATTATTCGAGTTTCTCCTTCCTAGGGCTCGTTAAATGTACTAGGATGGATACGCCCGAAGGGCGGACTTATATGACAAGCATATGGTATCCTCTTCAAGCTTGTCTAAAAATAAAGAGGTACTCACCGAAATGGTGGGGAAAATGGAACCAACATCATCGTCGTGTCGGCAGTATGTCGCTCTTGAACATGGCACTTGTCTGCATTCGTGTTGGGTTGGGGAAATCTCATCTCGTTTTTCACTTGCTTCCGTGGGTTTGTGTAATCCTTTTTTACCTCTCCTCTGCTCATTGCCTTGTCACCATGACCTCTAATCCGTTGATGTAAAATATGCTGCCAAAACCACTATTTGTGCCGTTATGTGTTCAAGAGAAGTTGACCTCTGCGAATATCAACCATCCTCTGATTCTCATATGATCCTGATTCACAACAAAAAAATCATGTTCCTCTGTTTCGTTTCGATGTTGTGGGAAACATTATGGCCCACCTTCGATCAAGGTCACTTCCTGTCGACTTCAGCTCATTATCCAGGAAGCTGATATAGAGACTCCTTTATGGTACCTTGGAGCCTGCATGCCTCAATGGCAGGTTCGTCGCATTTGACGAGAGGTTTTCATCATTGGCCTCCGATCGAGTGATTCTACGGGTGTTCGACACCAGCTCATTGATTCACACACCGTAGATTGTACCTGTAGTACCTTGAGGGCCATTGTCATTATTGGTGGTTCCTCTCGCGTCTGTTAACAACTTTCATCATTGGCTGGTAATCAGACGACGTTCTTGCATGTTCGAATTCAGCTCACATATTCGCATGCTTGAACTTGTACTTTATTTGGGTCGAGATGGAGCGCAAAACCCTGGATTGTGTCTGTTGTAATCTAGTCCGTGATTGTGGATTATTATCATTTTGTACATGAATCATTGATTGGATGGCTATGACCATACCTGAGTCTATTTATCGATCCTCGCTGGATGGATGCACCCATACCCTGGATCCGGATTATAGTGTACTCTGTTTCGGATGGCTGCGCCCAAACCGCATATACATCATGTACTTGAGATATCAGTTGTATTTTTCTACGCAGTTTTTCCGATGGCAGGGCTTCAGTTGAACATGTTCTCGTAAAGCATTTCACCCCTCTCTCTCTCTCTCGGGCCTCATACTTTAGGGGGCATCTGTTACACAGTAATTTGTCACCGTCCCGCACAATGGAGGACCCATTATGTGACCTGTGAGTAATGTCATGCCTTGAAACCATCATCATTTCATTCCTCTGAACATGAGCTTCAATTGCCCTAAAGACATCTCCTTGCAAAAAATCATGAAAACATCTCCTTTTGCATTGGCGCGGGCAGACAGTTCATCACTCGCGCCAATGGGGAAAATCCTACAAAGAGGCGCGTAGCGGGCGCTGTCCCCAGGAAGCATTGATCGCGCCCGGAAACCAATTTAAAGATGTTTTTGACAAATAATAGCGAGATTGTGTGTTTCAACAAACTCAGAGACCATTCCTATCTTGAGTTGGGAGGTTTGGCTGCAGGAGTTCCATGGAAGGGAAGTGGTTTGCCACCTCTCATGGAACCTTCCTTGATGATAGGGCCAATCCCACAATAATAGGGATCCCAACTCCCTCCTTCCCCATCTATAAAAGCTGGCCTATTGCCAATGCAAGCTAGTCTTGAAGTGCCTAAGCTTTGAATCTCCAAATTCCCAAGAGCCTTTGTGCTGTAAGAGCCCTCTTTCTTCCCTTAACGTCGACTCAAGTAAGGAGACTATCCTCGAGAGACTCTAGAGAGGTTTTCCCTTTACCTGGCGAGCTTTGCGAGACGTGAACAACTGGAGACCCATCCGAAGGAGACTATGGCGTCAGAACATTGGTTGTACTCTCTTTTCGATTGTTATTTAATGAATGATTACAGTTATGGTTCCACTCTATTTTCACTTATGTTAATATGAGTTATATCCTTTCTGACTGATATATAGTTGCGTATTCTGGATTTTAGGCTTGTATTCGTGTTGTTTCTTGCATGTGCAGGTGTCCATCCATGGAGATCGTGGGAGGATCGTGATCTGCCGAGGCTGAGGAACGGGAATGCTCTCTTCTACATATCATAGCATTGGATTCCAGGCAGGCCTCCATCTTTGGTCTTTTATTCGTAACTAGGAACTTGCGTTGTAACATTTGATGATTTTTGCTAGACCCCTGCTGGGCTAGTAGGGATCACCTTTGTCCGCAGAGGGGATTTACCTCCTCAACACCTACGTTCAAGAATGCCATTCTGGTGGGGAGTATAACTAGCTGTCAATTTCCTTTGAATTCCATTCATTTTACAATAAGAATGAAAATTATTATAAGTGAATTCTCCCCCTCTATATATGTGTAATGCTTTTACAGAATAACCACTTTTCTTTCCAAAATAGATTTAAAATGTTGAAATATGACAAATCCATCAAATTTTTCCTTAATAAAATATACCCATGTTCTTCTACTAAAATCATCCTAGAAAATCATGAAATACTTATTTATGTTGAGAGACAATGTTTTCATAGGACCACATATATCTGCATGCACTAGCTCTAATGGTTTACTTGCTCTCCATGATTTTCCTACTCGAAATGAATCTCTTTGTTTCTTACCAAGAATACACCCTTTACATACATTATCAATAGAACTAATAAGGGGTAATCATTTGACCATTTGATTTTTATATAACAATTTCAAGCCTTTCATATTAAAATTTCCATACCTCATGTTCTATAGCCAAGAAATATCATCATAAACAACATTTAAGGTTGTACTTGCTTCACAACAAAGATTCAAATAAAAAATTCTATTTTGCGACATATTAGTATTAGAAATTATTTTACTATGATAATATTTATCAAATATTATGCATTAATTTTTCTTAAAAATAATGAAATATGTCTTTTCAAGGAGTTTCCCCACACTCAAAAAATTGTGTGCTAGATTAGGAACATATAAAACATCATTAATGCACTTTTTTTCCATGTTTTTTCTTCACAACAATTGTTCCCATACATTTAGCTACAACTAGTTTGTCATCTCTGAGAGTACATCAAATTTTGTAGATTCATCTATCTTTACGAAGCTATCTTTGTTTCATATCATGTGATTTCTACAACCACTATCCACAAGCCACGCCTCGTTGGAAACATTATTAGTTGAATCAAAAGCCAAGAATAAAGTGTCAACCTCTTCCTTTTCTTCAAAAAAAGTAGCTTGTATTTTTTGTTTTTTCCAACAATTCTGTTCATAATGGCCAAATCTTTTATAATAAAAACATTGAACTTGGTATTTACAAAATCTTTTACCTACATCACTGTCATCATTACCTGTTCATTTGATGTTTGTAGAAAAAATTCTTCCTCGACCTTTGCCTCCTCTGTATGTTTGTCCTGGTCCTCTTCCTTGTCAATGTGTGCTCTAGATTTCCTCATGGGAGGTATTCTCACGTGCATTACTCTTGGCTCTCGAAACATTTCATTTTTCTTAAAAAGCTTGCTTAGTAGAATTTTCAGAAGATATATTCATTCTTTGCTCGTGATATTGAAGAGGCCCCATTAGCTCATTCACAAACAAATGAGTTAGATCCTTAGACTTCTCAATAGCAACAAAATCCCCATCAAATTTTGTAGACAAACTTCTTAAAATATTCTCAACAATATTTTTATCTTTTAAATCTTCTACATAAGACCTAATTTCATTCACTATTCCCAAAAATCTACTAAAAAAATATTGAATAGATTCAGAGTGAAAAATTATTGAATAGATTCAGAGTGGAAAACTTTGAATAGGTCACTATTCCCATAATTATATTGAAAAAATATTGAATATTTCAAGAAAAATGTTTCAAATTCCCTTCTTAATGACTACAACTTCAGAAATTTTAGCTTATGAGTTCCTTGATATGCTTGTTTTAACACATCCCATGCCTCCTCTGATTTTCTTACATTCCATGATTGGAAAAATCAAATCATGCACTGCTTGTTTGATTAGGAAGTGATAATTTGAATACTTTTTATGATTTTCGTTTAGCTATGTTGTTTGGTCTTGAGTCCAGCGAGAATATGTTTGAGCATCTGGTTCTTTATATCCATTTTCTATGAAATCCCACAAATTTTGTGAGAGAAACAATGTTCTCATATTAATGCTCCAAAAACCAAAGTTATCACTTCTAAACACTGGTATTTGTGGCTGAGAAATATTCATATTTTTATTATTTTTATTTTCCATTACTTCTAACTACTGAGCACTCTCACCAATAATTTTAATTTGCACAAGCTTCACCAAATTATGAAAAATATCTCCAATGACTTTAACAAACTTTTGAAATCTCCTACCAACAACACACACTTTACTTACAAATCAACTATCTTCACCTAGCTCTAATACCACATGCTAAATATATCGAAACCATACATATGAAAACATTTTTAAAAAAATCAATGAACAAAAATTAGAGAAGTATGGTTCTTAATCCATGAGCTCAATTCTCTTTCAAATATCATATCTTCATGCAGGTAATGAATACATTATTATATAGCTAACATATTTCTAATTGAGTAAACAATTATCTCACTAATTTCTGATTCCAATATACCACCCCTAATAATTTTTTGAATAATAACTTTGAATACTTACTATATCTATTAATTTGTTTCCCTAATTCTGATAACTCACACAAAAATTTTCCCACTAATTTTTCAGCAATTACATAACAAAATTAAGCGTTATCCTCAACAAGGATTACATGGTGACTAATAACCTGTGGATATACTTTGCTTAGAAGTTCGACTACTGCTAAGCAATGTTGGAAAAATTCAAGGACAACAACACAGTAGATGTTGCACTATCGTTGAAGGTCTAAACCCTTGGCGCGTTTTTGTAATGGGATATATGATTTGAGTATACGTTGGAAAATCAAATGGAATAAGCTAAATTTGTACCAAACACAAAATGTAATTTTCTTTGCGCGGGGCTAGCGGATTTGGTCAGTATTTTAGAAGCTATACTATAAAACAGAATATTCCATCACGAGTTATACTATGAATGATATTTTCATCATTTTCTGAGTGCGTCAGAATATCTTAGATTTGTTTTATTTTCAAACGATCCGGATACTTCGATAAGTTCTAATTTAACAAAGAAAAAAAATTAATATTAAATTGTTCACTTTTTGCATCCCGTAGTTCCACTAGGTTATCTCTCTTCAACCAATATGCAAGAAAGAGAAAAGGATTTACCATGTAAGTATTTCCTTTGGGATACGTTGCTCTCTAATTAGTATAGGTGAAATTTAATGATATGTGTATTTACTTTATGAATAAAAGTAAAATATTTTTTATAATTGTGTGCTCTATAATTAAGTATGAAAAGATTCACATAAGCATACATTCAAATAAATAAAATAATAACGATAATTAAAAAAGTTAACAATTAGTAAAGATCTATTTCAACTTCTTTATTGGATCAAATTTATTTTGAGAGATTTGATTCTTACTTTCTTTTGGTTGATTCGAACTTAACATGAGTTTATATAGTTTTATATAAAATAAAATATTGATTAAATTATATAAAAATACAAATAAATAATTGATTGAATTATATAAAAATATAAAAAAATTATTGATATTTTGTTATTAAGTTTTGAAGGTTTTTTTTTAATAGGCTTGAATTTATATACAGAATTTCTTTTATTCCATTAGAAAGTGTAATTTTTGGTTCTTCATACCTATAAATAAAATATGTTAAATTATTTTCTATTAAAATGATATAATTTATGTGATAATTGTTAAGTTATCTGGTTTGAGTTCAAAGGTTGCACGTGTAAATAATGTTAATATATTGTAACTATTTGAAGTTAAGGGATAAAGATACAAAAATAAATAGTAAAAAATATGAGATTTCATGATGGTTTTGGATGATAGTGTGGTTTCCATGGTATTGTCATGTATGTAAAATAAAAAAATAAAAAGAAATAGATAATAACGTATGTTAAAAAAAAAATTAATAATAGGAAATAAAGGATAATGAGATCATAAGAGTTGAAGAGGAAAGATGGCCTATAGAGAATTTCAATTGAGATATAAAAATTTGTAAGTTTAACTTTCCTTACACATATTCACATATTTAATTTTCTAGATTTTCCTTTAGATGATTTTGTATGCTTCATAAAAAAATCAACACTTATCTAAGGTAAAATACTAGGAGAAAACCATTATTGAAATCTTCTATTAAATTGAGATCATTCCTCTCCCATGGGCATCATCTGTTTTATTATTCAAATGTTTTCCCTCTCATTTTTCATGGAGGAACTTGGTAGAAATTATGATTTTTATTCGTATAAAAGAAGAAAACCCCATGGAATTACATCCAAGAAGAGCTTGTGGGATGGTACGAACTTGTTTTTGATAAATGAGAAAAAATAAGAAGAAAAGTTATCAATCAAATGTGAACTATAGAAAAAATAACATGAAAAAACAATCTGAAGACGAAAAGTGTTGATGTTGGAATAATGTTTTCATTTTGGGGTGTGGTGGATGGAGGGGGATCAGTGAAAGACAATAAAAACACCCTGAAAATGAAAAGTGTTGATGCTGAAATAACGTGCTTTTTTGGGGGTAAATTTTCAATATTTTTAGCAATGACGTTAAGGATTAAATATCATGAATCCTAGAAACATTAAGATTCCAAAGATTTTAAGGCATGGAATTAAAGATAAAAGATGAAATCTCTGAAAAGTATAAAAATTACAACAATTTTTATCACTGGTGTTAAATATAAAATACTTATAACCTTTTTCCACCATAGCATTAAAGATAAAATATCATGTCTAAAAAAAAAAACCTTTAAATTTTGATTTTTTTTTCAACCATGGAATTAAAATCGAGGATCATGACTACAAAATAAAAAAATTCAAATGTCATCATATTTAGATATAAAATTCATACAAAATAATAAAATTTGATATTTTCCCAACATTTTTTATTGAATTTTCATAAAAATATTTGATCTAACATGTCGTTCATAGCAAAAGGGTCCGAAAAAATGTATTTTTTTAATTATATCTATATTGAAAATTTATATTTTTTTCGAGTGTTTTAAATTATTATTTTTTAGTAACAATTATTTTTTGTGTATTGAAGTATTAATTAACGATCTATATAAATATACAAAAAATCATCACCTCAAAATATTAATGTTATTATTATTTTAATTTTTTCAAAAAACAAAATCATTATAAAATAACTTTGTAAAGAAAAAAACAAGTTTGGAGAACCCTAAAAAAACAAGCATCTTAGAACCATAAACAAGAAGAGGAATAAGAAAAACTGAGAAATGGTTAAATAATCATTTTAAAAAATGGTGCATACTTAGGACATAAGAAAATTTAAAGTGTCAAAAATATGTCTTAAAGAAATGTTGATGTTGCTCAAAATCGACATGAAAATCACCAACATTTAAAAATAAATATCCACACTTAACACATTAAAAAATTTTAAGTGTAAAAAATAAGCCCTCTAAATAAAGGGGATGATGTTGCTTCAACTCTTTTCAAAATCAACATGAAAATCACTAGCATTTTTAAATAAATGTTCATACTTGATACATAAGAAAATTTAAAGTGCCAAAAATATGCTCCAAAAAAAGGGTGTATTTTGAATCAACACTTTTTAAAATCGGATGATTTTTTGCTGCCTCTAAAAAGTGAAAAATCAGTTCAGTACTCATTTGATTGGTAACTAGGTTAAAAGGTTTTTAGGAGAAAAAAACAATGGAAACATCAAAGTAATAGAAGAAAACACTGTGAAAGATGTAACCATGTTAGTGCTAATCATGGATAATTTAATCCAAGTTTTCTCTTGTAGGCCATTTCAAGTAGGAAACCAATAGTGTTGGACACCTCTTTTTATATGGGTTGAAAGTGAAGAATATTTAGGAGGGTATATATAGAAAAGAATGGGAATACCATACTTGTGCTATGAAAGAGATGAGTGATCCATGGTAATTGATGGGTGGATGGAGGTCCAAGGTGCCCAAAATTGAGAACATTAGCTAAGTTACAATAGTAATCGATCGGTCTTAGTGAAATTAGGGCCCCATAGGAGCTTTGTTCACCTTGTTGGTATTATGGTCTATATTGGACGTCAAACACAAAATTGATTTCTATATTTAGGCAATGAATCACTTCTCAACAGCCAATTTCATAGGAAGGCATTCAATTAAAAACAACACTTCATATCTTCCTTCATATATAAATCTCTCTATTTAGTGTATGTTGTGTGGTGCCTTTAATATAATGGTTAATATATGAATTTAAAATATGCAAGGTTATTTATCCTATTAATTATTTATAAATATAACACAATTCCATCAACAATGTATATAATACTAACGCTCATGTAGTCATATAAATCATTCTCTTCTTCCCAATATATATTAGTGGCATTCTAACAGATAATTTATCTAAGGCATTGTTGTAGCCGCTACAACACCACCCAAAATTTTGGGTATATTTAAAATTTCAGGTCCCCCTCTACTCGCTTAGTCGTTAAGGTCTTTCACCGAACCTGCAGTCAGTGACATCCCAATGACCTATCCCCAACCCCTCATGAGTTGTCTCGCCATCATAATCAGATGTTGTTGTTGCAATCACGCCATGTGCGAAGGATCACCATGCATACATTCGAATGGAAACTTGTGTGTATTTACATTAAGAGCACTTGCATCATGGATTGTCCAGGCACTCTGTTTTAGCACTTCGCCGAGCTCATAGTCTAATATTTATTATGTTGGGGGCACCGTTCTATAAAATTTAACTGTAAACTAATTAGTTTTATAATGTTACGTGCAGGCGATCCCACAGATGATATACCAAATAATATCACCATCGCGTTGGGAGGAAGAGATTGGAACCCAACTAACAAGGGCACAATGGTTATGGAAGTTTTCAATCATGAGGAAGAAGACTCTCTTACAAGAATACAAACAAAGTGGCAAAGCTAATGTTTTCTTGGACATGCGCTCTAGGGAAAATGATGATGCTCTTGAAGATGCAGATAAGGATATCATTAGATTTCAAAGTGAGCGATAGTCACGGATGCTTAAGAAGGACAAATACACTTTATCATATGGAGAGGATGACATCCCTACTCATCATGGTGTTGCTCTATCAAATCTTGATGACCTTGAGGATGAGATTGTTTGAAGATGAAAATGATGATGACACAATTACCAGGAAGCTACATTTTGGTGGGGGTACTGATCAAGAAACAATCCCAACAGCTGATATTTTAGAAGGAGACAAATAAGCATAAATTCAAAAAGGAATTTTTGGAGATCCTGCACAATACCATCTAAATGTCGATGGGTGCACACAAAGGAACATATTTCACCACTTCGACAAGCCTAGCCCGAAGTATAACCCGGGCGAACAAAATGGACTCAAGAGATTTACATAGAGAATGACAATCTCATTCAAGGCGTTGACACACCTTTGGGAAGCAATATATCTTAACCTCGAGCTACATGATGGGTGAAAATATGTAGACCAAGGTTATGGTTTTAAATATGATGTGATTAAACCAAGGCAAGGAAATCATATGGTTTCAAAACCATAGGAGATCATGGAGCAAAACCATGTGAAAACATTATAAGGTGTGCACATTCGATGGGCCAAAGTTACAATTATATATTTAATGCCAAGGCGCAAACACATATGATTTCAAAACCATATAAGACCACCGAGCAAAAGCATACATGCCGAAGTTTTAAACTATGTTAAAGCATTTGAGGCAGATATATAAGGTGGTCAATTGTACTATTAAAATGGCGGATCGGAACTATATGAAAACACTTTACATGGAGCCAAGAATTCGATGGCAGGTTTTCAACTTAGGGTCAGTGTTTGATAGTAAATATATATATACAGTGGTCCAAATTTATGATTAAGACATAGATCAGAACCATATAAAATTGCATTACGTGTTTAGAACATGAAGACGTTGCAAATTGGTGAAAATGTTTCCACGCCAGAGCTTTAGTCATTGGAGCGTATACATATAGTGGCCAAAATTTATGTTTGAACATGAAACGGAACCTTATGATAGACCTACGACAGCATGATACAACAATCATCAAGTGGTTATAATCAAAGAAAATTCAGAACTATGTGAAAACATTACAAGTGGGCGCGCATTCGATGGACCAAGGTTACGTTGTATATTCAAGCCAAGGTGCAAACGCACACGGTTTCAAGACCATGTGAGATGGCAGAGCTGAACTGCATAAAAACGTTACAAAGGGGCTAAAATTACTACATGACGGAATTCTGAACCATGACGAAACATTCAGAGTATATATATATATATATATATATATATATATATATATATATATATATATATGTATGTGGTGGTCGAATTCACGTTTGAAACACGAACCAGAATGTGATAACAAATCTATAACGGCGTTTTTATAATAAATGTGGTGCAATATATGGTCAAAAGAAGGCAGAGTTGATTATCTTTAGCCATGATTTAAAGAAGTGCAGGGTTACGGCTTTCCTGGAGGAAGTCGGGTTCTTTCCATCGTATTCTATGAATGTAAGCACGTAAAATCAGGCTGTTACCAGAACACCTAGCTACTTTCGACATATAGAATGAAACTTCCTCCCAGCATAAGGGGTCAAGAATATGGAAGTTTTCCTCTGCGCTACTAGCTGTATCCTTGCTGGACACTTGTATGGCCAATAGAGATGGTGCACTGACACCAAATCCCTTACGTGCATTTCTCTATGCATGAAGTGTATCCGCTAAAATCCCCTCACCACAGATTTAATTAAAATTGGTGGTCGCTCGTCAATTATGTTTAATTTGAAGAAAATCGCCCTCTAATGATAGCCATAAACCTATTAAAACCGCCAAGCATTCGATAATGTTAAGGTTTTGGGTCGGATGATCAAATAATTGAAGCAATTTGTTTAAAGTCCTTTTCTTCATAATCGGTGGCATAACGAATGGCTCGAAATGGCAATACTTTTTAAGTCGCTAGGTCGCAGAGATTAAACATCGCCCAGGGCTGCAACTCAGTCGGTTTTGCGACCCAGCGACCCCATCAACCCATCGTCACAGGGTCGCACATTTGCTCAAGTCGCAGGGTCACAGAATGATCTACCAATGGAAAGCTGGGACCCAAGGAAATTCTCCGACCATGCGACCCCATCAGAAAACATAGATTCATGCACGATAATCGGCTCCATAATGATCGTCCACGTGTTTGTTCAGGATGAGCTGGATAGCGTTAATTCCTACTCCCCTCCCCATGCCGCATTACATGGACACAGGCTGCCCAATGCATGCTGCCATGCACGAGCGATAATTGTGCTACTACGCGCAAACGAGGGAGCAGAAACCATAAAATTTCAATATATCACGCATAAAGCGGCCCTGGTGCAGGTGTTTTCAAGCACAATTGCAGTCACAAGGACACGAGAAAGCCCGGGGGTATTGACCGCAAAGGTAGTTGAACACTGGCTGCTGTGGAATATATATAAAAAAAATAGAGAGGATGGTAAAGCAGTATGAGCACAAATGAACGTTTATGAAGTACATGCCTACATGTCATTAAGTCTTGGGATGTCCACAGCATTCTCGCATGCTGCGACTACCGGCCACGTCGAAATATCTTCACAGAATAGAATGTGCTATGATGAAGAGTGTTATTAAAATGTGGTAGGGTCAACACGTCATATCATAAAGCCATGAACGGATATCAGCAAAATGAACGTATGGTTGTTTTAATTTCTGAGGCGTCTTTACTCTATCTAGAGGCATTGAAAACCGCATACCAAAGTGATTATGGTCCTGTCAAAAAAAGCGTATGGTTCGATTTCCAAGTTGATAGCATTCACTAGTCGAAGTAGTCTGGCAGTGGAATGTGAATGGCATAAATCACCCAGGAAATGGTCCCCTAGCAACTGCAACATATGATATGATCCTTTATTATTTGGTGTCACTGCCATGTGACTTGTGCGCGTTTTGTTGGGCGCCTGGACCGTGTTGTTGTTTGTTGTTTTAGAAGGGGATGACAACAGAGCGATTGTTACCAAGTCTAATGTTTTGGGTCGCTCGATTGGGGATTCATATTCAGCTCAAAATCGCACCTGAACTTGACACGCTTGCACTACTGCTTAAATATCAGTGGCAAAGTCGTGTTGATTTAAATATTTCCGGTTGCATATGAACGAGCCCGTTGAACCACCCAAGAAACCAGAGAAAGTTCTGCTCTCCTTTCATCATCATCTACACTCTCTGCAAATATGATTTTATCCCTAGCTCGACGAATGGGAAGGGTGATCAACATGAAACAAAATCGATAATATTGTTTTGAAGCAAAGGGTTAAAAAGAAAAGTTGGAGGAGAATGTTTCTCATATATGCGACTTCCACGATCCTATGCGAAGATCAAAGGTTTTACGACTTGCACAAATTGTTGAAAGGTCTATTTCCCTTAGCCGTGGATATGGTATTATGATTGCCTCAAATTATAGACTATGGAACTATGTCAGAAACGAAAACTCCCCGTGAAGAAAACAACTTTCGTAAGCCACCTGTTTTGGTTATGGCCTGCACACAAACAGGAAACTACCCATACCAAGACCGATCAAAGCGCAGTAATCAAAGGGGCATAGGGAAAGCCTACAATAAGTTGTTCTCTTTAATTACTTAATGACACAACATTTGACCACACAGGGGTCCAACTAATCTTGGCTTTGACAAATTATCGCATTTCATGTCTTGATTCCTTAACGTCTGTATATGTATATCTATATGGCTGATTTAATTCGCTTATCTGCAGGTTATATGAGAAGATGCTGATTTACTCTGTTGTCTTGCTGGTAATACAAGGAAACAGTAATGCCCATCCAAATTAAAAGGACTACTATCTCTCTCCAGAGGATGCGAAGCTGGGTTTCAAATCAACCTCAAAACCTCGTGATATGTGGATGCTCAACATCATCGACAGATAGAAGCTGCTGTCTCACATGGTGAGGGCTAATGCTGGCCTCCGGAGAATAAGGTTATGATATCTCTGAAAGAGAAATGCAAAAGGGATGACCGAAGGTCTAAGGTCGCAAATTTTCTCAGGTCGCTGGGTCGCATAATCGTACTCCCTATTAAAATCCCAACGGCGCGACCTAGCGACCCAGCGACTAGGTCGCAAGGTCGCAAATCCAAGGAGGTCGCAGGTCATGGATGGTTCAAGGTCGCGAGGTCACAAATCCAAGGAGATCGCAAGGTTGTAGGTCATAGATTTCTTCAGGTCGCAAAGCATCTCAACAGTCAGGAAGGCGAAAATTTAGGGAGTCCAAAGGGCAGGCTTTTCTCTATAAATGCTTCCTCCAGGAACTTGTAATGGATCTTTTTTTTTGGGGACTCAAGCTGAGTATATTGTATTACCAGAGGATTATACATTTAGCCATGAATACAAGCATTTTGAAAAATCCCTTTGTGGATCTGGTGTTGTCATATGTATGAGCGCTATTGAGTATTATATGTTATCAGTTTCTGAACGTCTTAGATTAAGGGAACTGCATCTTTAATTCATATCCCAATGGCATAACAGTTTGCTAAGTATGTTAATGGTGGTTGAGTTTATTTCGATTTCTTAACAAACGCTGATGGCTTTGTTTATTGGCATTTGTGTTATCATTTAAACTTTTAGGAAGTGAAGGGTGTTATTGCCATGAGGAATTGTTTCCTTTGTGGTCAGAAGAGTTTACAAGCATGACCCTAATGAAGTGTTGTTAACAACACTTCCTTAAGTCTTCATGCTTTATTATTTCCTCTTGCTACTTATAGTGTTGCATGTACATTTAATGCATCAATCATATGTCTTGTATCATTTGATTAGGTGTGTATCCACTGTTTTATAGAGTTTAAGCGAGACCCAAAGAAAGGAGAAATCTGTGGTACTTAGACCCACACCCCGGATGGGATCCCTATTCCAAATGGTTCAAGGTCTAATTGGGACCTTTTACCGGGGAGATCCCCTACTGTTGGTCGGACAGATTTTCCCGTCAACAGAATTGGCACTAGAAGGAGGGACAGATAACAAGCTGAGCCTTGAGAGCCTACAATTAATCTCATATCTGTAATGTCTTGTTCCCAAATCATTCTCCCAAGATGTTTTTCGGAGTTTTATGAGCCTCGATGTCTCATCCCCGATGAACTTATGTATCACTTGTACCAGTTCAAATTCGATGGTGAAAACAGAGTGTCCATAACCCAACACCTTTTAGATTTCTATGACATTGGTGAGCGCTACAAAATTGAAAATGAAGGTTTTATTTTTTTCTTTTCTTCCGCACCCTCGAAGGTCGCGCTAAGAAATGGTGCCACACATTGCCGAAGGCTTCCATCCATTCCTTTCAACAACTCGCTAGTGAATTACAACAAGCTTTTCAAAGGTACGATTTTCAAAGTGTATTGATAAAGCTAAATGACATCAGAATGGAACCTTAGGAACCTCTAGATGAATTTTCCGTCAGATTTGTTCATTATTTTTTTGAATTCCCTGAAAAGGATGTCGATTGGAAGTTGTTAAGAGAACAGTTCACGTATGTGATCCTCGTTTCCCTTGAAAAATTTCAAGTACCAACCCAGCCTGAACCTAGTGTTCCCTATGATGACCTGCAAGTTTCCTGCTGTTCAGACTGTGTCCCCAATGTTTCCTTTCCCACCTCCCCGAGTCCAGACCACACTCCAGCCTCCTAGGAGAGTATTTCTATTTGTGACATTCTCGCTCCTCCTCCTGAGTTGTCGAGTAGTCGAGTTATGACCTCGAAAGTTTTGAGCAATGATGGATGGGTGCATGGGGATAAAGCCTATGGTACTACCTTTGAATATTTCACGCACCATGTTGAATCAGAGCTTGAAAACCATAGTGGCACATTATCTCTCCCAATTCATGAAACCTACCTCGAGCCCACTCAGTGTCTCCCTGGACACAAACATAAATCTGATTCGCATACTGATTATGAATTGACTCCTACCCTGTGTAAAGTTGATTCCCTTACAAGGTCTGCCAGATTATTGTTTTCTCTAAATTACACGGATGCACGTGTTGAAAAGCCTTGTATGGTTAATGCCCCTGCGACTCAATCTATTCGTTCATTATTCCCTGATTTATTTCACGACCCCGCCAAACCAGTAATTTCTTCGAGACATTCAAAATTTCCTTATAGTAGTATTGGCGACAATCATAAGCACCCAGATGGTGTTTCACAATCACAGTTCAAAATCGATCAATCTTTTAGATCTGATATTTCTCACTCGAAATCTTTAGACAACCATAGGAGCGATTTCCTATCTGGGCAACCTCAAGATGTCCTCTTTATTAATCCTTCCCAGTCCATAACTCCCGGGAAGCCCAACATGTCAGGTACCCAGTTTAATCAAATCAATGGTTACAGTGATCCCTTCTTATCCGAAAACATACTCAATCATACCGCTGAGGACTATCACTCGTGTCTCTTTTCCGACCTCATGGAGACACCAGAATTCGATGAGTCATTTTGGGAAGATTCAAGTACCCATCGGAAAATCGAAGTGCTTCATATTCTGCTGACCGTTTCTGAAATGACGATCCCCAAGTACCATGCTCCTCCCAGCATAACTATGTTGAATTCACCCCACCCTGGAAAATCTAGAGAATCAGATACATCGATTTATCAATCTGTTAGTGTGTCAACATTTGACCGAATCGATACAAAGCCCATTGAAATGTTGCAACCCACCTCAATCCATGTTCACATCCATTCACTTGTTGATCTCACAAAACCATCAAAGCTGGGAAACCCCCCGCTCGAAGATCCGGTGTTTGATCCTCACACCCTTGATCAAACCTAGGCGCAACCCCGAACTAGGGTTTTCAAGACTAGGGTTTCTGCACTCGAATGCGAAAGAATTTATAATTTTCCTAGCACATGCTTATTGTTTCCATTCCATAAAACTGATGGTCCTCAACACCATGATGAGCTTGCCGGTCAACTCGACCAACCCTATTCAGTGGATGTGCCTACAAATAGGAAATGGCTTACCCAGCGCCCATCAGGCCCAGGATTGTGCATGAATGATTATGTGTCATTTATAAATGTTTAGTTTCAAGAACATATTGCTGTGTATCAAGATGAGAGTGGGATTCGGCTTGCACGATCTATTCTGGTGTGTTCTTTGGTATGTATCCATGATCTTCTTGCCATTGCACATGCTCTTCAGGTAAGTCTTGTTGTTGGTGCACAATTTCATATGCTGGCTCTGATTGTGAACATTTTCGTTCTTGCAGGTCAGGAACTTATGCGGTGGCTGCACTGGAAAGCTAATTTCACATAACCTGACCGCATCATTAGTTAAACTATGGTTTTAGGTGTAGGCTAGCTAGGACTTGTTAATAAATTTTGTTAGTTCAAAGCTTTTTTTAATTAGATTACTTGCCAAATTTTTACTTCATGATTTAAAAATGTGTGTTTGCTATTTTTTTTTACGATTAATATCTTACGCATCTTCATGTTACAAGTATTTTCCACTCATTTATTTTTCAGTTGCTGGATGCTGCATAGATAATCACTGCTTGTATTGCGCCTCTTTCCCACCTACAGGTGGTTGATCATTCTCGCACATGGTGCGCATTGAATCTTGAGCCCCGTCTATTACATTGCGTCGTACACTGTTTTCCTCACATCATTTCCACATATTGTTGATATAGATTTGAAAATATTCCACATATCTCCTCTCACTGCATGAGCCCTTATTGAAACCCTACAACCTTGCGGACTTGTTCTGCCCCAGTTGCTGAAACAATAACCCCATTGTTTGCGTGAGGTTGCGGTGGCTATCTCAAGAGGCAGGTTTCTCTTAGGACAAGTCATCGAAGTCGCATTCTCAACAAGATGCCTATGAGTCTAAACTTATTTAGCCGGGGAGATGTGAGCCGGTTGCTTGTGGGAGACCTAATGAGTTTGAATGGCCTATACTCGTAACCTAAGCCTTGTACCCAGCATAGTCTTGCACATCTTAATGATCTATTTTTCACGCTTCACCTATTGTGGTGAATGGGATATGAAGGTTTGGCACAAGGGTAAACCCAAATCAGGATATATTTCAGTTTCTGTAAAACAAGAAATAACCTCTCTTGCTCGTAAAATAAGTCAGGATCCCTCATCCGCCCATGAAAAATAAGTGCCACGAGCACATGAAAATAAGTGTTGCAAGCACATGAAACCAATAAGGGTAAAGGATCGAGAAAGGCTTCCTGCACAGAGAGGTAATGCAACGACTCCATCGGGGTACTGACGAGGCTCGCTAGCAGTGGAGCAACGTTTTTGATTTCTTGAAGTGACTCCGCTGAGGTACTGTCCAGGCTGGCTGGAAACGGAGCAACACCAGAAACTTACTTTAAAAAAACTTGAGAATAATAAACCCACTGCCTTTCTCTTCACATCATCAACAAGCTATTGGCATCTGTGAGCTTTCTATTTGATGTGTTTCTAATTAGTAAGACCTAGCTGGGGCACAAGGATTAGGCATACTTGTAAAGGGCCAGTGTAATACAAAGGGTACACGCGGAACTTGTTCAATATTCCCTTGCATCACTATCTGGACTCAGAATATTGTTGTGATATTGACAAAGATGCTATATTCTACCAGTGGTTCGCCATTTTTTGTAGCTGCTACAACACCACCCAAAATTTTGGGTATATTTAAAATTTCACGTCCCCCTCTGCTCGCTTAGTCGTTAAGGTCTTTCACCGAACCTATAGTCAGTGACATCCCAGCGACCTATCCCCAACCCCTCATGAGTTGTCTCACCATCATGATCAGATGTTGTTGTTGCAATCACTCCATGTGCGAAGGATCGCCATGCATACATTCGAATGGAACTTGTGTGTATTTACATTAAGAGCGCTTGCATCATGGATTGTCTAGGCACTCTGTTCCAGCACTTCGCCAAGCTCATAGTCTAATATTTATTATTTGGGGGGCACCGTTCTCTAAAATGTAACTCTAAAATAATTAGTGTTATAATGTTACGTGCAGGCGATCCGACATATGATATACCAAAGAATATCACCATCGCGTTGGGAGGAAGAGATTGGAACCCAACTAACAAGAGCGCAATGGTTAGGGAAGTTGTCAATCACGAGGAGGAAGACTCTCTTACAAGAATACAAAAAAAGTGGAAAAGCTAATGTTTTCTTGGACATGCGGTCTAGGGAAAATGATGACGCTCTTGAAGATGCAGATAAGGCTATCATTAGATTCCAGAGTGAGTGACAGTCACAGATGCTTAAGAAGGAAAAATACACTTTATCAGATGGAGAGGATGACATCCTTACTCATCATGGTGTTCCTCTATCAACTCTTGAAGACCTTGAGGATGAGATTGTTTGAAGATGAAAATGATGATGACACAATTACCAGGAAGCTGCATTTTGGTGGGGGTGTTGATCAAGAAACAATCCCAACTGCTGCTATTTTAGAAGGAGACAAATAAGCATAAATTCAAAAAAGAAGTTTTGTAGATCCTACACAATACCATCTAAATGTCGATGGGTGCACACAAAGGAACACATTTCACTACTCTGACAAGTCTAGCCCGAAGTATAGCCCGAGCGAACAAAATGGACTCAAGAGATTTACATAGAGAATGAAAATATCATTCAAGGCGTTGGCACACCTTTGGGAAGCAATATCTCTTAACCCTGAGCTACATCATGGCCGCAAATATGTAGACCAAGGTTATGGTTTTAAATATGATGTCATTAAACCAAGGCAAAGAAATCATATGGTTTCAGGAGCATAGGAGATCGTGGAGAAAAACCACGTGAAAACATTATAAGGGGCGCACATTCAATGGGCCAAAGTTACGATTGTATATTTAATGCCAAGGCGTAAACACATATGATTTCAAAACCATATAAGACTGCCGAACAAAAGCATACATGCTGAAGTTTTAATCTATGTTAAATCATTTGAGGCAGATTTATAAGGTGGTCAACTTTACAATTAAAATGGCGGATCAAAACTATATGAAAACACGTTACATGGAGCCAAGCGTTCGATGGCAGGTTTTCAACTTACAGTCAGTGTTTGAAAAAAAAAAAAAAAAAAAAAAAATATATATATATATATATATATATATATATATATATATATATATATATAGCGGTCCAAATTTGTGATTAATACATGGATCAGAACCATATAAAATTGCATTACGTGGACTTAAACATTTCCATGGCGGAGTTTCAACTTGTGGAGTGGGCATATAATGATCAAAGTATGTTTATAACATGAAGACGTTGCAAATTGGTGAAAATGTTTCCACGCCAGAGCTTTAGTCGTTGGAGCGTATACATATAGTGGCCAAAATTTATGTTTTAACATGATACGAAACCTTGTGACAGACCTACGGCAAGATGATACAAAAATCATCGAGTGGTTATCATCAAAGCAAATGCAGAACTATGTGAAAACATTACAAGTGGGCGCGCATTCGATGGACCAAGGTTACGTTGTATATTCAATCCAAGGCGCAAACGCACACGGTTTCAAGACCATGTGAGATGGCAGAGCTGAACCGCATAAAAACATTACAAAGGGGCTAAAATTACTGCATGGCGGAATTCCGACCCATGAAAAAACATTCAGAGTATATATATATGTATGTGGTGGTCAAATTCACATTTGAAACACGGACCAAAACGTGATAACAAATCTATAACAACGTTGTTATAATAACTGTGGTGCAATATATGGTCAAAAGAAAGCAGAGCTGACTATCTATAGCCATGATTTAAAGAAGTGCAGGGTTACGACTTTGCTGGAGGAAGTCAAGTTCTTTCCATCGTATTCTCTGTATGTAAGCACGTAAAAGAATGCTATTGCCAGAACGCCCAGCTGCTTTCGACATATAGAATGAAACTTCCTCCCGGCATAAGGGGTCAAGAATATGGAAGTTTTCCTCTACGCTAATGGTTGTATCCTTGTTGGAACCTTGTATGGCCAATAGAGATGGTGCGCCGACAGCAAATCCCTTACATGCATTTCTCTGCGCATGAAGTGTATCCACTAAAACCCCCTCACCATGGATTTTTATAAAACTGGTGGTCGCTTGTCAATTATGTTTAATTTGAAGAAAATTGCCCTCTAATGACAGCCATAAACCTGTTAAAACTAGCAAGCATTCGAGAGAGTTAAGCTTTTGGTTCGGATGATCAAATAGTTGAAGCAATTTTTTTAAAGTCCTTTTCTTGATAATCAGCGGCATCACAAATGGCTCGAAATGGTGATACTTTTTAAGTCGCCAGGTCACAGAGATTAAACATCGCCCAGGGCTATGACTCAGCCGATTTTGCGACCCAGCGACCCCATCGACCCATGTTCACAGGGTCACACGTTTTCTTAGGTCGTAGGGTCGCAGAATGATCTGCCCATGGAATGATGTGACCCAAGCAAATTCTCTGACCATGCAACCCCATCAGAAAACACAGATTCATGCACTATAATTGGCTCCATATTGATCGTCCATGTGTTTGTTCAGGATGAGCTAGATAGCTTGAATTCCTACTCCCCTCCCCGTGCTGCATTACATGGACGCAGGCTTCCCAATGCATTCTATCATGCACAAGTGATAATTGTGCTACTACGCGCAAACGAGGGAGCGGAAACCATAAAATTTCAATATCACACGCATAAAGCGGCCCTGGTGCAGGCGTTTTCAAGCGCAATTACAGTTGCAAGGACGCGAGAAATCCCGGGGGTATTGACCGCAAAGGGAGTCGAACACTGGCTGCTGTGGAATATATATAAAAAAAATAGAGAGGATGGTAACGCAGCATGAGCACAAACGAACGTTTATGAAGTACACGCCTACGTGTCATTAAGTCTTGGGACATCCACAGCATTCTCGGCATGCTATGATTACCAGCCACGTCGAACTATATTCATAGAATAGAAGGTGCTATGATGAAGAGTGTTATTAAAATGTGGTAGGGTCAACACGTCATATCATAAAGCCATGAACGGATATTAGCAAAATGAACATATGGTCGTTTTGATTTCTGAGGCATTTTTACTCTGTCCAGAGGCATTGAAAACCGGCATACCAAAGCGATTATTGTCCTGTCAGCAAAAGCGTATGGTTTGATTGCCAAGTTGATAGCATTCACTGGTTGAAGCAGTCTGGCAGTGGAATGTGAATCGTATAAATCACCCAGGAAATGGTCCCCTAGCAACTGCAGCATACGATATGATCCTTTGTTATCCGATGTCACTGCCACGTGACTTGTGCGCGTTTTTTTGGGCACTTGGACTGCGTTGTTATTTGGTGTTTTAGAAGGGGATGAGAAAAGAGTGATTGTTACCAAGTCTAATGTTTTGGGTCACTCGATTGGGGATTCATATTCAGCTCAAAATCACACCTGAACTTGACATGCTTGCACTACTTCCTAGCTATCAGTGGCAAAATCGTGTTGATTTAAATATTACCGGTTGCGCATGAACGAGCCCGTTGAACCACCCAAGAAACCAGAGAAAGGTCTGCTCTCCTTTCATCATCATCTACACTCTCTGTAGATAAGATTTTATCCCTAGCTCGACGAATGGGAATGGTGATAAAGATGAAACAAAATCGATAATACTGTTTTGAAGCAAAGGGTTAAAATGAAAATTTGGAGGAGAATCTTTGTCATATATGCGACTTCCACGATCCTGTGCGAAGATCAAAGGTTTTACGACTCGGACAAACTGTTGAAATGTCTATTCCCCTCAGCAGCGGATATGGTATAATGCTTGCCTCAAATTATCGATAATGGAACTATGTCAGAAACGAAAACGCCCCGTGAAGAAAACAACTTTCGTAAGCCACCTGTTTTGGTTATGGCCTGCACACAAACAGGAAACTTCCCATACCAAGACCGATCAAAGCACAGTAATCAAAGGGGCATAGGTAAAGCCTTCAATAAGCTATTCTATTTAATGACTTAATGGCACAACATTTGACCACACAGGGGTCCAACTAATCTTGGCTTTGAAAAATTATCGCATTTCATGTGTTCATTCCCTAACATGTGTATATGTATATGTATATGGATGATTTAATTCGCTTATCTGTAGGTTATATGAGAAGATGCTAATTTACTCTGTTGTCTTGCAGGTAATACAAGGAAACAGTAATGCCCATCCAAATTAAGAGGACTGCTAGCTCTCTGCGGAGGATGCGAAGCTGGGTTTCAAATCAACCTCAAAACCTCGTGATATGTGGATGCTCAACATCACCGGCAGATAGAAGCTGTTGTCTCACATGGCAAGGGCCAAGGATGGCCTTCGAAGAACAAGGTTATGATATCTCTGAAAGAGAAATGCAGAAGAGATGACCGAAGGTCTAAGGTCGCAAATTTTCTCAGGTCATTTGGTCGCATAATCGCACTCCCTGTTAAAAGCCTAACAGTGTGACCCAGTGACCCAGCGACTAGGTCGCAAGGTCGCAAATCCAAGGAGGTCACAGATTGCACATTTCCCCGGGTCGCGAGGTCGTAAATCCAAGGAGGTCGCAGGTCGTGCATGGTCCGAGGTCGCAAGGTTGCAAATCCAAGGAGGTTGTGAGGTCGCAGATCTACTTGAGGTCACAGGTCGCATATTTCTTTAGGTCACAAGTCACAGAATGGACTGGGTCGCAAGGTAGCTCAACAGTCGGGAAGGCGAAAAGTCAGGGAGTCCAAAGGGCAGGCTTTGCTCTATAAATGCTTCCTCCGGGAACTTGTAAAGGATCTTTTTTTTTGGGGAATCAAGTTGAGTATATTGTATTACTAGAGGATTATAAATTTATCCATGAATACAACCATTTTGAAAAATCCCTTTGTGGATATGGTGTTTTCATATGTATGAGCGCTACTGAGTATTATATTTTATCAGTTTCTGAACATCTTAGATTAAGGGAACTGTATCTTTAATTCATATCACAATGGCATAACAATTTGCTGAGTATGTTAATGGTGGTTGAGTTTATTTCGCTTTCTTAACGAACTCTGATGGCTTTTTTTATTGGCATTTTTGTTATTATTTAAACTTTTAGGAAGTGAAGGGTGTTCTTGCCATGAGGAATTGTTTCCTTTGTGGTCAGAATAGTTTACAAGCGTGACCCTAATGAATTGTTGTTAACAACACTTCCTTCGGTCTTCATGCTTTATTATTTCCTCTTGCTACTCATAGTGCTGCATGTACATTTAATGCATCAATCATATGTCTTGTATCATTTGATTAGGTGTGTATCCACTGTTTTATAGAGTTTAAGCGAGACCCAAAGAAAGGAGAAATCAGTGCTAACCGGACCCACACCCCGGACGAGATCCCTATTCCAAACGGTTCAAGGTCTAATTGGGACCTTTTACAGGGGAGATCCCCTGTTGTTGGCAGGACATATTTTCCCGTCAACAGGCATATAATATAGTAATGGGAGCATACATATTCCCACCAACATCGGCAATATTTCATACCCTGGAAACATGGTTCTTAGCATATATGATCAAGTTGTTGAACCTTTTGTCATCAAAACCCTTTTACAATGGTAGAACATGGGTAATCCAATATTATTACCTCTCAATAATATTTCTGAGAAATGAATGGATTAGTTAATACATCAATAATCATGAATAAACACAAAATGTCATTCCTAGGTAGGTACAACAATTTCACATCAAATTTACCATACTCATTGCATAAGGGCGCACTTGATATCCTCTTCAAAGAACCATTTAACTCCACACACACACATACATTTCCATGTTTATGAGTTATGGTTGGTCAACCTTTGCAAGTGATTTTTTTTAGTCAGTAAGTTTAGTCAGGTTTCACAATCTATGAAAGATCTAGGCTTGAATTCTACCTCAACAATAAACTTTCCCCCCACCAATTCATGCCACAAGAATCATATCCAGTTAGTCTTTGTTGGATATCTCATCAAGTCTCAATGTAGGGGTATACTTTCCTTCAATAGTCCACATGATATCACAATCTTAGCTTCTTGAATTATTCTCAACTATGTGATATAAATTATGTAACCTTGGACCAAATCCTCAAATAGAACACTGAAAAAATGCAACCTTTGAAGCTTGGCCCAAATATAGGACTGAAAACCCTCTTTAAAACATCGTCTAATATAACCCTACAATTATGAAACTCGCATGCACCTCTGAAACTCAGAAAAATACAGGACTATATCCTTTCTCTGAAACTCAGAAAAGGATAAGGATGGGCATGTAAGTTTTTAAGGTTATATGAATATAAAAAAAATAATCAAATGCGTAGCCATAATTTAGGATTAAATTGATTGTTATGTATTTCATTTATCTGTTCCCTAAGAGGGTGAAATAGGTTTTCAAATATTCTCAGGAATTTATATTCACATCATCCCATATATTTAATGTGAACTATCTCTAGAGTGTGCATGTGTATTTTCTCATAAATGCATGCTAAGAGGTGCCCTACTAGAGGGATGAAATAGTAGGACATACTATAATTTCCTTGGATTAGAAATTCCTTAATATGAGCTATAGGGTATGTGCACCAAGTGTATGAATTTTCCCTCAAAAATGCTTCAACTTAGTCCAAATAGGTGGCTAAATTTCTTTTAAAAATGGGCCTTCTATCTAACTCCAAAATCTATCTTTGATTTTCTTGAAAGGAGGCTGAACAAGTGCAAAAATCCTAATGAATCCCTTAATTTAAATAAAAGTAAAAGCTATAACCAACACTTTGTTGAACCACATATTAATATAGGTTGAATGACCATAAACTTAGCCCAACCAATACCCAAATAAAAGGGTAACTAAGAACACATTTCTTCTCTTCATATATAACATTGATCCTCAAGGCGATAGAGGTAAATTCTTTTATGCGCAAAAATTATATGATACCTTTGGAGGGATAAAGCACCCTAGTTATATTAAACATAGAGTCCATTATGAGGGAGGTCGACTTGAAATTTTGGAGGGAAATATTTGAATTTCAGATTTGAACATTAAAGCCAAATCCCCACATTAGTTTAGTCCAAATTTAATTTGAAAATTTCCCTTAATTTAATTTCCTTTTGTTTAGAGTAGGATAAGCCCATTTTTATGAATCCATTTTTTACCAAGAATATTTAATTAAATTCTTCAATAAAATTCCTTCATGACCTCATGATTTGAGAAAATGTTTTAGCCAATGATGAGCTAATATGTCATCTCATGTTGGGTACTTTACCACATCAATGGGGGCAAGAATATTTTATCAATCATATCTCCCAATCGAGATGAACCGTGATGCATTCCATATACCATTGTAATTGACACCGTGAGGAGAATCAATTAATGAAGGTGTTTAGAGGAAAGAAAATCATTTTTTCATCCAAATTATTCATCAAATAGAGAGAATCATGACCACATTATCCTTATAGGGATTTTTTACCAATAAGCCAATGTTTCCTATAAATTTTCATGTAATTTCCAATTCATAATATGTAATCCAATCAAAATCCTTTAAATTTAAAAAGAGAATAGGGAAATATGTAGCGCAAATCTTTCCTAGGCTTATAGAGGAATAAGAGAATAGGGAAATCATGAAGGAACTCACAAAATATGGACTTGAAATGATCTTACATTGTTTTCAGAAACATAAAATCCCAGTGTTGGATGGCTTGGGTGTACAATTCTTCCTCATGATTTATGACATCATTGGAAATGATCTCTTGAATGTGGCCGAGGAATCGAGGAGGCTAAGATATATGTTTCCAAACTTCAATTCAACCTTCATTTCTCTTATTCGAAAGGTTGAAAATGCATATTCTCTAGATGATTTTCAACTTATCTCTATTTTCAATTCCATTTACAAGGTGGCGGAAAAAATCATAGCTTTAAATACTAAACCAATTCTCTCAATATCCATCTCCCAAGACATTCAATTTTATTGAAGGGATGCATATTCATCAATTGGCATAATTTGTGCAAGATAGTTTACAAAACCTAAAAATTATGAATTTAAAAGGAGATTTCATGAATATTTCTTGTCAAAAGCTTATGATATAGTCAGTTGAATCTATCTCAGGCTTCTTTTGACCCATGCTAGGTTCAGTACAAAATTCATTGAATGGGTTGAGTTTCATCTAGTCTATCTCTTTCACTACGCTGATTAATGTCTTAACTTCCCCCTTCTTTCATTTGCAATGGGGAAATAGATAGGGTCACCCACTTTCCCCATTGTTGTTTATGTTGGTTATGGAAGGTATTAGTTAACTAATGGATGAATAAAAAAGGGGTGATTTATAGGTTATTATAGTGGCTTAGTCTTTATATTTAAATCATCTTCCTTTTGTATATGATATTCTCATTTTTTGGAATGACTCTCCTAAAGAGGTGAGCTGGTTGTTGGAAATTCAATACTTATTTGAGAAATCCATTAGTATGACAATAGACAATAGGAAATCCAATATTTTGGTGATTAATCTTGCATATGATGAGATTAAGCATCTAAATATTGAATTTCTCTTTTTTTTTAAGTTTGGTGGAAGATGGATTAAATTACTTTGGGTTAAAACTCAATCCCAACCTCCACAGTAAGGAACACTCGCTCTAGGTCATTGCTAAGATAGAGAACATGTTGAAGAGTTAGTCCCTTCACTAGTTATCTAGAGTAAGGAATTCATCATGGAATAAATATGTTTTAGAATTTATTCTAGTTTATCATATGCCCCTTGCATGGATACCAAAAGGTATTCTTGAAAAAATATGAAGAATATATTTCAAGGTTCAATGGTGAGGGAAGCAGGATCATGCAGTTCTTCCATGGGTAAAATGGAATAAACTAGCTAAGCCAAAGCTCTTGTGTGCCTAGGGTCTAAAGAATCTGTTTATTTTCCAAAATACTTTGGTTGCACTGTGTGGTTTAAGACTAATATCTTCCGACAACTTATGTTATTCAATCATCATTTAAACATATATTTCTTCAAGATCACTGGAAGAATGGATAAAGAAGGTTGATAACCCACGAGTAAATGTTTATGTAATTTGGAGGGTAGTTCTAGATTCTTTCGATATCATAACATGTGGGTTATATTGGAAAATTGGTAAGTGGGATAAGGTAATAATTGGGTCTAATCCTTGGGTGGGTAATGGATAATTTCATATCATTCCACCTCCACTAAATAATTTTTTGTGAGATGGGTGTGTCTCCAAACTCATTCACATCACAAAACATGCTAGGACAACCATTTGGATACAGGGGTGGCTCTTTGCTACTGAATTTGATTTGGAATGGGATTTCATGGGGTCATGGAATGATTACTTGAATTATTTATTAGTTGTACATATGTGACTGATAGATAAAGAAAATGAACTTGTCTAGAATATATCTCCTTTTAACTTGTATTCTCTCAAGTTGGGATACATTACCCTATTGGCTATTAGAGAGGATGTTGGTAGCAAGTGCTAGTGGAAGTTTCTTTGGAAAGATAATTACCCAGCAAAATCCCAACTCTTTATGTGGAATCTAATAGAAGAAAATATCCTCACATGGGAAATTCTTCAAGAATTTTTTTGATTGGTCCTGGTTGATGTTTCCTATGCAAAAATAAGGAGGAATCTATAATCCACGTCTTCGTGAATTACCCTTTTTCCAAGAAGTTTGGAATTCATGAAAAATGTTTATAGGTCACATTGTGGCTTAGGATGTAAAGGACTTAGAGTGAGGTTGGAGAGATTGGATCTCCAATCCCCTTCTTGTCAAGCCTTCAAATCTTTGCACATCATCATCATATATGGACTTTGGTAGGTGAGGAACAAAGACATTTTCTAAGACACACTCTATTCTGAATCATTTGGCCATGGAATCACTAGATTTTCTGGCATATTTCCCTCAGGAAAAATCCACAGAACCTTCCAAAATTATTTTAGCATAAAATCATGATCAATCTAGGTTTCCTTGTGCTTCCTTCAATGGAGCTGCAAATAATTCATGATAAAATAATGGTGGGATATTTAATATTTCCCTCTCTAGTTCGCATTTATTCTAGGTAAACATGGGCTTTGGCCTAGAGTACAACAATATGGAAGAAATTATGACATGTAAAAAGCTATTTCTCTTTTCTTTAAAAAAATGCTCACAATTTCAAGTTTTTGGTGACACAATGCTTATCATAAATTGGCTAAAAAAATTTGAAACTTACAATAAAATTACTCTTCAACCAATTTTGGAGTGAACTAGCAGGATAAAACATAATTTTAATATCTTAATATCCTTGTATATTTACAAGGACATGAACGAGGAATTTGATCACCTATCAAAAGAGCATGTGCTAATGGAAACAAGTACATGGGAAGTTATGGAATATCGGAATGGCACAAACAACTATACTTTCTATCACAACCCATTACACCATCTTTTTATAGGCACAACAAGCTCATTTATTTTTGTAAAATGCAATTTCTCTCTTGGCATATTTCAAATTTCCAATCTATCTTTAATTGGTGTTCAAAATCCTTTACCTTCCCTATAGGTTTACAAAGGAAGGATCTACATACTTTAGTGTGGTCCTCTTTTCATTACCAAAAATTGTATATGGCTACTATATTTTGTGTTTTTGTTATACGTAATTTTTTTTTCTTTTTTAATGGGTCCCTGGACCTCCTATACAATATATTTTACTATTTTCTAGAATGTACAATTACCATGCATCTATAAAAATTAATTTTTTCATTTTACAAATGAATGAAATTACTAAGATTTTTTTCGCTTGGGAAAAAAATAAGAACAATTTTGATTTAGACACATATTTCATAATAAATCAACATCATGTCTTCTTTTAGAGTGAAAAGATATTTGATATCTCTCTTGAGATTATTATAAAATGATCTTTTGATGTTTTTTTCCCTTTAAACATAATTTTCTATCACTTTCTCTCGAAATTTAAAAAGATGTGTTTGGAATTTAAATTTTGAGTTATGATGTCATTCATAAATTCTCACATGTCTTAATAACCTTTATGTTAAATTAATTAGATTTAATTAATATTATATAAAGTTAATAAATATTTATTAGTTACGTTTAGCACATCGAAATAGTCTAACTCGTCTTTGAATTTTATCAAAAGAATTGTATAAACAGGTATTGTATCTCACGTTAGTCATTGTCACTTGAGTTAAAAATTATATTCTCAAAAAAATTCTAAAGAAATCATATAAAGGCTGAAAATATGGAATGGATGTGTTAGATTTATTCCACCCTAAATGCTATATATAGTCTTCCACGCTCCACGTGGTAAAAAATAAGGCCCTCAAAAAAATGTGTGAAGTGGCACAACAAAGTGAAGGGAGTTAATAATGTTGGCTTTACCTTTCTCAATTCTACCGCGTCATGGCTATTTATATGAAGCTTAAAAATTATTGTCCTAGGATATCCTAAATTCATTTAATAATGTTATCTTTCACCATCCTCAATTCGTGGGTGTCATTGTTATTCATACGAACCCCGCACACTAAGAGGGATTAATATGTACATGAAATTTTGGAAACCTTTATTGTTTGCCTAAATTATGACGAAAGCTCCGTCATTTTTCGATGAACTCTGTTACACATTTAAAATTTAAAATTTTAGATTGTTCAAAAAAATAATTATAAAATAGTTGGGATTATTAAATTGTGGCTAATGGTTCGATCCAATGAAATTTATGGATGGAAAATTTCAAAAATAGAGTCCATAGTTTTTATGTTTAGAGGTATTCTACAACTTAGTATAATAAAGATGTAATATTTAATATTTTTAATTGGCCAAAATAAATATATATATATATTAATTTTTTATAATGGGGTGGGAAAACAAGTGGCCAATGAACCTTAGGTATTTCCCCTCAAGGCACATGACATGTATCTTCCAATATAACTAGGGACTAATGCAATGGTACCTTGGTTGTTCAAACTCTCTACAAGCGGGTGATGGAAATATAATGATGGGTAGGTGTAGTGGAAAGGTTGATGATGAGTGTTGGCTATAGGGAGATGAGGGAGGTTGTGAGAGGCCATGCATTTTTTCATTGGTGCCAGTTCAGTCAGCGAAACGCATTGGAAACCTGCCTTGAAATTGTTTGTTTCGGTTTCGACTCTTAGGTTTTCATTTGGGACTCTAGAGTAAAATTGAGTGGACTCCCAATTTCTTGTTGTGGGTTTGGCTCAGAATTTGGTAGAACCATCTTCAACGTGTGGCGCGGTGACCTAGCTACCCTTGGCCCCTATTAGTTGTAGGTAATCCTTTCGATTTTCATTTGGTTTTCGGGTTCATTTCTTGCTCTGGTGGCATTTGAATTCTGGGCAAAGTTTTTTTCCTATATTGTTGTATGGAATTGGGCTCAGGGCGGGGGTAGCGTGGGTATTTATTCCATTGTTTTGTCTGTTAGAGATCTTATGTGTCTGAGGTAGAGCATTATTGGTGAATGAATCTTGGGTGGTGATTCCCATTCATTTTGGAAATTGGCTCTTTTTCGGCCCTTTGCACTTTTGCATTCTCTTTTTTCTTATTTATCCTCAATCTTGCTTAGCTCTGGTCTTTATCTTAAGGCTACATATTTCTTTTTAGGTCGTGGTTAGGAGTTACATTGTTGGGTCTCTCGGCCTGGTGGGTGGAGTGGTTGTGTGTCTTGGTGTCTGTTTCTTTATTTTTTGGTGGTGTAATTTTCTGGGGGTTGGTCTCGAGTGTTGTCACCCCTACTCAGTTTGGGTATAGTCTTATCATTGGGTTTCGTGCCCATAGGCGGAGTTGGGTTTTTGGGTTTTCAGTTTGACCCACAGTAATTTTCTCTCGTGTGATAGTTGGAGTTTCCTCCAAGTTCTTTCTCTGGAATTATATTGCATGGGTGGTCATGCCACACCGAAGAGGTCCCCTTCGCTACGGTGGAGGGTAGAACTTTGTAAGGCACCAAGCCAACAGTCATAGGTCATCTACGGAAGATTCAACAAGGATGAAATTTGAGGGGGAAATGACTAATGCCCAAGGCCGCTCTTTGGGACATATGAATTCCCCAACATCTTTGGAATCCATTGTTTATTGAATACCAGGAATTTAGGCTAACCTCGACATCCTCAAGGATCATAGGTATGAGGACAGAAACAAACTGGTAGCCTACATGAGACATCGAGTTCAAGAAAAATGAAATTCTAAAGCACTTGAACAACACTTGTTGGAGTCAACATCGTACCAATGACCGCCTTGGTGATCTGGAAACCCGTCTATAACATATTGACTTTCACATGCATGGAAGAGCTGAAATTCTTGCAACGCATCCTGTGCTTCCTCCTCCACCACCTCCATGATATGTAGCTTTCACTTTCTATGTTCATCTTCCCTCTTTTTTTGCTTATATAGCTAGCTAGCCTCTCTGAAATAATAGTTAGATGGAAATATATTCTGCCTAATCTTGCTCCGTAGCCAACAAATCTAGTGTAAGTAAGCCAAGAAAGGTTCTAGAGACACATTTTGTACTATCTATTTTTATGAGAATATAATAAAAGACTTTTAACTCGGAAAAAAAATTATCAATAAAATCTTTTAACTTGCTCAAATTACACAAATATATATAAGTTATAATTAAAATTAATAATAAAATTAATATAGAATCGGTTAATTCTAAATCTATTAAGTCTTAAAAATGATGATATCTTTTAACGATCTAAATCTTTTTTAAAATACAATGAAATTTGATCTTCACTGTGATTGGTAAATCTAAACTTTGAATCTCAATTGATTTTACTTATATTTTCAATAATTTTATACTCGTATTTTCAATATTTTATTTTTTAATAGTTTTTCATAAATTTATGTAATTTAATAACCTTGAAAAATAAATATTTAGTATCGAGATTAAATATTTTGAGGCGTTTCTCACCGAAATCATAGGTCAACACAAAATTCAGCTGAAACTTGGAACCCTCGGTCACACCTCAGTTTTGCCAATTCAAAATCTCAAAAATTAAAATTAGGGTTATTCACAATATCAAAAATTAAAATTAGGGATATTTTTATTAAAGGGTAAAAGGAATGCTTCGACATTACAACCACAACGTCAGACGACAAAATATACTCACCCTACTAGAATCAAAGGCTTCTGCAGAATATCCCGGGATCCAAGCACTGCGATCGTATTATTCTCTTCCACCACCCACCGGACCTGCCAACTCTCTGCCCATATCACATCCCTTTCACTTTACCACTCCTTCCTCCACACTAATCATAATTATAAATAGCCACTTAAGGATTTCACAGAGGACAGAGCAAGAGACGAGACCAAGCAATACAGGCGAGACCAGTAGCCCAGCGAAAGCCATGGAACCAAAAAATGTGTACATGGTGATGATGGAATATGATTCCGAATACGAGCGTCTCAAGGCTGAAAGGTATTCATACTTATAACTCAGGTTATAAAAATATTAAATATTACAGGATATTTTACTACAGTTATGGTTAGTAATATTTTTCTATTATGTCTCAAACTCCACGCAATTTCTCAAGATTTAGCTACACTATATATGAAGAAAGTTTCTCAAGATTTAATTACAGTGAAGAGTTTCTCAAGGGCAGGTGCCTTATTAGTTGATTTGTACATGCAGACATTCAGCAAGCGAGCTTGATGTTTATGTTAGCAGCAAGCATGACATGGTACTGCAGAAAACACTGAACGCAGGGACTTATCAAAAGCATTTTTCTTGGGTTATTGTGGATGGTTTTGCCGTTGAGATCACAACTGGCCAGGTACTCTCCATATAATATTCCTTCCATGTTCCATTTCTTCTCTTTATTTGTTTAATTTCTATGTGTTTAAATATATTCTAATAACCTAATCGATTCTATTGTCTTTATTTGTTTGTTTAATCGCTCCATTTCTTCTGTTTATATGTTTAATCTAATTTCTATTGCATCCATGAATCTATTTAAGTCTGTTCTACTTACCTGACTCTTTCAATTTCTGTGGTTGCCAATTTCAATGGATAGGCGGAAATGCTGAGATCCGTAGAAGGAGTAAGGGCTGTCGTGAAGGATCGGGAAATCGGCCTCTGAAACTATTTCCGGGCTTTGCACAATCCCAATACTTAATTTATTTATTTTCGTATTATTCTGCGACAAATATTGACGCTGCCAGTTTTGGGCGTCTGCCTGTAGGATTGCTTGATAACTGAGATGTATTTCAGATACCTGCCTATCAAAATGTCATTGACCAGCTAAGATTTATTATGTAGCGACACATCCCTGTTCTGTTATCAGTGCAGTGACTATTGAAAATGATAATAAATGTGATACACTAATTCTATAGTTTTTATATGTGCATGTGCCACATCAAATAAAATGAGGTTTTCATCAGCGAAGCTCATATGGTCCAGAATGTATTTGCTTAAAAATAACGTTGGGAAACAGTAAAGGCTCATCAACATTTATGCCTACTTGCCATAGCTTTCACACTACTTATTTTTATATCCAGTGATCTCTGTAATATGTATTTTCTTGGAAGAAGGTAATTAAGCAAACCCACAAACCACTTGCCAGCAAAACAACTAGCCAACCTGACACTGGCTAACGGTACAAGTACACTTAGAAAATCCTACTTTCCACAAAATGCTATTCTGACTCATGGTATTTCTACAATAAGGTTAGATGACGTATTCGAATCTTGAGATGAAAGTCCGACCTTTATAATAATAATAATTTGCTCTTAAGTTTATAGTTGATTTAATTTATATATTAAATAGGTATATCATATCCTCTTATTTATACAATGATTGATCCACATTTTGATTTTAAAATTCACGATGGGTATATATATTTTTTTAATTTTAATTGTAATATTTTTTTGAGAAAATACATATATATAATTTTTGAATTCACTTAAATAATATATATAATTTTTAAATTCACTTAAATAATATTATTAAGAAATACGTAAAGAAAAATGCAGGTTAATATTTTAAAAAAACTTGTAAAAATGAAGATTATTATAAATTTTTTCTCTATATATTAATTATAAATCAAATTTATCCAATTTTTATACTTTTTTAAGAGATATTATTTTTTTTTAAATATACCTTTTTATGTTTCGTATCATATTTCATTTTTGAAAATTTCCTTAGATATTTTGCAATACATTTTAGGAAAGCCATATATATCTTATGAAACTTGTTAAGAAGAAACTATTATTACACTATCTTATTCCAATTTGATACATTCCATTTTCACATTCTTCACTGTATCATCGTAATTCTTTCCCTTTCATTGTTAATGGACAAGGTTATGTAAAACCACAATTAACAAAAAGCCACTGAAATAAAATGAAATTATCCTTAGGAAGCATTTGTGAGGATATTGAGACTTTGCAATAAAAAACAAGAAACATGAGGTAGTTTTCAGAGAAAAAACCATGATTAAAATGTCTACCATTAAAATTGTAACAATATTATTATTGACTTTCTCTAATTTAAACCAAGTATTTACTTCCATAACATGATTAAAATATCTACCATTAAACTTGTAACAATATTATTATTGACTTTCTCTATTTTAAACCAAGTATTTACTTTCATAACATTCAAATAGGAAACTAATAACTTTGGACTATTTTATATGTAATGGAAAAGAAGAAAATTCCTAAAAAAATATTAATCCAAAAACAAGCCAAAAAAATTATGTTTAAAAAAATAAAAAATATAATGATAACTAATAATAATTGAATAAGTAGTTAAACTATTTTTACGAAAAAAAATCTTAAGAAAATATTAATCCAAAAACAACTAATTGAAAAAACAAATTATGTTCTTAAAAAATATAATGATAACTAATAATAATTGAATAAATACCTAAATACCTATATTGTTTAATGGTAAAGAAATTTGATAAGTCACAAAGAGTGGGCCTAAATATTATAACCTTGTAGAACATTACTCCGGAACAGAGTCCATAGTTGATGCTGGCCATGAGTGTTGTCTTTTTAGTCATTGATTTGAAAGGCATATGTCCAAAATACCTCCAATTACACATAAATAGTCCTCGTACTTTTCCTGTAGTGTTTTATAATTTAAAATCTTTTCTGCATTGTTTTATAATTTAAAATTCAACGACGGGTGGTTTGAATTTCATGGATAATATGTATACCTATAAGATGGAATAATGGCTATTGAAAATATAGCGAAATTGGCCTTTGAATCGATTAGCGGGCTTTGCACAATCCCATTAATTGATTTGTTTCTTTTTGTATTATTGTGTGACAAGTATTGACGTGACGCGTTTTCGGTTCAATCTAGGATTATCAATCATTATTGTGCTTTGCACAATTTCATTAATTCATTTGTTTCTTTTAGTATTATTGTGTGACAAGTATTGACCTGGCGCGTTTTCGGTTCGATTTAGGATTATTTGATATCAGCCCTATTTCGGATGTTTATGGAAAAAAAGATGCCAATAACCCGTTAACAGCTAAGCTTTTAGATATGTAGTGTTTTTTTTTTATATGTGTCACTTTTTAGAGTTTTAAGTGGATTTTGTAAAAAAAGTTATGATGAAATTTTGGTTTGTGTTGTTTAAATTGGTTTTTTTGATTATTCAACATTCTAAAAATTTTCAAAGAATTTAGATTGTAAAAAAATAACTTGTCAAACTTGTGAATTCAATCAATCTTTACTCAATTCTAAACTAATTAAATAGAAAAATAAATTTGTAAGATTCCAAACAATAAAAATTTGGATAGATCTAAAATATCTTAGTGTTCTCATTTAATACAATATTTCATGACAATGACAAATGTAAGAAATTGAAGCCCACTTGTGAATCCTAGATGGATTCACCACATAAACATCACCGCAGGGTTTTCGTCCTGAGATCAATAATAGAACTCACTAGGCCAGGTTCTCAACCCAAAAATAATAAGATAGATAATCCAGAATGATCCTAAATGCCAAGTTTCTCTCCCCTTTTATAGGCTTGATGGGTCAATACCAACAAGAAATACCATGGGTCAATACCACGGGAAAATACTACGGTAAGTACCATGGATTGATTATATCCATTTTGATTGGATCAAGAAAGGGAATATTACAAATCCTCCTGCCCAAAGATTTTTTGTCCTGAAGCAATCCACTTCTATCCATAACAGAAGCATTTGTACATTTTTACTAGGATCCCATACAATCCGATGCATTGTTCCATCTCTCCATGTTGAATGGTCCTGAATGAATCCTTCAATACCTGGATCCCAAACAATTCTTTGGCCAATCCTTCCCGCAATGGATTCTCCTGGATCCCAATGCCACCTAAATCCTAGGACCTGTGGTTTATGGTACCATTTGAACCCTCCATTACTGTCTACACCAAGTGGTTCGAGCTGTAATTTTGCCTTGGCTATGGGTATCCTCCAAATAGTCAACCCATCAATAGAATACCAACTCATAATCTCTCACCAATCCATACTTGGGAAAGAATGAATATCTGCAAATCTACTGTGTTGATGTTGTTCGATGCTCGATTCATGCTGATCTACTTGGTTACCCAACATGATGTATTTGGAGAACTCTGCCCTGCTCTTCTTAATGTATAAAGGTGGGTTGTTAGTGTTGCAAGCCTTATCTATGTATCCCTGTAGAGCGCTGCTATGGGACTCCCAATTATACTCCTCATGCGGCCTTGTGAGGGACTTGAGTTGTTCCTCAATACTCGAGAACTTGGTCGATGATTTGGCACATTTTCCTATGAGTTCCTCAATTTTTCTGTTCTCCTGTAAGATAGTGTCTTGGAATGTCGAGACTCTTTGCTTCAACAACATAAGATCTGCCTTGAAATGCATCATCCTTTCCTGAAAATGCATGATCCTCTCCTCATTTGATTCTCCTTGGGTGTATTCATCCTGGACCTCTTCACATGTGAGGATCAATTGTCCTTCCTCTCTGGTTGTCAAACATGGATGTACTGGTGGAATGTTGTCTATACCCGATTGCCCATACTCTTTATGGATGTCTTTTTTTGTATTTATAGATTTAACTACCACATCACCTGGAGGAATTGCATCTTTCCTTTCATGATGTACTTTGTCAAGATGATTGCTCAGCTTCTCCTGCAAGTTTCTCTAAATAGCATGGTGTTACTACTCACCATTTGTACTTGACTGCTCAGATCCTTCATAGGTCCTCTCTTGAAAACCAGCGAACCCATCTATGGATGAATCCCCATGATCTGAAGAAGTTTCTAATTTTTCTATCCTTGTTGCCTCCTTATTATCTAGACATGAATGGTCAAGTGCCCAAATTCCCTTCCATAAAAAGCATAAGCCTTTCCTCCTTAGTTCATTCTTACTATCTCCACAAATTTTTGTTAGCTCCTCCTTGGTTAACTTATTTCTAAGTAGTTTTATGCTTTGTTTGATCAACCCCTTAGCTAGTTCATAAGCAACAGGTGATGCAATTAGCTCCTTCCTCCAAATGGCCAACAATTTGGATCTCAATTGTTCACAAATGGCCCTATCTTCTCCAAGGATCGGAGACATGATCTTTTGCATGTCTGTTTTGATGAAGTTTGGATGAGATGTTGTAATTCCATTGTAGAAGTATTGGAACATCTGAAAGATTAAATCATCACACTCTAGATCTAGCATAAGCATACCAAATCTAAATTTCACCATGCGTTCCAAAATTGTGCGCTTATGGAAAAAAGTAAGAATGGTGGTGTTGTCCAACCCTTGGAGTGCTTCTACCATTACCCGAAAAGTCCTCCTCATGATGTCATCATTGTAGGGCAATAGCGGTGCTATTAAGGCTATGATTTTACTGAGACAAGAGGCGACCATGAGTCTAACCTTTTCATAAGAATGCTCCAAGAACCTAGGTTGTATCAAAGCAAGCATGGATGGCTTCAAGGCCCAACTTGACCCTTCCCATTTTGATTTCTCTATCAAGGTGAAAGCCATATTTAATGTGTCTAGCTGCAGGAGAACATTTTTTGACTTTGTACCCAGTAATTTGGATCCAAGTTCGAAGAGACACTTGCTTCTTACATCTTCCTTACATATATCTTTTGACTGCTGAAGGATAACATGGACCTTTTGAGAGAAATGCCTGTTGCTCTACTCTTTCTTCTGATTTGTATGTTGTTTCCATCTTTGATCCATAGAAGTATTGTAGCCCAGAGAATCGACTGATATATCATTATGTTGATTCTTGTGGCGTTTCCAAAAATGAAATGAAGACATTTGCGTCAATAGATCTCAATACTTAGGTAATGAGAAACCTGGGAATGATCCCTGTCTAGAAATAATTTTCCAGCCTTTCAACAATGACCATATTTGCAAGAAAGATATGAATCTTCATACACATGAATAAATATCATGGGTACATTTATTCATAAGAGGCAAGCTATAAATGATTTTGTCAATCACGCCTTCAAATATTTTCACAAATTCAACCCACGGACTTATAAATGATTTTCTCTTCACTTATTTCTCCCAATAAAATAATTTACTAAAAAATAAAAATCTAACTAGGGTGATAAATATCACCGAAGTAAGAAATTTTGGCTAGGGTGAAAATTAAATTTCACCGAAGTTCCTTGCATAAAACTCTCATGCTGGCAGGATGCACAGCTCTGATACCATTGTAAGATTCCAAACCATAAAAATTTGGATAGATCTAAAACATCTTAGTGTTCTCATTTAATACAATATTTCATGACAATGACAAATATAAGAAATTGAAGCCCACTTGTGAATCCTGGATGGATTCACCACATAAACATCACCGCCGGGTTGTCGTCCCGGGATCAATAATAGAACTGACTAGGCCAGGTTCTCAACCCAAACATAATAAGATAGATAATCCAAAATGATCCTAAATGTCTAGCTTTTCTCCCCTTTTATTGGCTTGATGGGTCAATACCAACAAGAAATCATGGGAAAATACCACTGTAAGTACCATGGATTGATTCTATCCAGTTTGACTGAATCAAAAAAGGAAATATTACAAAATCCAAAAACTTTTTAAAAAGTCTCATAGACCAAACTTCTTTTTTATATATTTTAATTGCGTAGAATACAATACATATTAAATACTAAGTACTATAAACTATTTTCATAGTTTTATTAATAACAGATTATTTTTATTTTTATTTTTAACAGCAAATTGCAAATATAGAAATTATATGAAAAGAATGACAACAATACCTCCCACCACTTAACCTAAAAACACAAACATTTAACCCCTATAAAAACAAACATTTAACTATTCTATATAAAACTGTCTATGTAACTTAACGGCTCTATTTGAGGCTGTCTTTGTAACTAAATCTGCAACCTACAAAACAAACAAACAGTCAAGTCTTTGCAACTTAACTGTTCTATATGAGACGGTCTTCGTAACTTAATCGGGAAGTAAAGGTACTCATTGAATATAGAGAGGTAACATAAAATGAGCTTTTCGTCCGTGCTGAATCAGCTGAAAGACCGTTTTAAGACACGAATGTCCTGTGCATCAGCAAATCTCGTACGCAAACAAATGACGTTAGCAGAATGGATTTAAGAAGCAGTTCCATGACATAATAAGAAGTCATTGTCATACCACATCTCTTTTATCCATTTTGACGCTCCAAATCCAAGAAGAATATTATTCTTCTGCTCGCTTTTGGGTTCAGGATAGTAAAGAATCGATTCATTTATAAAACCAGCAGATTACAAAACCGATCTACGCAGAAACAATAGTACTGTAGCCAACTTACAAGTTACTGTCCAAAAAATTTAAGAAGAGACTTAAAGCTGACTAACAGTCCCAAGCTGTTGTCCAAGGAATCTAAGAACAGACTTAAAGCTGGCTAACAATGAAGGCTGATCGACATCTATAGTTAGCTACCACAGCTCTCACGCCACTTAATTCTATAACAAGCAGTGTATCTGCATATTTTCCTCAGAGAATCTAATAATGCAGTAGCCCACTCAGAAAACACTGCCCAAGAAATAGAATGCCAAACCGGACACTTGCTAACAGTGAGCGCAGATGGACAAGTGCATCTACTTATCATAACTCTCACGTCACTTATTTTTATAATAATAAGGTAGTGTCCATGGACAGTTTCTTCGTCGAATATGTGCTTCCAAAGTAAAAAAGTGAGTTTGTTAAACGCGGAAAGGACAGTAACGCCGGCTTTAACTTTGTGATGTGTGGGAAACTAATTCCATTTCTCCGAACTAAACACATGGCAATGCTATAATATGGATCCATAATAAGGTTATTCTCTCCCAATAAAAAATTAGGGCCAAAACCTATTATTGATCCACAATAAGGTTATTCTCTCCCAATAAAAAATTAGGGCAAAAACCTAACTATTTAGCAATTTTTTTTGGGGTTTTAATGAATTACAGAAATAGAAAAGGATGGTTAAAATTATTTTGAATCTACATAATATTAAATAATTTGTTTACTTTAATGAATGATTCATATACAAGTGATGCTGTTACATTCATCTATTTTTATAAATGTTTCATATATTAATATTAATTTGTAAATGTCTTATAAAATCAATATAAAAGAGGATTAGGAAAATATATTTTTTTAATGGAGAGATTAATATTTAATTTATTATTTGTAATTATTTTTATTAAAATATATCAGAAATTACTTATGTATAATTTGTTGTGTAGTTGAAAATTTTATATTTTTAGTTTTATAGTTTATAATTATTTTTATTTTTATTTTTATTTTTATTTGTATTGAGTGTTTTTTTATATGGTGAAGCTTTTTTCAACTCAGAAGAGATGTTGTAATGTATTTCATGTTCTGTTTTGTTTTTGAACATTTTGACTATGTCAAAATACCCAAAAAAAAAAAAAAAAAAATTAAACTTTGTAAAGGCAAAAGTAAAATAAAAAGAATTAAAAAAACATTAAAATGAAATTAACTTCATGGTATTCATGGAATACAGATTATTGATTAAACTAGACTAGATTCATCTTTACTCCATGTCTACCAAGTGCCAAAGAGAACAGATCTAGTGAGATGTAAACCTCTTTTAAAATGAAAAGAGATTTGATCTCTTTATATACTTGATAGATCCGAAATTAAAATGAATCCAAGCTTGTTAAATAATTTCATAAAAATTAAAAATAAAAAAAAATTACAATTTTTTTTTTTTAAATTATAAGATCAATATTTAAAATTATATCAAAATAAATGGTTTGAAAAATAATTATTTATCTAAAATAAAATAAAAATAAAATATTTGGTAAACTTTTATTTGATAACATGCAGACAACAGCACAGTAGATGCTGCAGTACAGCTGAAGCTCTAAACCCTTGGGGCGCGTGGGCACTAGGATATATGATTTGAGCATCCCTTGGAAAATCAAATGAAAAATCCTAAATGTCTAGCTAACACAATTTTTCTTTTCCCTTCGCCGATTTGGTCAGTTTTTTTGTAGCTATACTATAAGTTCGATTTTCACAATATTGCATCAGGAGTTATAGGAAAAAAAATTTCAGAATATTGCGTGAGGAGTTATACGAGATTTTCATTATTGTTCTACGTGCGTCAGAATATCTCATTTTTGCAGTATTCTCAAACAACCCAGATACTTCGATAACTTCTAATAAGTTCTAATTTAACAAAGGAGAAAAAAAAAGTTAAACGGTTTACTTTCCGCATTCCGTAGTTCCACTAAGTTACTTCTTTCACAATTGTTAAAGAAAGAAGAAATAATTTTATATGAGTAGAGTATTCCATGTAAGTATTGCCTTTGGGATACTTCGCTGTCTCGCAAATTAGTATAGGTGAGATTTAATGATATGTATATTTATTTTATAAATTAAAATATAAGAGTTTTATAATGGCGTGCTTTACAATTAAGTATGGATAGATTCATATAACAATATCTTAAAATAAATAAAATAACAACGATATTAAAAAAAATATGTTAATAATAAATATAGAGCAACGTTAACCCTCCCAAAAGATCAATTTTTTGGCACTAAAAATAAGTTTGTATTTTCTAATATTTGATTATCTATGTAGCTTATATACAATAAAAGTATAATAAAATATTGATTAAATTATATAAAAAATATGAAATGTTATTGATATTTTGTTATTAGGTTTTAAAGAACGATGAAAAAGTTTTTAATCCATCTCAAAGTGTAACATCTCTATAAATAAAATATGTTAAATTACTTATTACTAAAATGATATAATTTAGGTGATAAGAGTGAAGCTAAGTGTGAGCTCAAGGATGTCAAGTGTAAATAATGTTAATATATTGTAAATATTTGAAGTTAAGAGATAGAAGTCCAAAACTCAATAGTAATAACATATGAGATTCCATCATGGCTTTGGATGATAGTGTGGTTGTTGTGGTTTCCATGGTATTGTCATATATGTAAAAGAACAAATAAAAGAAAATAGATAATAATGCAAGATCACATAAAAAAGAAATTGATTAAGAGACAATAAAGGATCATGAGATCATAAGAATGGAAGAGGAAAGATGACCTATAAGTGATTTCAATTGACATATGTCAATTTGTAAGTGTAACCTTCCTTGCACATTCTTGCTTATAAATATTCACATAATTATTTTCCTAGGATGGTAGTTTAGATGTTTTGTATGATTCCTTGAAAAGTAACACTTACCTAAGGTAAATTACTCGGGAAAAAATATTATTGAACTCCTCTATTCGATTGACATCATTCCTCTCCCATGGTCATCCCATGGTCATCCTCTCTTTTGCGATTCAAATGTTTTCTCTCTCCTTGTCCATGGAGGAACTTGTGTGAAACTACGATGTTTATTCTTATATAAGAGAATAAAACCCCATAGAATTATGTCCAATAAGAGCTTGTGCAGAGGTAGGAATTTATTGTTGAGAAATGAGAGAAAAAGTTTTTTTTTTTTTTTTTTCCCGAAAGAAAAGATAATTGAAACATCTAAGTAATAGAAGAAAACATCGTGAAACGTGCAACCATGTTAGTGCAAATCAGGGATAATTTAATCCAAATTTCTCTTGTAGGACATTTCAACTATGAATCCAATAGTATTGGACTCCTATTTCTATATGCCTTGAAAGGGAAGAAGATTTCCAAGGGCCTATGGAGCAAAGAATGGGAAGACCATCCTCATGTCTTGAAGGAGATGAGTGTGCCATGGTAATTGATGATTGGATGAAGGTCCAAGGTGGTCAACAATGAGAAAAATTGCTAATTTACAAGAGAAATGGGTGGGTTTTAGTGAAATTAGAGCCCCATAGGAGCTTTGTTCACCTTGGTGGTATTATAGTCTAAATTTGAGGTGAAATCCAAAATTTATTTCTATATTTGGGAAATGAATCACTTAAAAACAACTAATTTCATAGGAATGCATTCAATTATAAAAAAATCTTCATATATTTCTTCATGGAATGCTTTATATTCAACGCATGTTGTGTGGTGCCTTCAATTTGATGGTTAATATATGCATTTGAAATATGCAAGGTTATTTCTGCTATTGTTTATTGATACATATAACACAATGCCATCAACAATGTATATAATAATAAGGCTCATATATCCATACAAATCATTCTCTTATTTCCAATATATAATAGTGGAATTGTCATAAATAGATTCTCTGAGGCATATCAGATACTACTGGGATCATACATATTTGCATCAACATCTACAATATAGCATACCCTGGAAACATGCTTCTTACCATATGTGATCAAGTTGTTAAAATTTTTTCATCAAAGTCATTCTGAAATAGTATAACATACGTAATCCAATATTATGACCTCTAAATAATATTTCGGAGCAATAAATGGTTAAGTTAATACATTAATAATTACGAATAAGCTTAGCAGATCATTCCGAGGCAGCTACGATAGTATCAAAACAAATTTCCAATCTCATTGCATAAGGGTACACTTCATATCCTCTTCAAACAACCATTTAACTATTAAATGCAATTGGTGTATGCAATAGAAACTCCATCACACTAATGCACAGTGCTCTCAATCACACATACTTTCTGATACTCAATGAACAAGTGCACATTGTCAAGGTATCATGCTATAGTTATGTTTTTAAATAATATATATCCATCGTATTGAAGCTATACCACGGTAACTTCCATGAATCCACACACATATATTTATATTTCTAAGTGTCTGAGTTGTAGTTAGTCAACCTTTGTAGGCGATTCTACTTAGACACTGAGTTTATTCAAGTTTCACGATATATGAAAGCTCTATGGTTGAATTCTACCTCAATAATATACTCTTCACTCACCAATTTATATCACAATACTCATATCTAGTCAGTCACTGTTGGATATCTCATAAAGTCTCAACGCAATGGTATATTTTCCTCCAATATTCAACAATATATCATAGACTCGAGTTCTTGACACGTTCTCGAGTATGTGACGCCAATTCTGTAACCTTGGACCAAATCCCTAACCAGAACATGGAAAGAATGAAATATTTGAAGATTGGGCCAAATGTAGGGCTGCAAACCCTCTCTAGAACATGGTCTAAGATAAGCCTATAATTATAAAACTTGCATGTACCTTTGAATAGAAAAATACAAGACTACATCCTTTATCTGAGACTCAGAAAAGGATAAGGATGGGCATGTAAGTTTTTAAGGTGATATGAATAACAAAAAACTAATCAAATGAGAAACCATAATCTAGACTTCAATTGAGCATTATATATCCTAGTAACCTATCCCCTAAGAGGATGAAATATGACTTCAAATATGCTCAGGACTGTATTTTCAGATGATGTCATAAATTTGATGTGAAATAGATCTAGAATGTGTGTGGATTTGACCAAAATTGTATGTTAAGCAATTCCCTATTGTAAGGATGAAATAGTAGGTCATATTGTCTTTTCTTTTGATTATAAATTCCCTAATTTAACCCTCGGGTTCTACACACTAGGGGTATGAATGCGCCGTAAAAAATACTTAAGGTAAGTCCAAATAGGTGGGAACATTTCTGTGAAAATTGGTCCTTCTATTTGACTTCATAATATGTATATGATTATCCTCAAAGGAAGATAAGTAAGTTCAAGAATCCTAGAGAGTACCTTAATTGAAAGACAAGTAAAAAAAATTGCCAACACGATGATGCACCAGATATTAATGGAGGATGAATGACCTTAAACTTATCCTAGTGAATACCCAACACAAATCATAATCAAGAATGTGTGCCTCTTCTTCATATATAACATTGCTCCTCAAGGCCATAGAGGTAATTTCCCTTACGTGCACATATTAGGTGACACATTTGGAGGGATAAAGCGCCCTGATTATACTAAATGTGGAGGCCATTAGGAGGGACGTCATAATTAAATGTGGCACCCTCATTATCCCCACATTATTTTAGTCTAACTTTAATTTTAATTTTTTCATTAATTTAGTCTCCTTTTGTCTAGAGTAGGATAAGCTCATATTTATGCTTCGGAATTTTACCAAGAATATTTAATTAGATTCTTCAATCAAATTCCCTCATGGCCTCATGATTTGAGAAATTGTTTAGCCAAAGATGGTCTTCCAAATCATCTCATGTTGGGGACTTTTACGAAAAGAAGGGGGCATAAATCTTTTATCGAGAATATATCCCAAGCCGAGATGAACCATGAGGCATGACATATACCATTGGAATAGAACAACCAGTAGAATCAATTGATGAAGGTATTTGTAGGAAAGAAAATAATTCTCATCTAAATTCTTCATAAAAAATGGGGCATCATGACCAAAATATCCTTATAGTGATTCTTGACCAACGAAACTTAAAATCGATGCAATACAAAAATATATATTAGGATAATTATAGGATGGTGTTAGCATCAATGACATCAACATTCAGCAGAGGAGTTGTATTGTGAAACCAGCTCCAAAAATAGAAGGAAAGAGATATCAAAGCCTTAGAAATAAGTGACTTCGAGGGGGAAACCTCCAATATATTACATGAATGAACAATTATTGGATGATACAAATGAGAAAACCTCCTTTCTATATATAGGAGTCAATGGGGCCACAATGTAATCCTAGCCGACCTAACAATAATAATGGAATGACACAATAATAACAATATGGGGGTTACAGGGGTAAAAAAATAATAATAAGGGGGGCTACACTAACATAATAAAGGACTACACTATTAATATAGGGACTTAACATGCCCCTCTCCTTCAAACAAGTGTTTTCCTCAACGCTTGATTATTTCTTGATGCTTCTGTATAAAATTTTCATCCTCCCATGTGGAATTTTCTACAGGAAAGTTCTTCCACTTACTGAGATACTCTGAAATTAATCATACTTTTTGATTTCTTGTTTTTTTGACTGCTTTAGAACTTATTTCAATGTGATGTTGATCTTCATGTTGTTTCATTAGATTCTGCACCAAATTTAGGTTATCCTTTGAGAGTTGGAGAACTTGTTGTTGATGCTTGATGTGATCTTCCAGTAATTTATCATCCATATTAGCTATTATTTGATCCCTCAAACCATCCAAATTAGCCTCTATTTATGATTTTAAACCCTCTATGTCATCTTCAGTTGCTCTTTGTAATATCGAAATTTTTTGCACTTGGTACCATAATTTTGATATCTCATACTGCAATTATTCCTCTTCATGCGTCATAGTATAGTTTTTTTAGGGCTTCATGGTTATGTAATTAATTTTTGGAGGCATTATAAAACCAAATACTGATAAAAACTCTAAAATATTCCCTTGGAATCACTTCAAACAACTTTTCCGAACAAACATTATGTAATTTTAAAAACTAAATACACACCTTTTTCTTTCTTTTGAGAATCTCGATATTGAAACTGGATTATCTATGTGCTTTCAAATCCTCAATAGAAGAAATTAGGCCTTGAAGTAGCTCTTTGAATCTGATTTCAAATGCTATGGGTCTGACCTGATTTGGATTCTTCAAGGAAAAGTTATGTCCAATCTCTCACAATGACCTAATTATGGACAGGTTCAGTAGAGAAAAATTGTACAACTTGCCACGTGTCACTGTTTGCTCCTTTTTCTCTGAAATTGATATATAGGAAATTGCAGTCCGTGTACTTCCCGCCACCTTTTACAGAATTCCAATTTCATGCTCATAGAGAGAGTTATGAATATTTTCGCACGATCACTTCTTTGAGATGAAATTCAGGAGCCTGAAAAAGACCTAACTTCCATAGACCATATCTCTGAAAATATTGTGATGATGTTCCTTCATATTTTGGCTTTGTGTTGTAAAACTTTTAGCTTCTAAACCTTCGTAGAAAAAAAGTTATAGCGAAAATTCCACGATGACCTTTTCAAGTGAAATTTAGGAGCCTACAAAAAGCCCTAACTTCCACAGATCATATCTTCGAAAATGTTGCGAACCAAGCTCTGAAATTTTACAACGATGTTCCTGAGGATTTTGGCTTTAGACTCTAAAAATTTAAGCTTCTCAACCTTCGTAGAAAATTTTTTATAATGAAAATGCCATGATGACTTGTTTGGAGTAGTGAAACCCTAGAATCCAAATATTTGATACCAAATTTTGTGAAACTAGCTCCAAAAATAGAAGAAAAGAGATATCAATGCCTTAGAAATAAGCCAGCTTGAGGGGGAAACCTCCAATATATTACATGAATGAACAATTCTTGGATGATACAAATGACAAAACCTCCTTTCTATATATAGAAGTCCATGGGGCCACAATGTAATCCTATCCAACCTAATAATAATAATATAAGGGCACAATAATAACAATATGGGGGTTATTGTGGTATAACAATAACAATAAGGGGGGCTACAGTAACATAATAAGGGACTACAATATTAATATAGGGACTTAACAGGTTCCTATACTTATTCCAATCTCACTGGAAATGTTATGACCCTCACTTCGGCTCCTTTGTGACTAGCCAATTTTGGGCTAATATTCAACTAGCTTAAATTTAAAATAAAGGAGTGGCCATCAAACAAGAAGAGAATAGATGAGATGTAACTGGTGGAGATTGAAAATCAGTTGTAGGTTATCACTAATCAACTAGGGGAAGGTTTGTCATCCTTGGAATTGAATGAGGCTCTTCAGAATCTAGGAGCATAGAAAAAATAACTTCTAAAGTTTTGCATGAAGGAATGAATGCTAATAAGTGGAGTACTATGGATGGCTAGCGTTGATGAAAATACTAATTGTTTCCAAGACTATTCCAAGGGGAAGAAAATGCATAATATTATTTGGAACCTCTAAGGCCCTAATGGAGTGAGAGTTTCACATTTTGAAGGTCTTGCAACCCTTCTAGAGAGTCACTTTGAACATCTCTTTTCAGCCCCTACTAAAGCCTCAGTTTTCGAAGTTATTGTCGTAACTAAAATGTTTCCTAGGCTTATTGAGGAAGAAGAGAATAGGGAAATGATGAAGGAACTCACAGAAGATGAAATAAAAATGGTTTTAAATATTTTTTAGAAATAATAAATTCAAGTACTAGATAATTGGGGTGTATATTTATTCGTTGGGATTTATGACATCATTACAAATGATATCCTGAGAGTGGTTGAAGAATAAATGAGGGAAAGGTATAGGTTTCCAACCTTCAATTCAACCTTCATTTCTCTCACTCCAAAGGTTGACAATTCATCTTCTCTAGACAATCTTTATGTCAGCTCTCTTTTCAATTTCATTTACAAGTCGGTGGAAAAAGTTATAGCTTGAACAACTAAACTCATTCTCTCAAGTTCCATCTCCCAAGTGATTCACTTTAATTGAAGGGAGTAAGATTCATGTGATGATAGGAGTTTTGTAGGATAGTTTTCAAAACCTAAAAATTATGAATCTAAAAGGATAAGTCATGAATATTAATTTTCAAAAGATTATGATCGGTTCAAATGGATTTATCTTCGAATTATTTTGACAAATGTTAGATTAAGTCCACAATTCATTAAACTAGTATGAGTTGCATCTAGACTGTATCTTTCACGACACTTATCAATGGCTCGACTTTCCCCTTCTTTTATATGAAAAGGGTCCATAGGAAAGGCCACCCTCTTTCCCCATTGTTGTTTCCATTTGTTGTGGCAGGCCTTAGTCAACTAATGGATGAATAGAAAAGAAGGGTTGATTTATAGGTTACTCTAGTGGCTTAGTATTTACCTTTAACTCATCTTGTTTCTATATATAGTATTTTTATTTATTGGAATGACTCTCCTATAGAGGTCAGCACTAAGCTTGTTGTTTGAAATTAAATCCTTATTCCAGAAATCCATTGTTTTGACAATAGAAAACAATCAATCTCCCATTTGGGTGATTAGTATTGAATATGATTAAATCAAGCATATAAATATAAAATATCCATTTATTTTATGTTTGGTGAAAGATGGATTTGTATATTTTAATCATATACTTAAATTACCTGCAAAAAAATTCTTAAAACATAAAATAAACAATGGAAAGAACATAAAACAAATATACACAGATATTTTCCCCTGGATCCCAAAAATGGGACTACTAGATTGATTTTTCATTATATTTCTTTTAATGCTACAATATATATATATTGAAGCATTCATAAACCCCAATCCATTAACCTTGGATTAGAACATAACGATAGTTCCCTTGATTGGATCTACAAAATGCCGTGGGAAGAAAATCATCATGCCAAAAATAATGTACAAAACCCATGCAATGAAACATGGTTACATCCTCTCAACATATTTGGGTCTACCATCCATACTTGGGTCTACATAAAAAAAAATCATGGGGCACCTCCCTAGAGCCCGTGCAAGGGAGGCGCCCCTCTAACCCCCCTGCTGCCACTATTCATGGAAAGAATATCACATACCCCTAAAATTCTCCTACTTGTTTTATTTCCACACAGGGGATCACATGAGAGCTTTTTCATTGGTACAAGCCTAAAACACCCATTATTTCTGTACACCAAGAAAACTTCTCAGTGCTCACAGAATTCATCAATGCATTTGTAACATTCTTCAAAATGTCTACCTTTACCAGCAACACCTTTTTGTCTTCAACCAAATCCCTAACAACATGATATTGAACACCAATGTAATTTCTATTTGAATAATAGGCAAGCTTATTAGCCAAGAAAATTTCATTTAGGCTATCATCACTAGTACATTTCATAAAAATTATGACACTTTAGTTTTGACACTTTTGACGTATTGTCGGAAATTTCCCCAATTTTTATCAAATTTTCAAATCCCTCCCACAATCGTCACTATACTGAAGTTTGAAGACAAGTGTCGGTATTGCAATGCTTGGAGTAAAGTGTCGGTATTGCGACATTTGGAGATAAGTGTCACGATTGTGACATTTTAGAGAGAAGTGTCAGAATTGCGACGTTTGGAGATAAGTGTCGGTATTGATTTGAGACAATTGTTAGTATTGTGACGTTTCAGAGAAAAGTGTTGGTATTGCGACGTTTGGAGTTAAGTGTCGGTATTGCGATAGTTTGGACAAGTTTTGGTATTGGGATGGTTTGGAGACAAGTGTCGGTATTGCGATGTTTAGGAGGCAAGTGTTAGTGTTTAGGAAAAATCTTAGGCTTTAGGGTTTAGGAACAATGTTTGGGAGTTATATTTTAGGATTTAGGAATAATGTGTTGGGTCATGTGATCGAGTTTATGGCTTAGGAACAATGTTTCGGGTCGTGTGATCGGGTCATATGAGGGCACCCAAGGAAACGCGTTCAGGCGAGTCGAGTTGGTTCTGGTTGGGTCGTGTCGTGTGAGGTCGCCCAAGGAAACACATTCTTCTAGGTCGGGCTGAGTCATGTGATGTCGCCCAAGGAAACACATTCGGGTTAGGTTAGGTCAGTTCATGCCATATTGTAAGGGTGCCCAAGGAACATGTTTGGGTGGGTTGAGTTAGGTTGGGTTGGGTCAGGTTGTGCCGTATGAGCCCGCCCAAGGAAAAGCGTTTGGGCGAATCTATTCAGGTCGGGTCGGGTCATATCAAAAATTCTAATTTCTGACCACCCATGTTGTTTATGCACGTTTGTATGATCCCTTTTCCGTTTTTTCCCTCGTGCGCCCTTTGTTCGGGCGGGTCGGGTCGTGTCATGTGAGGGTGCCACAGGAAACTCGTTCGAGTCAAATCGTCTAAGGGAGGTCGTATAAAAAATGCTAAGTTGTGACCACCCGTGTACCTTGTGCATGTTCATGCGGCCCATTTTTCGTTTTATCCCTCATGCCTTTAACGTTCAGGCGAGTCAGGTCGGGTTGGGTCGTGTGATGTTGCCTAAGGAAATGCGTTCGGGTCGGGTTGTGTTGTACCGTGAGGGCACCCAAGGAAACATGTTCGAGCGGGTTGGGTCAAGTTGGGTCATGTGAGGGCACCCAAGGACCATGTCTGACCAGGTCGGGTCATGTCGGGCCATCTCATGAGGGCGCCTAGGGAAATGGGTTCGGGTGGGTCGGGTCGATTCGTGTTATGCCGCCCAAGGAAATTCGTTTGGGTCGGGTTAGGTTGAGTCATGCGATATTGTGAGGGTGCCCAGTGAAACATGTTCAGGTGGGTTAGGTCAGGTCTATTCTGGTCAGGTTGTGTCCTGTGAGGCCGCCCAAGGAAATGTGTTCGAGTGGGTCAGGTCGAGTTGGGTTGGGTCGTGTGAGGGTGGTCGTATAAAAAATGCTAAGTTGTGACCACCTATGTTTCTTGTGCACATTTATGTGATCCTTTTTCCATTTTCTCCCTTACATGCCCTTCATTCGGGTGGGATGGGTCATGCCGTGTGAACGTGCCACAGGAAATGTGTTCCAGTTGGATCGTTTGAGGGGGGTTGTATACAAAATTCTAAGTTGTGACTGCCTATGTGCCTTGTGCACATTTGTGCGACCCGCTTGTCATTTTCTCCCTTGTGCCTTCGACGTTCGAGTAGGTCTGGTCAGTTCGGGTCGTGTGATGGAGCCCAAGGAAATGTGTTCGGGTCGAGTCGGGTCGGGTCGGGTCAGGTCGTGTTGTACTATGAGGGCACCCAAGGAAACATGTTCAAGTGGGTCGGGTCAGGTCAGGTCATGTGAGGGCGCCCAAGGAACATGTTTGATCGGGTTGGGTCATTTCATGAGGGTGCCCAAGGAAACACATTCGGGTGGGTCGGATCGATTCATGTAATGTCGCCCAAGGAAACACGTTCAGGTCAGGTCAGGTTGGGTTGTGCCATATTTTGAGGGTGCCCAAGGAAAAATGTTCGGGCGGGTCGAGTCGGGTCCGGTCTGGTCAGGTCGTGTCGTGTGAGGCTACCTAAGGAAATGCGTTCGGGCGGGTCAGGTCGGGTTGGGTTGGGTCATGTGAGGGTGGTCGTATAAAAAATTCTAAGTTGTGATCACCTATGTTTCTTGTGCACGCTTGTAGAATCCTTTTCCCATTTTCTCCCTCGTGTACCCTTCATTTGGGCGGGTCGGGTCATGCCATGTGAGGGTGCCACAAGAAACGTGTATGAGTTGGATCGTCTAAGGGAGGTTGTATAAAACATGCTAAGTTGTGACTACCTACGTGCCTTCTGCACGTTCGTGCGACCCGTTTTTCATTTTCCCCCTCGTGTCTTTGATGTTCAGGCAGGTCAGGTCAGGTCGGGTCGCGTGATGGAGACAAAGGAAATGCGTTCAGGACGGGTTGGGTCGGGTCATGCCGTACTGTGAGGGTGCCCAAGGAAACATGTTCGGGCGGGTCGGGTCATGTCAGGTTACCCAAGGAATGTGTCTCGTCAGGTCGGGTAATTTCGGGTCATGTGAGGGCGCCCAAGGAAACATGTTTGGGTGGGTCAGGTTAGGTCGGGTCAGGTCGTGTGAGGGTGCCTAGGGAAATGCGTTCAAGCGGATCAGGTCGGGTCGGGTCGTGTAATGGTGGCCTTATCAAAAATGCCAAGTTGTGACCGCTCGTGTTGGTTTTGTACATTTTTTTGATCTATTTTCCATTTTCTCCCTCGTGCGACCTTCACTCAGGTGGGTCGGGTCATGTCGTGTGAGGGTGCCACAAAAAACGCATTCAGCTCAGATCATGTGAGGGAGGTCGTATAAAAAATGCTAAGTTGCGAACACTCATGTGCCTTGTGCACCTTCGTGAGACCCGTTTGTCATTTTCTCTCTTATTCCTTCGACATTCAGGCGGGTCGGGACGGGTCGTGTGATGGTGCCCAAGGAAACGCGTTTGGGTCGGGTCGGGTCGGGTTGTGTAGTACTATGAGGGCGCCCAAGGAAACGCATTCAGGTAGGTCGGGTCAGGTTGGGTCAGGTCATATGAGGGTGGTCGTATAAAAAATTCTAACTTGTGACCACCCATGTTGCTTGTGCATGTTTTTTCGATCCCTTTTGCGTTTCCTCCCTCATGCGCCCTTTGTTCGGCTGAGTTACGTCAAGTCGGGTCGGGTTGTATGAGGGTGGTCGTATCAAAACTATTGAGTTATGACCACCCATGTCGCTTGTGCATGTTTGTGTGATCCCTTTTCCATTTTCTCCTTCGTGCACCCTTTGCTCGGGCGGGTCAGGTCTTGCCACGTGAGGGCGCCACAGGAAACTCGTTCGGGTCAAATCGTGTGAGGGGGGTCATAACAAAAAATGCTAAGTTGTGACCGTCCGTGTACCTTGTGCATGTTCATTCGAAATATTTATCATTTTCTCCCTCGTGACTTCGACGTTCAGGCAGGTCGGGTCAGGTTGTGTCGTGTGATGTCACCCAGGGATATGTGTTCAGGTTAGGTCATGTTGTACCATGGGGGCACCCAAGGAAACATGTTCAAGCGGGTCGAGTTAGGTCAGATCATGTGAGGGAACCCAAGGAACATGTCCGACCGGGTCGGGTCGTGTCAGGTCATGTCATGAAGGCGCCCAGGGAAATGTGGTAGGGTGGGTCGGGTCGAGTCATGTGATGCCACCTAAGGAAATGCATTTGGGTCGTGCCATTATGTGAGTGCACCCAAGGAAAAACGTTTAGGCAGGTCGGGTCAGGTCCAGTCTGCTCAGGTCAGGTCGTGTGATGGATCCCAAGGAAATGTGTTCAAGACAGGTCGGGTCGAGTCGTGGCGTACTGTGAGGGCACCCAAGGAAACACATTCAGGTGGATCAGGTCAGGTCAGGTCGTGTTGTACCATGAGGGCACCCAAGGAAACATGTTCGAGTGGGTCGAGTTAGGTCAGGTCATGTGAGGCTGCCCAAGGAACATGTCCGACCGGGTCAGGTCGTGTCATGACGACACCCAGGCAAACACATTCGGGTGGGTTGGGTCGAGTCATGTGATGACGCCCAAGGATACGTGTTTGGGTTGGGTCAGGTCGGGTCATGCCATATTGTGAGTGTTCCCAAGGAAACACATTCGGGTAGGTTGGGTAGGGTCCGATCTAGTCAGGCTGTGTCGTGTGAGGCCACCCAAGAAAACGAGTTCGGGTGGCTTAGGGCGGGTTGGGTTGGGTTGTGCGAGGGTGGTTGTATCAAAAATGTTGAGTTATGACTGCTCGTGCGCCTTGTACTACACGTTTGTGCAACCCATTTTCCATTTGCTCCCTGATGCCTTCGACGTTTGGGCGGGTCAGGTCAGGTCTGGTCGTTTGATGGTGCCCAAGCAAATGTGTTCGGGTCGGGTCGGCTTGGGTTGTGCCGTAATGTGAGGGCGCCCAAGGAAATGCATTCAGGCGAATCGGGTCAGGTCGGGTCATGTGAGGATCCATGTTTAGGGTTACAATGACAATGCTCAACAACTGTAAACCCATTATTTTCTTGATTCGACACCTATTCATGGGACTTCATTTGATTCGCCAACAAACAATGGTGATATAAATTTTTTTACTCATGACATATTCAACATCTAAAGGGTATACGTTCATAGTTGACTGTCTTCTTCCACAACTCATCTTGAAATTAGATATCTATTGATTTCGAAAGGGCTCAAATATGTTCATGTATACAGATATGCATACATGTTGTAATGTTTCACAACATAATGAACAGATTCATGTGCTTTACCTTTCCCTTTAGCAGGTGTTTTACCATATTCAATGAAGGATTGTGCAATGCACTACCACAGGAAGCGCACCACTGAAATAAAATTATGATACCAAACAACACATAGTGATGAACAATGCTTGGTGATGAACCAATGATCCAACTCAACATAAACACAGATTATAGGGGTATCATTCCAATGAACCAGGGGAAAAAGTAGAGAGAACGCAGTGGGAATGGAGGGGATATCAGGAAATAATATAGGGAGGAACGTTGAAAAGCGAGAAGAAATCGAGGGAAAAAATCAAGCATATTGATGGCAGAGCTTAGGCCCAGACAATAGTGGGATAGCGCTGCAAGACTTGGAGCCCTTCACCTTTCATTAAGAATGACTATTGCTTGGTTGTCTAGGGTTCCTACTTAAATAGAAGGGTGGAGCTATGGAACCAAAACCTCTGGAATCCCTCATGGCTATTGGGTGGAGGAAGATCTCCTTTGGAATCCTAGAATATGTGTGTAGGCTAAATCTAGAAGGGTGGAGGCGTGTGAAAAAAACCTCTATAATCCCTAATTCTTGGAGATTAAGACAATGTTGCAATCCTCATTATTTAAAAATATTACATGTTTTTCATGGTTCTTAGAGCCACCCAACCAATAAAATTGAATAGATGTCTTGTTGCTGCATATGCACATATTGACAGTAAAGAGAGATTTCAGTTCACGAGCATGTGGTGTGGGAACAAAAGCTATGTAATCCCTATGTGTGGGGTTAATTAACCCTATGCCTACAATGTTTATTGTTTTCATATCGGATTGTGTGGGGGTAGATAACTCATAGCCATATCACATAGGCCCCATTCACTTACAAAGGTTCCCCAAACTCTGTGCCCAATTTGGTTGATCTTGCTCAGCTTGAAAATTTTGAATTTTCATTAATGATTGATTTTCCTCATGCTCAAATGCAAAAGGAAGATGAATTTCATCTTTTTCCTCCATAATTTGCACATTTGACATCTATTGTAGCTATTCATTTATGCTCATCTGGAATGACCACAAATGTACTTTTTTTTAAAAATGGTTTCTTGATGCTGATCTCGACGAGATTTCTCCTCCTCGGAAAAAATATCTTGGTTGTAAGCATGGTTGTGGTATGTTGATGTTCAAACGAAAACTACAAGTTGTAGCCCTTGATCTGTTAGGGGCTACCTTGATATTAACAGTGGTGTATTCATACTCCTTCTGAATAACCAATAAAGGATCAAGGAAATTGACCAATATGTTTTCAAGTTTTATCTTATCCACCTTAGCCACATACATGCATGTTTCACACTTAAGAAACCTAAGACATATAAGAGAGGGCTTATTTACACTTCGATTTCCTCTAGTGTCATGTCACCCAAAATTGAACTTGTTGACATACTAATTAAATAATTATTTGCAACAACTACTTCATCTCAAAATCCTTTTCTTAAGATAGGTTGTCAGGTTTTGTCTTATCCACTTTAGCCACATACATGCATTTTTCACACTTCAAAAACCTAATATGTGTAAGAGAGGGCTTCTTTCCACTCTAACTTCGTCTAGTTTCATGTCACCCAAAATTGAACTTGGTGTCGTATTAATCAAATAATTAGTTGTAGCAACGACTTCAGCTCAAAATCCTTTGTTTAAACTAACATTCTCTCACATGCTTCACGCATTTTTTCATCAAGGTCTGATTTGGTCTCTTAGCATGGCCATATTGCTCGAGACCATGTGGAGTTGTCTTCAAGCATACAATTCCCCAAGATTTTCAAAATTCCTCAATTTATTAGGAGAAATACTTACCACCGTTGTTAAGTTTTAATCTTGTTCTACACTTGTAGCAGAGATTTTAATTGTAATTTTTGACTTTTAAAGGGATACTATATCCTAGAATATCTGGTTGGGTCGGGTCATTTCTTTTGAGGGCACCCACCCAAATGTGTTTGGGTTGGGTCGTTTTGTTTGAGGGATGCTGTATCAAATTTTCTAAGTTATGACCGCATGGGTGCCTTGTGCACATTCGTGTGGCCCGTTTTCCATTTGCTGCCTTGTACCCTCGTTTGGTCGGTCGCGCCGTGTCATTTCGTTTGAGGGTGCCCGCCCAAACCCATTCGGGTCGGTTCATTTCGGTTAAGTGCGCCTACCCGAACGTGTTCAGGTTGGGCCCCCTAAGCCCCCAATCCCTAATCCCTTAACTACTAACTCATTATTCAACCCCTAACCCCCAATCCATAAACCCTTAACCACTAACTCATTATCTCCATAACCCCAATCCCTAATCCCTTAATCAGTAAATCATTACTCCCCTAACCCCTAAATGTGCCTAAATCCCCTAACAACTAAGCCCCCAATCCCTAACGCCTTAACCACTAACTCATTATTCTCCTAACCCCTAACCCCTAAACCTCTAACCCCTAATCTCCTATTCATCGAACCCCTAAGCTCCTAATCCCTAATACCTTAACCACTAACTCATTACTCTCCTAACCCTTACAATAGTCCTTAAAACTCATTGGGATTGGCCATTCAAAATGAGAGCAGGTCTAGTTGGGACCTACGATCGGGTGATTAATTCCCCCTTGTTGGCAAGGTGGAATTTTTTTCCTTGTCAACAACCCTATAGTCCTTAATCCATCTAGAATATAGTTATAAAATTCTCTTTTTTTTTAAATGTGGCCCTTGACTATGCCACGCATGAAGCTAGTCATGGAATGTGACAAGTCATCCAAGATACATCCAAATATTTGATTTGTGCCATGGGGAATGTGAAATAACGGGTCAAGGGGACACAAGGGTTGCATGGATGGGTATAATTTAGAGTTACAAGCATGATTTACTATGATATATAATCCTAGCATTATAGAATGACTAGAAGGGGGCTTAGGACCTAATTTCATATAAGGGGCTAGGGGACCTAGAGGGAAGGTAGCGAGAGAAATCCATAGGGGAACCCCCAATAGTGGTGATAAGTCAGGGATTAGGAGTCCAATGATCACAAACCATAAGCCCTTAACCCACATCCATTGAATTCCATATCCACTTAACCCCCAATCCATAATCCCCTAACCCCTACACTCATAACTCATAACCCATAAACCCCTTGACTCATTAAATATGAATAAAATAACCCCGAACCAGCTATAATCCATGAACCTTGTAAGCCATAACTCCTTATCCTCTTAACCTCTGACCCTTAACCCCTAATTATCCTTCACCCTTAAACACCTTAATTAACTTCTAATCCCTTAAATATCAAAATCCCCTAAAATATAAGTCCTTAACCACTAAATCCTCTAACCCTAAATCCCTTGGAACTTAACCCTTTACCCTTGGAGCCCTTAACCACTAAGTATCTGAGGCTAAAGATAAATAGGTATTGGTTATGAGGGTATCATGTGTTTGTGTGTAATTCCATTACTACCATGTATACCAAACATAGTAAAATTAGATGATATAGTAGATGATATTTTGGTCACTTGTGAACAACTTCATTCTTTAATTTACAATATAATTAGTGGACCTAATCTTATTAGATACAATGCTGAAAAAACAATGACCAGATAAGTCGCGTTAACTCCACCCCTATGAAAATTCACCTGGAGAAAACTGATTTGTCAATGTTGGAAAATTACAAGATATATATTCATTGTTCGATGTTGAAGACGGTACATATAAGATATGTAGGCATACTGCAAAAATATGTCAAGCTAAGTGCGTTGCAATATATCTATCATAATATAGGGTTTTCTCATCTATAAAGAGTGGGGAGGGATTCTGTCAAGTAGGATATAGGTTCTCTGTTTCTGTAATGTGATCTTTTGGATGCCAATGAAACAAGACAGACACAAGAGCTAAGGAAAAGAGACAATAGTCAAGCTGAAGAACTGAAATAAATGCTATTAATCCGAAATAGCATGAAAATGTAGGAAATGGAGCATAAAAAACACTAGTGTGCCCATCATAAATTTAACCCCCTCTCCTTTTTTTATTACTTATTTAAATGTTTTGAATATTCTAAAATTGGTTAAAGTAACTCCTAAAATTACAGTTACACACCAGTTACGCTAGGAGTCTTCTCATATTTGTTTGTAAGAACATATAAGGTAAGAAGTAATTATTTTTTGCAATATTGTTTGTAAGTTATTTAAATAGAGGTATCTTCTCTAGATTTATCTTTTAGATCCACAGTTTCATTTACTAATTTTTGAACAAGGCGTATGACACTCTTCATGTCTATGCGATTTTTATCTTGAAGCTCATTATCTATATGGGGAATGTTGGGTAGAAAAAAGAGTTTTGTAGGAGAAAAATGGCTTATTAATTTCCTAGGTCCGCCACCAAACTCATCATCCATTATCTGCATCTTTTGATATTGTAAATTTATCTTCCAATGTATTCTCTCCATCTCTTATAGTAAACATGCGAGTATAATATTAAAAAGTGGCATTATAATATTCAACTATTACCTCTTCAACTAGGATATAATTTTTTAAGTATTTATTTAAGATACTAGTGAAACAAACATTGATTAAAGTACTTTACTTTTTATTTCTTATCCATTTTGATAGATATTATTATTTTAAAAGTGTATCTAGAATAAACTGTTCACCAAATTTAGCAATAAATAAAATTTTAAATCATTAAATTTGTAATAGAACCTCATTTTAAATCATTTAATTTGTAATAGACCCTCATTTTAAATCATTTAAATTTAATATGGCGGCTACTCTATATTAATCGACCTATTCAAATTTTTTTTCCTGCTCTGCTTGTTTGCTCAGTTTTACTATTCAAGGATAAACAACTGTTTCTCCAGAGGATTTAAAAGAGATGGAAGCCAAGTATGCTGCATTTCTCAGGCATGAAATGTATGGTACAATGGGAAAGGGTCCAATGAATTTGAAGGAGAAGGATATTCTACTAATTGCATTGATCACCCTACTTCCCATCAGATTTGTATTGGGGAATATCCTTCTTCTCGAAGAATCTGATGAGCCGCAGGACCAAATACCAATCACTGAGTGGCCCTTTCTAATCGCTTATTACTTCTCTCCCATGTCCCATATTCTCCAGAAGCAGAAGAGGAATATTTTTTTATTTTCTGAGAAAAAATGATGGCTTCGACAACTACTCCCGTATTTCCGATCTCTGAACCGAATGATGGCTTTGATTTTGATCCAAAAATGTATTATGCCCAGGAAATATTTATAACATTTTTTATGTACTTTTTTGTTGTTGTTTTACATGATTCCATTCTTCCCTATGATGATTTCCCTTTTCCAGATTCTTGCAGAAGTTGCGAATCATGGACGCTCTGAAACCCTAAAGCGGTCACCGTCCATTAACAGCTCGAAAGCCATAATAGCTGGTGAATATATTTTTAGTTCTAAGGTTGCCGATGTTGCCAACCTTGGACAATATTCCCAAGCAAATATGGTATTTAAATCCCTTTATTTACCCCATTCAAATTTGCTATATTACAAGTATCTATAAATATTTCAATTTTTTCTTCTACGGTATCTTGGTTATGAGATATAGATGGTGCTTGAAATTCCAGGGCCATCCAAAATTCAAACTCAATATTAAATTTCATGTTTCCATATTCAATTCAAAGGACCACTTTAACAATGGATTCCATAAAACTCTCTTCTTGCAATTTATGTAGCCTGTAAGAAAATGAAGCAGTTTTATGGAGACTAGAATTTGAAGCAATGTCGCCTATTAACCTTTGCATTGACTCATTTTTTTTGTTCATTAGAGAAATTTTGTTGCTAGAAGAATCATAGTCAAAATAATGAAGAATGTAATAGATAACTCCAGTTGATTCATCTAGTTCTTTAGTGGATAAATCACTTCAACAAGTCAAATTTACACCCATGTCACATTATCACATGTTTTATGCCTCAGGGAAGCAACCAACATATGTGACTTTGTTGCAGTGTGACTACGCGACCTTAGTAAGTCACAAACTAATTGATTTATGGAGAAAATTTGTGTATGAGTATCTTGGTCTGAAAGAAAAAAAGCATTGGTGTGTTTCATTATATGGAATTGATAGCTAAAAAATAGTTTTTTTCCCTCAGTATGTGTGGCATTGTGAAATTTTTGGTACAAAACCTGTCAGAGGCTTTGAAACTACAGTGGAGATTTTACCAAGGCTTTTCAAAATAAAATATGATAGAAAAACATTGGAATAACTCATGTACAAAGATATTCCTCGTGAATATACTAATCCTTCATGCCACATTGTGTTAGAGTATGAAAATGAAATACAGGAAGGTGTATTGGAGAAACTTTGTGCTGTATGTGATGGTCAACTCCAAAATCTCTTTTTTTTCTCAGACCTTATGTTTTCATGGAAATTTTGTGCAAGAAATCATGAGGATCTCATTCCTCGAGGATTGTTGTGACACCATAGGTATAGCCATTTAGTGCGATTGCACATAAGTATCAACCTTCAATGAAAATTGGTAAAATATGTATTTTTCCCTCAGAATTACAATCAAACTATAACATGTTCTTTGTGACTACTCGTCAATTAGAAAAAACATTGGAGGTTCCCTTGGTGAAAGATATAGGGTATACAAAAGGATATGTTCGATTCCTTCAAATATCAGAGGTAGTGAACAACATGAAGTATCTAATTGATTTTAGCAGGGAAAATAAAATTGGTCCCCTTGAAAATCTAAAATTTTTTCCTCGTCGAGAACAATTTTCAAAATTAGGTGGGTTAAAATCAAGAACAAAATGGTTCACATAAATTGAGAGGTGAAAAATGTGCAGGTAAACCAACCCTTATGAATTTTGTTGCATATAATATAATTAATAATGTAAATAATTCAGTCAGTTTAACCTCCCATTCTAGCTCTACAAGCACCATAGCAGGGATTCTTCATTAAAACTCTATGGAGTCCAGGAACATTACTCTCTTAAGTGGTGTCACAACTTATTTTGCAAGCACTATTGAAGTTCCTTTTGTTGGTTCCTCAAACTCTGTCCAACAATCACAGTTCCAATCTACACCATATTTTTCAAATTAAGAAATTTTTGTTCAACACATCATACAACAGATGATGATGTCATTTGAACTCAATGGAGGCATACCCTTTCCAGCCAAGTGGAATACACTTATTCTTGAGATACATGATTTTTAATAGTGATAATGTTGGAACGTTTGTCAATTTTTTGCTATTAGCTAAAATCAAACTTAGAAGTTATGTGCAATTCTTAGTCACTCCTCTATAGGGGAATTGTTGGAGATGTTTACCTGATAAAAAAAAATAACCCAATCATCATTCCTTCCTTGAGACATCTTAGGGCCTTCAGTTACTATCTCAAACAATCATATTCACATTTAAACCACACTGTTTTTTCTTCAGAATAGTGTTATTGTAGAAAACAAAGATGAGCTTCCAAACCTCTTGGTTTATTTAAACTTTTAAGATAACAAAGACTCCTCCATTAAAGAATTCCCTTTTTACATGAGTCTACTACAACACATTGCAAAAAATCCATTTGAAAATTGGCCGAGTTCTTCACTATTAATATTGCATCTCGAAATTTTTCCTTTCACATAATTGCGAGTAAAATAAACCTCAGCATCTGAAACCTCAGCTAGCCAGGTAAAGACAACTTTCACTATTGATCACATTACTTATGTTATGTCAACATCTAATACAACAGATTCAGGTGAGGTCTTATGTTATGTCAACATCTGAGACAATAAAATTATGAACCTGATTCTTGACCACAATGACACTATGTCCTACCTCATTTTTAATATTCTTTCCATCCATAAATTTTCTCACATCATCTTTATCATCCCATTTTCCAGCTGCAATATAGATGTTTGACAGAAGCACATTTGCTACAGAGTCTTTAGGCTCTAGCTCAAGAATAAGTTGTGCTGCATATTTTCCTAGTTCCAAATTACCATGTACACTGCAAGCACCAAGCAAGGTCTGCCAAATCATAGCATCATATTCAATAGGCATTTTATTTATAAATTCCATTTCCTAATTCAAATGCCCAACATGACCACTAATATCAACCATGCAATTATAAGGCTCCATCGTTGGAGTGATCTGGTAGCAACTAATCATGGAATTAAGAATATGTAACCTTCATCCATGAGACCTGCATGGTTGCATGTAGGAAGCACACTGATAAAGGTCATGTAGTTTGGCTTAAAACCTAAACATTGCATTTTCACATAAAGTTGGAGTGCTTGTTCCCCATAACCATGTTGGGAATAACTTGCAATCATCGTGTTCCATAAGACCACATCTAATGTTGGATTTCTGTCAAACACTTCTTTCACATCGTCTATGCTCCCGAATTTAGCATACATGATAACAAGTGAACTTATGACATAGAAAGCTAACTCAAATCCAGCTTTAATGATACTAGCATGGTGCTCCTTGCCCTTCTCTATAGCTACCCCTAGGATGGCACATGCACCAACTGCACTAGAAAAAGTGGATTCATCCAGTGTTATATTTTCTCGTTGCATTTTATAGAAAATATTAAAAGAACTCTCACCATGTTCATTCTAAAAAATTATTCAATTATGCATGAAGCGAAAAATGGAATAAAAATGAACTAGCTATTTATTAAAATTTATCACCAACAAGGGGTATAATAGTAATGCCAACACTTCGTGTAGTCAGTGAAGAAATGATTGGTGCTGAATGAAAACTATGTAGTGTCTCCTATTTCATCTTTTTTAAATGTTCTTGTATGACCAAAATCATATGCACCAGCCCTAACTGGTTTAATATGACAATCAATTCCAATATTATAGAGTTTAGAAAACAACATGGCAGTATCCTTGTATAGTTTGCATAAATATTTATATACTATTAGGTATGGATTCTTTACATAACCCTTGTAGATGTATAATTTTATAGGTATTTCCATGCTATAAAAAATTCTAGCACTGTCTTGTGACACCTCTTTATAAACCGATATATCACATCTAGGGTATTATGCATAAATTCCATGCAGTGAACACTCCACAACCATGTGATGCATATCACAGCAAGCATTTCTATCTGTTTCCAATGCCATCATCCAAGTTCTCTTTGTGTAATAGTAACAGGCTCTCTTGGTAATCAACATTGCAGGAGGACCTTGTGGGAGGTACACCAAGACCATTTGAGAAAGTTGTGTCCCATGTGGCCATTTTTCCTCATCGAGAGCAAAATATTTATTTAATTTGAATTGGTAACACCCACCCTTTGATTGATGAGATTCCTAATGTCACCCACCCAGGTTTACAACATGTAAGAGAATCCAATATCAGACTTTAGCTTCATCAGGATACCACATACATTTAGATAATTAAGTCTTTCATGTTTTCCCATTTCTTCAAATCTACAGGATTATTTCTATGGTAAATGCTAATAGAATCGAGGAAACATTTCTTGAAATATATCCTTCCTTCTATTCCCTCACTCTTTGTACAATTAGTTTATTAAATAAAAATTTAAATTTCTTAAAGATTGGACCTGCGCAATCTCTCTCTTCTCCCAGTGATTGGCTAAGGCACTCTTTTTATGTTCAACGAACATTCTCTTTAGTATATTTATTCTCAATGAATCAGTGTCCTATCTCGCACTAAGTTACAGAGCTTCTCCGAAATCTTCAGGCTGGTCTGGTCCGATTGAATTTTCCTGCAAGCCCAATGTCTCCTTCAATGATATTTCAATGCACTATTGAAATCAAGGTTCCCATACACCTTCTTATGTAACTCTCTCATTTTACAGATTTTTGCAGAAAAACCCCTCAATCCACACACGGGGAATTATTTATCATCAACAATTCTTCTACTTGTTCTACTCGGTTTATTCACACCAATATCGATAATCCATCACTAGATTCTTCATGATATCCAACCCATTTTTTCCAAGATTAATCCATGAGGCTTTAATAATGCATCAATGTTTCTAATAATTCCTCCAAGATCATATTATACAAGTGTCTTCAATATCTATTCAACAATATTGGATGTATTCAACAAGCTGCTCCAAGGTACTCTCCAAGGAAATATGGACTTAGAGATAACTCTCCGAGGTATGCTCGAGGATATGCTAATAAAACTCCAGATTCACCTCAAGAGGTAGATAAAATTTTCCATAAAGAAGCCTACTAAAATATTCTTATAGAATACTCAAAAGGCTTCCTCAAAACCTTCCCCAAACTATGTCCAGTATACTACTCCAAGGTATCTTGAATTAGTTGTTACAATTTTTTTTTTCAATGGGTTCAATATTTCTTTAAAATTTTGTGCCTCCAAATTCTGAAATACATTGTGCCTTTAATGTCCGTTAAAAATCCTTCACACCGATATTTAAATAAACTTTTTTAAATATTTTTTTGTTGTTGTCAGAAGAGAGACACATAGTTTCCATCAGAAAAGAGACACTTGGTTGCCGTCAGAAGAGTGACACTTGGTTTCTGTCGGAAGAGAGACACTTGGTTGCCGTTGGAAGAGCAACACTTAGTTTCCATCGTAAGAGCGACACTTAGTTTTTTTTCCTAAAATTTCCTGCCGTCGGAAGAGTGACACTTAGTTTTTTTTCTAAAATTTCCTGCCATCGGAAGAGTGAAACTTAGTTTTTTTTTAAATTTCCTCTCGTCGGAGGAGCGACATTTCGATCCATTGCTATAGTGACATGTGGTTATTTTTTAAAAAATTATTTTCGATGAAAGAGCGTCTGTAATGTGACATTTCCAGCCATCGCTAGAGTGATGCTTTGTCTAACGTCGGTAGAGCGACGCTTTTGGATAACATTGGTAGAGCGATGCTTTGTCTACTGTTGGTAGAGCGACACTTTTGGATAACATCGATAGAGCGATGCTTTGTCTATCGTCAGTAGAGCAACGCTTTTGGATAATGTCGGAAGCACGATGACCGTCGGGAAATGTCAGAAAATGTGACACTCTTCCAACACTTTATTGAAGTGTCGGAATTGCGACGTAATGGCTAGCCACGTTTTTCCCTGCCTCAAAGTGTCACTCTTGGGATGCCTATGTGTCGGAATAGCAACAATTTAGCCATTGGAAATCAGGCCAAATGTGCTACTGTCACAATCTATCTTTATAGCTCGTTGCACCAACCCTGTACTTGAACACAATGTAAGCAACCAAAATTATTCCTTTCTTGCATGAGTGGCTACCATGTATTAAACCTTTGTAGTTGAAAGTTCCACTATAGAATCTTCCTCATCCAACTAATTTCTCCTCCAAATAGGTTAAACACATACCCACTTCTAGATATTCTTTGATCTAGATCTCCAACCTAGTCTGCATGAAACAAGACATGAATGTCCAAAAATCCATCCAATCCTGGTCTTCATTGGTAGCAAAAACGATAATCAGTAGTTCCATGCAAATAATTGAAAAACCATCCACTGTTGTACAATGCTCCGTCTGTGGTTTTGACATAAACCTTCTCAATACTCTCACTGCTTGTGCAATGTATCGTGTGGTACATACCATTAAATACATGGAGTGATCTGGTAGCAACTAATAATGGAATTAAGAATATGTAACCTTCATCCATGAGACCTGCATGGCTACATGCAGAAAGGAAACTGACAAATGTCATGCAGTTTGGCTTAAAACCTACACATTACATTTTCACATAAAGTTGGAGTGCCTGTTCCCGATAACCATGTTGTGCATAACTTGCAATCATTGTGTTCCATAAGACCACATCTAATGTTGGATTTTTGTCAAACACTTCTTTCACGTCGTCTATGCTCCCACTTTTAGCATAGATGGTAACAAGTGAACTTCTCACACAGAAAGCTTACTCAAATCCAGTTTTAATGATACTGGCATGGAACTCCTTGCCCTTCTGTATAGCTGCCCCTAGGATGGCACATGCACCAACTTCACTGGAAAAAGTGGATTCATCTAGTGTTATATTTTCTCATTGCATTTTATAAAAAATCTTAAAAGCACTCTCACCATGTTCATTCTAAAAAATTATTTGATTATGCATGAAGGGAAAAATGTAATAAAAACGAACTAGCTATTTATTACAATTTATCACCAACAAATAGTAATTCCATCACTTCGTGTAGTCAATGAAGAAATGATTGGTGTTGAATGAAAACTATCTAGTGTCTCCTATTTCATCTGTTTTAAATGTTTTTGTATGATCAAAATCATGTGCACCAGCCCTAAATAGTTTAACGACAATCAATTCCAATATTATACAATTTAGAAAACAACATGGCAGTATCCTTCCTCGTATAGTTTGAAAAAATATTTATATACTATTAGGTTTGGCTTCTTTACATAACCATTGTAGATGTCTAATTTTATAGGTATTACCATGCTATAAAAAATGTTAGCATTGTCTTGTGACACCTCTTTATAAACTGCTATATCACATCTAGGGTATTATGCATAAATTCCATGCAGTGAACACTCTACAACCATGTGATGCATATCACAACAAGTATTGCTATCTGTTGCCAATGACATCATCCAAGTTCTCTTTGTGAAATAGTAACAGGTTCTCTTGGGAATCAACATTGCAGGAGGACCTTGTGGGATGTACACCAAGACCATTTGAGAAAGTTGTGTCCCATGTGGCCATTTGGCCTCATCGAGAGCACAATATTTATTTAATTTTAACTGGTAACACCCACTCTCTGATTGATGAGATTCCAAATGTCACCCACCCAGGTTTACAACATGTAAGAGAATCCAATATCAGACTTCAGTTTCATCAGGATACCACATACATTCAGATAATTAAGTCTTTCATGTTTTCCCATTTCTTGAAATCTACAGGATTCTTTCTATGGTAAATGCTAATAGACTTGAGGCAAGATTTCTTGAAATATATCCTTCTGTCTATTCCCTCACTCTTTGTGCAATTAGTTTATTAAATAAAAATAAAAATTTCTTAAAGATTGGACCTGCGCAATCTCTCTCTTCTCCCAGTGATTGGCTAAGGCACTCTTTTTATGTTCAATGAACATTCTCTTTAGTATATTTCTTCTCAACGAATCAGTTTCCGATCTCACACTAAATTATAGAGCTTCTCCGAAATATTCAGACTAATCTGAAATCTTCAGACTGGTCCGGTCCGGTCCGGTCGACTTTTCCTGCAAGCCCAATGTCTCCTTCAATGATATTTCAATGCACTCTTTAAATCAAGGTTACCATACACCTTCTTATGTAACTCTCTCATTTTACATATTTTTACAGAAAAATCCCTCAATCCACACACAGGGAATTATTTATCTTCAACAAGTCTTCTACTTGTTTTACTCGGTTTATTCACACCAATATCGATAATCCATCACCAGATTATTCATGATATCCAACCCATTTTTTCCAATATTACTCCATGAGGCTTTAATAACGCATCAATGTTTCTAATAATTCCTCCAAGATCATATTCTACAAGTGTCTTCAATATCTATTCAACAATCTTGGATGTATTCAACAAGCTGCTCCAAGGTACTCTCCAAGGTAATATGGACTTAGAGATAACTCTCCGACATATGCTCAAGTATATGCTAAGACAACTCCAAATTCACTTCAAGAGGTAGATCAAATTTTCCATAAAGAAGCCTACTAAAATATTCTTATAGAATACTCAAAAGGCTTCCTCAAAACCTTCCCCAAACTATATCCAGTATACTACTCCAAGGTATCTTGAATTAGTTGTTACAATTTTTTGTTCAATGGGTTCAATATTGCTTTAAAATTTTGTCCCTCCAAATTTTGAAATACATTGTTCCTTTGATGTCTGTTAAAAATCCTTCACACCGATATTTAAATAATTTTTTTTTAAATAATTTTTTGTTGTTGTCGGAAGAGTGACACATAGTTTCCATCGGAAGAGTGAAACTTGGTTGTCATTGGAAGAGTGACACTTGGTTTCTGTCGGAAGAGAGACACTTGGTTGCCGTTGGAAGAGCAACACTTAGTTTCCATCGTAAGAGTGACACTTTGTTTTTTTCCTAAAATTTCCTGCTGTTGGAAGAGCAACACTTAGTTTTTTTTATAAAATTTCCTGCCATCGGAAGAGCGACACTTATTTTTTTTAAATTTCTTGATGTCGGAGGAGCGACATTTCAATCCATCGCTATAGTGACATGTGGCTACTTTTTAAAAATTTCTTTTCGACGTAAGAGCGTTTGTAATGTGACGTTTCCATCCGTCGCTAGAGCTATGCTTTGTCTAACGTCAGTAGAGTGATGCTTTTGGATAACATCGGTAGAGCGATGCTTTTTCTACCATCGGTAGAGAGACGCTTTGTCTACCTTTGGTAGAGCGACGCTTTTGGATAATTTCAGAAGCACGATGACCGTCGGAAAATGTCGGAAAATGTGACGCTCTTCCGACACTCTATTGAAGTGTCGGAATTGCGACATAATGGCTAGCCATGTTTTGCCCCTCCTCAAAGTGTCGCGCTTGGGATGCTTATGTGTGGGAATAGCAACGATTTAGCCATCGAAAATTAGGCCAAATGTGCTAGTGTCACAATCTATCTTTATAGCTCGTTGCACCAACCCCGTACTTGAAAATAATCTATGCAACCAAAATTATTCCTTTCTTGCATGAGTGGCTACCATGTATTAAACCTTTGTAGTTGAAAGTTCCACTATAGACTCCCTCTTACTCATCCAACTGATTTCTCCTCCAAATAGGTTAAGCAGATACCCACTTCTAGATATTCTTTGATCTAGATCTCCAACCTAGTCTGCATGAAAAAAGACATGAATGTCCAAAACTCCATCCAATCCTGGTCTTCATTGGTAGCAAAAACCATAATCAGTAGTTCCATGCAAATACTTGAAAAACCATCCACTATTGTACAATGCTCCTTCTGTTTTTCTGACATAAACCTTCTCAATACTCTCACTGCTTGTGCAATTTTTGGTGTGGTACATACCATTAAATACATCATCCTACCCACTACACTTGCATATGAAACACGAGCCATTTCCTCTTCCTCTTATTGTGTCTTGGAACACTTTTTAGGAGATAACTTTACACCTAAAAGAATAGGAACCTTCACCGATTTACTACTGCGCATATTAAACGTCTGTAATATTGTCTTGACATACTTCCTATGGTTTGACTATAGTGTCCTCTTCTCTTGATATCATTTAATTTCCATGCCCAAAATATAGATTGTAGCACCAAGATCCTTCATGTTGAACTTGGAGGACACTTGGGTTTTGAAATCCTGGATAATTTCTTTGGCATTTCCAATAAATAACATATCACCAACATACAAGACCAAATAAATAAAGCAATAATAAATTAGTTTAAAATAAAAATGGTGATCTCCTTTTATTCTTGTGAAGCCAAGTCCCTGTATATATGTATCAATTTTTTCATACCACATCCTTGGTCACGGTTTTAACCCATACAGAGACTTTTGGAATCTTCATACTAGTTATTTCTTACTTTTCACTTCATATCCTTCTAGTTTCTTCATGTATATCTCCTCTTCCATATCCCCATGAAGAAATGTTGTGTTCAAATCCATTTTTTCTACCTAAAAACAAAAATCAAGAAGAACAAATAAAAGTAATCTAATATAACATAACTTGGCAAGAGGACAAAAAATATCACTAAAATCAATTCTTGGCACCTCGGAATAACCTTTTTCTACCACTCTATATTTGTATTTCTCCACCATGCCTTATGCATTTATCATCTTCTTAAACACCCATTTGATGCTAATGGATTTCCTTCCAGCCGACAAATCCACTAGATCCCAAGCCTCGTTTTTGTCAAAAGGTTCCATTTCATTAACCATAGATTCTTTCCAGAGTTTTCAATCCTATGATTCCATTGCCTCCTTGAAATTTTTGGGATCATCATCAGTAATAGAAAAAGAAAATTTTTAATAGAAATAAGATGGACTATACCTTTCTGCTTGTCTTCACTCTTCAATTGATCTTCTCAAAACTTGAGTTTATGGTTCTTCCTCTTCTGATTCTTGTTCTAATGTAGAGTTTGATTCCTACTCCTTTAGTTCAAACTCTACATTCTCAGGTTCCTTCAGTAGGACTTCATTTTTAATAGCATCTTTCACCTCTCTAAAAACCACCTCTCAGTTACACACAAGACATGATTCTAGCCTTCTTGTCATCCCCTAGGAAGACATCACCACCATCATATTTCTCATACTCATAGAACCACTCCCTATGGGAAATGAAGTGAAAGGATGTGCCTGATTCAATAAACCATGTCTCATTATCTACATGTGTACTTGAAGAAGAAGCCAATTATACACCCCCAACTTCATCTAAAGTGTTTTTCGCCTCTACAGAAGGAGCATCATCAGATACATTTCCTTTCTTAGGAGATATAGATCTGAAGTCCTTTTGCAGTGCCTTTCCCTTCCACATTTCAAGCACACATTTATAGGTTTTAATAGAGATTTAGATATCCCTCTAGATTTAGATCTCCCATTCGAGGACTTGTTTCTTTTTCTGTTCTGGGGTCGTCTTTGTATAGACAAGGCATCTCCATTCTATATCTATATATTTTTTTGTCTGATCTCGTTTGACAAAAATGATGAGACTATATCATCAAACTTTAAGGTAATTGTATTGCTACCTATATAAACAATTAGAATATCCAACAAATCTGGTAGAGAATAATGAAAAGTGATGCACTTATCTTGATCTGCAATTTCAGATCAAGAGATAACAACTAGCTTACCATAGTATTAAAGGCATTCAAATTCTCTGTAACCAACTCTCTATCCTTCATCCTCAGGTTATACAACCTTTTCCGCAGAAACAGTTTCTTCACCAGAGACTTAGGTTGGTAAAACGTCCCTAACTTCTCCAAGAAATCCTTCATCATAGCTTCCCTTGATAAATTCAACAATACTAAATCTAAGATACACAATCGTATTGTGCTCTTCACCTTCCGACATAACTTTTCCCAGTCTTCTGTTGACTTTCTAGTTGATGACATGCTTGGATATACAAAAATCAACTAATCTTGGTCCACCGATAGATCCTCCATCTTGAGCTTCCACATCTCAAAACTATCACATTAAATTTCTCAATCTCTATCTTTCCACTATTTGCCATTTTTTTCACTGAAAGAACTGATCCCACATATCTCCCACTGAACAAGGTCTACCACAGGGCCGAGAAAATCCCTTAGTAGAAAAGGAATTCCTTGAGGGTGAAATAAATCTGATACTAAATGTAGGTTTTAACCTTGTATAAAAATTACTTGCAAACAAAATATTTAAATAGGAAATAAACAATGGCAAGAAAAAAAAAACATAAAACAAATACACACTTATATTTTCCCGAAACTACCATATTGATTTTTCATTATATTCATTTTAATGTTACAATACATATATATACATACCGAAGCATTCATAAATATCATAACATAAATGCAATTCCCTTGACCAGATCTACAAAATACCATGGGTAGAAAACCATCATACCCAAAACCATGTGTAAAAAGCATTGAAAAAGCCATGGGTGTGTTTTCCCACCATCTTTCGGTATTTCCTCCATCCTTGTGTCTGCATAAAAAAAAATTTCCCAAGGCGCTATCGTAAACCCTATGACGGGGATTGGGGGGAGGGTTTTGCCCCCCTGTGACCCCCCTGTTGTGTGTTGTTCCCTCGTTGCGCCCAAAATAAATCACAACGTGTGCGACTCTTCATGGAAGAAACATAACACCCAACCAAGAAGCTTAAAGTACTTAGTATTAAAATTCAAACCCAACTGCCATAGTAAGGAGGACCGGCTCTGGCTCATTTCCAAATTAGAGAAGAGGTTGAAGAGTTGGTCCCTTCACTAGCTATCTAGAGTAGGGAATTCAATATTAACCAAATATCCTTTAGAAACTATTCTATTTTATCACATTCCCCTTACTGGATTCCAAAAGGTATTCTGGAAAAAACATATAGAATATATTTCAAGTTTCTATGGTCAAGGAAGCAGGATCATGGGGTTCTTCCGTGGGTCAAATGGAACAAACTAGCTAGGGAAAAAGCTCTTATGTGGATGGGGTCTGAAGAATATTTTTCTTTTCAAAAATAATTTGGTTGTAATGTGTGTCTCGAGACTAATCTCTTCAGATAGCTTATGATCTTCAATCATTATTCAAAATTATATTTCTTGGAGCCCATTGAAAAAAATGATAAGGAGGGTTAATAAGCCATGATTAAATATTTATGTGGTTTGGAGGGAATTTATAAATTCTTTCAATCTTATAACCTATGTGTTATATTGGAAATTTGGTAAGGGGGATAAGTTAAGAATTGGGTATGATCCTTGGATAGGTAATGGTTAACATTATATCAACCCATCCCCTCTCATTTATTTTTGTAAGATAAGGGTGTATCGAAAATCACGTTATGAAAACAATTTGGAAATGTGGGGTGCTCTTTGCTAATGACCTGGGTTTGGAAGGGGATTTCATGGAGTTATGGAATGAATAATTGAATTATTTATTAGTTGTATACATCCGAATGATAGATAGAGAAGATAAATTTGTTTATAGTATCTCTCCCTTTTTCTCATATTCTCCCAAGTTGGGCTACACTAATTTATTGTCTATTAGAGAGGATGTTGGTAGCGAGTGGTGGTGGAAGGTTATTTAGAAAGCTAAGTGTCCAGCAAAATAAAACCTCTTTAAGTGGTGTCTGATGGAAAAAAGGTTTCGGACATAGGACATCCATCAGAAAATATTTTTGACTTGGCCTAACTCATGTTCCCTATGCAAAAATCAGAAGGAATCTACAATCCACATCTTCGTGAATTCCCCTTCTTTTGAAAATTTTGTAATGCATGAAAAATAGTCATTGGTCGAACTGGGGCTTAGGATGAAAAGGATTTAGACGGGGCTTGGAGGGATTGGTTTTCCAATCCTATTCTTGTGAGGCTTTCAAATATTTTCCCCTCGTCATCATATAGGGTGTTTGGCTAGTGCATAAAAGAGCCACTTTCTTAGACACACTCTCTATTTTGAATTATTTTTTCATGGAAGCTCTCAATGTTCTAGCACATTTCCCTCAGGAAAAATCCATAAAACCTTCTAAAATTATTTTAGCAGAAAATCTTGATCAATCCTTTCCTTGGGCTTTCTTCGATGGAACTTCAAATAATTCAGGAAGAATAGTGTTGGGGATTTCCATCATTTCCTCTCTACTTCACATTTGTTCCAGGTCAACATGGGTTTTCTCCCAACATCCAATAATATGGAAGATATCATGGCACATAAAAATTTGTTTCTCTTTGCTTTAAAAAAAACAATTCTCACAATTCCAAGTTTTCGGTGACTCAACGCTTATCATAAATTGGCTAAACAATTTTCAAGCTTACAAGAACATTACTCTTCAACCAGTTTTTGAAGAAACTTTGAGGCTAAAAAATAACTTTAATTTATTCATATATTTAGATATTTACTAAGAAAATAACGAGGAAGTTGATCTCCTATCAAAAGAAGTTGTGCTAATTGAAGCAGGTCCATGGGAATTTATGGATCATCATAATGGCATAAACAACTACACTTTCTATCACAACCCATTACAACATTTTTTTAGAGGGACAACTAGCTCATCCTTTTTCTGTAAAATATGGTTTCTCTCTTGGCATATTTCAAATTTCCAAGTTATAATTGGTTTTTTCTTATGAGCCTTTATGCTGCCTACAGGTTTATAAAGGAAACATCTACATACTTTAGTCTAATCCTTATTTCAGTACTATAAATTTTATATGGCTAATATATTTTTTGGTTTTGTTATAGATCATTATTTTATTTTTTTTAATTAATTAATTAATTTATTTATTTATATGGATCCCTAGATATCCTATAGAATATATTTTACTATTTTCTAGAATGTAAGGTTTATAATCGTCTATCAAATGTAACTTTTTCATTTTCCAAATGAATGAAATTACTCTCTTTTTCCTTGGGAAAAATAATATAAAATATATAATTCAAATAAATATTTAATAATAATAAAGAAACATAATGTCCTCTTTTAGAGTGAAAATTGGTTTGATCTGTATTCTCACATTATGACCAAATGACCCTTTCTAGAAAAAAAAAAATCTAGTCAATTATATTTAAAACATTTTTAAAAATCACAATTTTATGATTTTTAATTCCCAAACATCAACTACTTAATGGTTTTCTAAGTGTTGAATTCATTTATGCATTCAAAATATTATTTTAAGGAATAATTAATCACAACGTTGCGAGAAACTGTCTTGTTAGATTCATGCCAAAAATCCATTTAGTCTATTACTTAACCTATGCCTTCAAAAATATCAATAATGATAGATTTATAATTAGACACACAATATCAAAGTTTCTCCTTAAAATTGGGGCAATTTTAAATTTGAAATGATATTTAATAATGAAGCAACATCATATGATTTATTTATAAAGTAAATTTCCTTTAAAACAAACTAAATATTTTTACAAAACCTTGTTTTTTTTTTCATTTTTTAGCAATTGTGAATATGTATTATCTTCGAATAGTCTCTCCAAGGCCAAGGATTAATTTTTTTTATATTTCTATAACATCAAAAGTATACCTAACAACCAAAAAGCATGTATACCAATAACTTATGATTTAAAAATAATTTAAAACATTCAAAACCATATCATGAAGGAGAAATCTCTATTAAATTTTCATCTACTCTTCAAACCTTTTCCCAACATAAAAACTTATCCCAAAGAATGATCTCAAATGGAGAGAATTACCAATTGAATTGGTTCTTTTTTTTTTCATTTAAAAATATAGACAATTTTAAATTTACATGGATACATTAACATAATGTCTATAAGTAAGTACTATTTCTTTTTTTAATGATGATACCCAATTTTTTTTAAGGAATTAATAATCGTAGATGGATAATTAGAAAGTTAAACATAGTTTTTCTTTTTAAGTGATGCTTAATAATGAAGAAACATAATTATAATCGATTAATTAATTAAAAATAATAATATGAAAGACTTTAATCATGAGAGCATTGGTTTTCCCATTGAAAAGGACAATTTTGAATTAGCTAAGTGTAAATGTAAGTGTTTCTCCCTTTTAGTCATACTTGTGCATCACTTTTCCTAGAACTTTAGGAATATTCTATTGGAATATCATGTTTGAGTTATGAAGCCTAACATAAAATCTCACATATCCTAATAATATGTTTGTTATATTAATTAGTTTCAATTAATATTATATAAACTTAATAAATATTTATTACTTATGTTTAACCTATCTGAATAATTTAACTCAATTTTCACTTTTATAACACTAATGGTATAAACAAGTGTTGTACGAAAGATTAGTCATTGCCACTTAAGTTAAAAATCATAAAATTATATATAATACCATTATGTGAAAATTAAATTTCAACCATTTGATGAGTTTGAAAATTTTATATTTTTCTATTCAAAAAAATTATATATAAAACCATTATATCTAAATTAAGATTTACCAAATTATTCTTGTTTTATAATTAATAAGAATTTAGAAAAAATAAAGAAATAAATATCATATAAAAGCTAAAAATATGGAAGGGGTGTGTTATCTATTGAAGTGTTAACTTCAACGGCTCTGCTCATAGTCGTTGCCTTCTATTTTTGTTTTGACAAGTTCTGTTAAAAGCTACTTGTTATTTTTGTTAAACAGTCAGTTTAAAACCCTTATCCTTTTACATTAAAAACAAAGTTTTGAACGCGGGAATTTTGTTTTTTTTTTAATAGGGAGGCCACGTCATCGAGGAGGTCCCCACTGTCCGCCAGCTCAGTAGGAAGCATGGACCAATCAATGCTTTATCGCATTGTTTTGGTGCCGACATCAGCGCACCATGAACCAGACCCGAAAATGCTTTATAAATTGCAACCTAAACTTTTTGCGTTACATTTGGCCATGATGTCATACGGCGAATTTGGTGCACGAAGTTTTTGTAGATTTTAGCTTATAAACATTTTGGAATCCGCGGGCCCCAGTCCTCGGCCAATCGCATTGCGATCATGCGGAGTTGCGGCATGATGACGGCATGCGAAAGTGTGATGCGATTTTTCATTGAAATATGGTTTAATCGGTATGAAGTCCGGGTGGAAGGATAGGTTATGTTTTGTTATATGTTACGTTATAATGTTTTTTTTATCGCGTGACCAAAGCATTTCAACCTTTGGGTATACAATATGTTTGATGCGGATATGAATATATATTATAAACCATAAAGTTTATAATATATGTTTCTATAGTTTGTTTTATATGCGCTATTTGAAAAGTGGGCCCGCAGGCCTATATGTAGTTTTGTTTTTTATTTGTTAGCTAAATGTTAATTAAAATGTGTTGCGTCACATATTTGAAAAGATAGCCCAAGAGCTAATGTAATTAAAAAAAAAAAACATAGTGGTGTTAAGGAAAAGAGACAGAGTCTTGTGAAAAAGAACAGAGTGTGCATTTTTCGTGAGAGAGACAGACAGAGTGCATTTTCAAGTGAGACAGAGCATTTTAAGCACTGAATTTTGTAGCAGTCACTGTGTAATCCCTCAGAGGAGGAAGACAAAAATTTTATAATAGTTTTTACAGTTAATGGAATAGAAAATTTTTATGCAATCTTTGTCTGGTAGTGAGCAAATTTTTTTTAATTTTCTATGTTTTAAGGAGAGCATTATTCTCTCAGACTTTGTTCTGGAATTATCATAAATTCCAACATGGTATCGAAGCTTATCCAGGCTCTTTGAAGCTGTCAGAGAAGCTGAAGCAAGAAGGATTTGTTGCAGCAGTTCACTAGCAGAACTCCAACAAGTCCATTACAAGTAAAGTCCAAGTATTTCTCAAAAAAATAGAGATGTTGTTTTCTTTAAAAGAGCAGTCCTCGGAGACAAATTTTTGTCCTTTAAAGAAGGAAAGACATTTTGTTTAGAAAAACATATTCAAGTTAATTTCATAGTTTAGTCTATAAGAAATGGTTGGACCAAGCACTAGTATGAGTATTGGAAATACTTAGCTTCCCTAATTTAATGGGAAGAACTATGATTATTGGGCCATTATCATGAGAGCCATGTTTTCCTCCCAGGACTTATGGGAATTTGTAGAAGATGGTTTTCAAGAACTAGTTGATGAACAAGAGTATAATGCCTTAACACAGGCAGAGAAGGATCTGTTGAAGAGCAATAGAAAAAAGGACTCTAAGGTCCTCTTCTATCTCTACCAAGTAGTACATGAGAGTGTGTTTCCCAGGATAGAAGAAGTTAAGAGATCCAAGGATGCATGGGATACTCTGAAGATAGCCTATCAAGGTATGGAGAAAGTGAAGACAGCAAAACTATAATTGCTGAGGACAGATTTTGAAACTCTCTGTATGAAAGAGTCTGATAAAATAGACTCATTCTTCACACATGTGATTGGGATGGTAAATCAGATAAGGTCTCATGGAGAGACACTTGAAGAAACAAGGATAGTGGAGAAACTATTGAGGAGCCTACCGTCAAGGTTTGACGTTATTGTTACCACCATTGAAGAGACAAAGGATCTCTCAAATTTCATAGTAGATGAACTTCATGCATCATTGATGACTCATGAATAGAGATTGGGAAGATCAATAAACCCATCTCTAGAGCATGCCTTCAAGACCTAGATGCCTTTTGGAAGAGGAAGAGGAAGAGGCAGAAGCCAAAACAAAGAAGGAATAAACATCTCTTCACTTTCACATGGAAGGAGAAACAATCAAAATCAAAGCCACAGCCAAAGTAGTAGCCAACAAGGTGGACACCAACTTGCTCAAGGACAAAGGTATGAAAAATCCAATGTCCAATATCATTATTGCAAAAAATATGGGCACTATGCAAATGAGTGTAGAAAAAAGAAAAATGACATGAATAATAGGCATAATGCTAATGTAGTAAGAGAAGAAAATAACCCAAAGAATGTGTTGTTAACATGAATGTAGAACAAGATAGAAAGGATGATGTATGGTTCTTAGATTCAGGCTACAGTAATCACATGACTGGAAACCTAGCAATGTTTGACAATCTTGATGAAGTTAAATCAAAAGTAACAACAGGAATTGATACTAATATTTCTGTCAAGGGAAAAGACAGAGTTGGTATCCGTGCAAGAAATGGTGAGCAGAAATTCGTGCTAGACATGTACTATGTTTCTGGCTTGAAGTGTAATCTTTTGAGCATTGGGCAGCTCATAAACAAAGGTTACAATGCACTTTTAAAAATTAATGTGTGTACAATAATGGACATACTTCCAAGAAAGAAGATTATTGCTGAAATACAAATGACCAGCAATAGAATGTTTCCACTCAAGCTCAATACAAACATGAAGGGAAAAGGAAATAATGTAACAACTGTAACTCAAGAGGTCTTTTAGAAGGAAGTGAAAAATGAGAATTGGTTATGGAACTTGAGACTTGGACATCTCAATTTCGGAGGTCTGAATTTGATGCACAAAAAAGGAATGGTAAGAGGACTACCATTGATTGAGAAACCGGATAGCCTATGTGAAGGCTGCATCTTGGGAAAACAACACAGAGAAAAATTTCCATCAAGAAAATGCATAAGGGCAAAATCACCCTTCGAAATTATTCATTCAGATTTATGTGGGCCGATGCAAATAGCATCAATTTCACGTAGCAATTACATGCTGACCTTCATTGGTTATTTCACAAGGAAAGTATGGGTTTATTTCTTGAAATATAAAAGTGAATTCTTTGAAAAAAATTTCCATTTTAAAGCTCTAGTAGAGAAACAGAGTGGGTAGCATATCAAATTTCTTAGAACTGATAGAGGAGGTGAGTACATCTCAAAATAATTTCTTCGTTTTTGCAGAGAAAATGGCATACACAAATAGTTTACTACAAGATACACACCGCAGCAAAATGTTGTTGCTGAAAGGAAAAATCGAACCATAATGGAAATGGTGAGAAGTATGCTAAAGACAAAACATTTTCCAAATGAGTATTGCGCAGAAGCTACAAATTGTGTTGTGTATATCTTAAATAGATGCCCAACAAAAGATGTAATGAACAGAGTTCCAGAAGAAACGTGGAGTGGCAGAAAATAGGGAGTCACCCACATGAAAGTTTTTGGGTGTGTGGCTTATGCGCACATTCCAGAACAATTGAGGAAGAAGTTGGATAGTAAGGGGGAGAAGTGCATCTTCCGTGGATATTGTGAAGATTCCAAGGGATATAGATTATACAACCCATCCACAAATAATTTTTTTATAAGAAAATATGTGCAATTCATTGAAGAAGAAGCATGGGATGGAAGCATTGAGAAAACAATCAATGTTAAAAGTTGTTTGTCTCATGATGAAGATGAGGAAGATGTGGCTGAAAATAATACCTTATCGGTAGCACAACCTCCACCAACACAAGGACAACAAGGGACACCTCAAGCAGGGGTAAGAACACCCTTGAGAAGTAATGAGAGTGTTTCTCCAAGCACACCACAAGGAGCTGATTTAAGTGCTACTTCAAACACATGTACACCAAATGAAAGAGGAACAAGATTCAAAAATTTGGATGATATTTATGAGAAAGAGGCAGAAAATGAAGGTATGAACTCTTTATTTTCTTTATATTGTCATGTTGATGAACCTATTCATTTTAAAGAAGCTATAAAATATAATAAATGGATAGATGTTATGGATGAAGAAATTAATGCCATAGAAAGAATAAAACATGGGATTTGGTTGAACTCCCAAAAGCTAAGGAAGTCATTGGAGTTAAATGGGTCTATGAGACCAAAATAAATGCTGAAGGTAAAATTGAAAGGCACAAGGCCAGACTTGTTGTCAAAGGTTATAAGCAACAACATGGAAGAGATTATGAAGGAAATTTTACATCAGTTGTAAGAATGGAAACAGTGAGAGAAGTGCTCTCCATAGCGGCACAAAAAAATGGAAGGTTTACCAAATGAATGTAAAATCGACATTTTTAAATGAAGTCTTAATGGAAGAGGTTTATGTTGAACAACCTCTCGGCTACGAGAAAATGGGCCAAGAGCACAAATTTTTCAGATTGAAGAAAGCTCTTTATGGGCTGAAGCAAGCACCAAGAGCATGGTACAATAGGATAGATTCCCATCTACTAGAGAATGGGTTTGAAAAATGTGAAGGAGAACCCACATTATACATCAAAGAAAAATATGGTAAGATGCTGATTGCGGTTTTATATATTGATGATGTGATATTCACGGGTAATGATAATTACCTTATTGAATATTTTAAAAAAGTCATGAAAGATGAATTTGATATGACTGATATGGGATTGCTGAAATACTTCTTAGGAATAGAATTAGAGCAAAATGAAAATAAGATTTTTATTTCTCAAGCTAAGTATGTAAATGAAGTTTTGGAAAGATTTAACATGCAGGATTGCAAGGCAGCAATAACACCCATAGTAATGGGATTTAAATTGAGTAAAGATGACTGCAACAAGGATTTTGATCCAAGCTTGTATAAGAGCATAGTTGGCAGCCTCATGTATTTGACTGCAACTAGGTCAGATATTATCCATGTTGTTAGTTTAATTTATAGATTCATGGAGAGGCCAAAAGAAGCACATTGGTAGGCAGCAAAAAGAATTCTGAGGTATGTGAAAGGAACTAAAAAGTACGATATTTTGTATACTACTTCAGAAAATTCTGACTTAATTGGATACATTGACAGTAATTGGGCTGCAAGTGTAGATGACTGGAAAAGTACATCTGGTTATATTTTTCATATCAGTTCAAGAGCTATTTCATGGGCTTCTAAAAGGCAGCCTATTGTAGCATTGTCTACAACAGAGGCGGAGTATGTGGTAGCTACAACAGCAACATGTCAAGCAGTGTGGAAGAGAAGAATGTTGAGAAGTTTATGTCAAGAGAAAATAAAAGACACAGTGATTTATTGTGACAATAGCTCAGCCATAGCATTGTCTAATAATTTTGTGTTTCACAAAAGAAAAAAGTACATAGATGCTAAGTTTCACTACATCACGGAGCTAGTGAACAATGGATAAATTATTTTAAACATTGCATGACTCAGGAGCAATTTGCAGATATATTGAAAAAGCCATTGGGGCAGAAAAACTTTGAATATTTGAGGAAATGCATGGGTATGATAGATAACCCAACAGTTGAACTTAAGGGGGAGTGTTGAAGTGTTAACTTCAACTTCTCTGCCCACAGTCGCTGCCTTCTATTTTTGTTTTGACAAGTTCTGTCAAAAGCCACTTGTTATTTTTGTTAAACAGTTAGTTTAAAACCCTTACAGTCCTTTTACATTGAAAACAAAATTTTGAACACGGGAATTTTGTTTTGTTTTGAATTTGAGGCCTTGTCAAGGAGGTCCCCACCATCCACCGGCTCGGCGAGCGGCCTTGGACCAATCAACGGTTTATCGCATTGGTTTGGTGCCGATGTCACCACCATGAACTAAACCCAAAAAGGCTTTTAAAATTGCAACCTAATTTTTTTACGTTACATTTCCCCTGGCGTTATTGGGCAAATTTGTTACGCAAATTTTTTATAGATTTTGGATTATAAATGTTAACAAATTATGAAAGACAGAAGTTTAGACAAACACACGGGAGCTCACAGGTGCAGATCACCAGGAGCTCCCACCAGCAAATGCATTCGCTTGGAGTTCTTCATTAAGCATCAAGAATTAAATAGATACATAGGAAAAACAGATTCCTAATTAATAGGAACTGAATGTCAAATAAAGAGCAAATCATAACTACGTAACCTATTCTCCATTAATTTCTAACACCCCCCCTTAATGGAGAAAGGGATTTTTAAACACACCTAATGTATCCCTAAACAAATCAAACTTTAGTCTTCCTAGTGGCTTAGTGAATATATCAGCCATGTTATCACAAGAATTACAATACTCTACAGAAATCTCTTTGGACTGCACTTTCTCCCTAACAAAATGAAATTGAGTGTCGATGTGCTTAGTGTTTTTATGAAACACAGGATTGTAAGTCAGTTTGATGGAACTCTGATTGTCGCAATTGATGGTCGTAGCTTCTATATGTTCTTCCCCTGCATCTTGGAGAAGTCTACGCAACCAAACTGCCTCACATGTCGCTGCACACATAGCTTGATATTCTGCTTCTGCCGAGGATAAAGCAACAATATGCTGCTTCTTGCTGCACCAAGAGATGACCCCGGAACCAATGTTGAAGGCGTAACCTGTAATTGATCTTCTGTCATCTAGATTTCCCGCCCAATCAGAGTCTGTATAACTTGTCAACTTAACATCAAATGAGTCAGAATACAAAATACCAAAATCTGATGTTCCTTGCAGATACCTTAATACTCCTTTCGCTGCACTCCAGTGACTGTCATGAGGTTGAGTCATAAACTGACTCAAAACACTTGCTGCATAGGCTATGTCAGGTCTTGTTGTAGTCAAATAAATAAGACTACCAACCAATTGTCTGTACAATGTTGCATCTGCATATTTCGAACCATCATCCATCTGAAGTTTGCTATTCTGCTGTAAAGGTATGCATGAAGGCTTACACTCATCCATCTTAAACCTGGATAACGGACTCTTTGCATACTTACCCTGGGACAAGAAAGTTTGACTTGAATCTCTCCAAACTTCTAGACCCAAATAGTATTGATAGAAATCACTGAAAAACACTCAGTTACTAAACACAATCATATATTATGCACAAATGGTGTATGTGCGCACACACTCACACACACTGATTATATTCAGATTACTCTATTAAATAGAGTTTATGAGATCCAACTTATTCCTAATATAGAGAGAGAGGTTGAGGGAATTTCTCAACCATCACGAACCAATTTCTAAAATATGGAATGTAAGCATTAACTCCAACATCCCCCCTTAATGATTACATTACATGAAAATAAAAAAATAATCAAGTTTATCAGTAGATGCTCCATCAAGTTGCCTCATAACCCTCGGAAAGGTGTAGTTGGCAAGTTGGATTCTCGAGTTTGCTTCCTCAACTCCCGAATCAAGGACCTCCCGAAGTCAATCACTGGACAACATCCCAATTTGTCGCATAACCTCATTAGGAAACCACTTCCACGTCTACCACTAATGAGGGATCCTTCCCTAGATCCGCAACTGCCATACTATCTGGACAACCATCCATATTGAGTCTTACTGCCACTTGATCTCTTCGAAAAAAATTGATTGCAATCACTGAACTCCTAGTCATTCTATGGACGAGCTCCCATCCACCGAAATACATGGGTGCTAACCGCTGTATTCGCCAGTTATCTAGGAAAACCATCTAAATACGGAATGTATCTAGAATCAGTTATTACATCATGAACTTTCTTCTCTCATTTGAAATTCATCATGTAAAATTTTACAAATTACAATAAACAATAGTAATAACCATTCTTTTATATATGAAAAAGGTGAAAACTAGTCCTAGCCAGATTTGTTCCACTTTACTACCTTTGCGGTGGGTGGAATAACGTGTGCCCATGTACATGATTTAAAAAACCCGTGAAATCGACCGATGTTTACGTGTGCACATCGTAACCTAATCTGTTGTTACTATGGCATAGAAAACATTGGTGTATACCAACGAATTTCCAACTCCGTGGATGTCATGAACATTACCTCCATTGATAACGCTAGCATAGGCTTGATGTGGCAAGGGCCATGTGGTCAAACTTGGAATACAATAGCCTTCAACATTCAAACGACGATTTTGACGCAACCCTAAATTCGCCATTTTTGTCAAAATTATTCACCTCGTTTTCTGCGTCTTGCAAGGAAGCGTGCCACATTCGGCATGAGAGCCATGGTGATCGGTATCCTTACAGGCAATAAAGCTTTATTACAGACAAATTTATGTTCAACGATGACAGCAGGACGCGTCAGTCCTTTGACGAAGCGTCAATCCACAGAGCGTCGAACGAAACCACCGCTTTCCTTTCTGGCCCTAAATTTCTTCTGCAAGAAAATAAGGGAATGATACACGAGCCGTCCAAGCTTCTACTCCTTTCCCTCGCAATTTCACAAAGCCCGCAAATCTAAAAAACAATGATTCCAATTGGCAACAACCCCTGGAGGATCCGTCAATGGCAACATCGTAGCCTCTCGGGCCTAGCACGGACACAACAGTCAAACTAACACACTATTATGCAGCAACAAAATACATTCTCTCTGCCCCTTGGCCTTCCCATAATGGGTTAGCCTAGAAAATAGATACCATGTTAACAAATTACGGAAAGACGAGTACGGACAACACACGAGGGAGCTCACAGTGCGAACCACCGGGGCTCCCCACCGACCGATACATTACCGACTTGGAGTTCTTCATTAAGCATCAAGAATTAAATGCCTACATAGGAAAAACGATTCCTAATTAATAGGGCCCCGAATGTCCAAATAAAAAACAAATCATAACTACGTAACCTATTCTCCATTAATTTTTAACAATAAACAGTTTGGAATCCGCGGGCCCCAGTCCTCGGCCAATCACATTGCGATCGCACAGAGTTGGGGCGTGATGATGTCATGCGAAAGTGTGACGCAATTTTTCATTAAAATATGGTTTAATCGGTTTGAAGTCCGGGCGGAAGGATAGGTTATGTTTTGTTATATGTTACGTTATAATGTTTTGTTATCGCGCGACCAAAGAATTTCAACATTTGGGTATACAATATGTTTGATGCAGATATTAATATATATTATAAACCATAAAGATATAATATATATGTTTCTATAGTTTCTTTTATATGCGCTATTTCTAAAGTGGGCCCGGAGGCCAATACATAGGTTTGTTTTTTATTTGTTAGCTAAATGTTAATTAAAATGTGTTGTGTCAAATATATGAGAGGATAGCCTGAGAGTTAATGTAATTAAAAGAAAACATAGCAGTGTTAAAAAAAGAGACAGAGTCTTGTGAAAAAGAACACAGTGTGCATTTTCTGTGAGAGAGACAGACAGAGTGCATTTTCAAATGAGAAAAAGTGTTTTAAGCACTACGTTTTGTAGGAGTCGCTGTGTAATCCCTTAGAGGAGGAAGAACAAAATTTTGTAATAATTTTTACAGTTAATAGAATAGAAATTTTTTAGAATAGAAATTTTTTATGGAATCTCTATCTAGAAGTGAGCAAATTTTTTTTTAATTCTTTGTGTTTGAAGAAGAATATTATTCTCTCACACTTTGTTCTGGAATTATCATAAATTCCAACATTATCATTTCTCATAGGTTGTATTCCTAAGAAAATATTCACTCTAACTTCCAATGAATATGCTATATAGTGAGCCACGCGTTCAAAACAAAGCCCTCAAATACATGTGTGAAGTTGCAAATTGATATGCTATATAGTCATCCACGCGTTCAAAACAAAGCCCTCAAAAACATGTGTGAAGTGGAAAAGCAAATTGTAGGGAGTTAATAATGTTAGCTTTCACCTTCCTCAATTCTTATTGTTCTTATTGTACTAGGATAAATTATTGTTATTGTTCTTATTGTATTAGGATAAATTTAAGAGTTAATAACATTAGCTTTCACCATTCTCAATTTGAGTGTTATTCATTTTTTTGGTAAATTTAGAAGTGCTTTTGTAGTTTCTATTCATCAAATAATATACAGGTTCTGATTTTAACCTGATTATAAAAAAACCAAGTCTGTTAACTATCTTTAAAAAGTACAATTATCAAAATTTAGTGAGAAGATCACAAACATCCGTCCCACCACTCAATCTACAAACAATTAACTGTTCTACATTTTTATATGAGCTGTCTTTTTACTCATTGAATATAGCGAGGTAGCGGTATCAAACTAAATGAACTTTTTGTCAGTGCTGAATCAGTCACGAATGTTCTGTGCATCGACAAATCTCGTACGCAAGCAAATGCCGCTAACGTGACATAATAATAAGTCATGCTGACTCCACTTGGCTTTTTCCATTTTGACACTCCAAATCCAAGAATAATATTATTGTTCTTCTAACACTTCTGATCAGCACAGTAAAGATTCGATTCATTTATCAAACCAGCAGATTACAAAACCGATCTACCCAGAAACAATAATACTGCAGCCAACTCACAAGTTACCGTCCAAAAATCCAACAACAGACATGAAGCTGACTAACAGTCCCAAGCTGTTGTTCAAGGAATCTAAGAACAGACTAAGAACAATGAAGGCTGATCGGCATATTGTCCTCAGAATCTAATAATGCAGCAGCCGACTCAGAAGTCACTTCCCAAGAAATAGAATGCCAAACCGGACATTTGGTAACACTGAGGGAAGATGGACAACTGTATCTACTTATCATAACTCTCACGCCACTTATTTTAATAATAACAAGGTAGTGTCCGTGGACAGTTTCTTCATGAAATCTGTGCTTACAATGTTTGATAGTGAGTTTGTCAAACGGGACAAGGACAATAACGCCGGCTTTAATTTTGTGACGTGTGGGAAGATATTTCCATTGCTCCGAGCGAAGCACATTGATAATTCTATAGTATGGATCCATAATAAGATTATTCTCTCTGAATAAAAAATAGGGCCAAAACCTAACTTGTTAGCTATTTTTATAAATGTTCCATATATTAGTTTGTAAATGTATCATATATAAGCTGAATATAAAATATGATTAGGTAAACATATTATTTTATTGGAAAATTTAATATTTAATATATTTTGTGTAATTATTATATATGATAAATTAATTATATATATTTTATAGTGTAGTCGAAAATTATAGATATATTTTTTTTCCATGTATGAGATAAATTTATTGATTCACCAATCTAATAATAAGTCATTCTGACTCCACTTGGCTTTTTCCATTTTGACGCTCCAAATCCAAGAATGATATTATTGTTCTTCTAACACTTCGGATCAGCACAGTAAAGAGTCGATTCATTTATCAAACCAGCAGATTACAAAACCGATCTACCCAGAAACAATAATACTGCAGTCAACTCACAAGTTACCGTCCGAAAATCCAATAGACATAAAGCTGACTAACAGTCCCAAGCTGTTGTTAAAGGAATCTAAGAACAGACTAAGAACAATGAAGGCTGATCGGCATATTGTCCTCAGAATCTAATAATGCAGTAGCCGACTCAGAAACCATTGCCCAAGAAATAGAATGCCAAACCGGACATTTGTTGACAGTGAGGGAAGATGGACAAGTGTATCTGCTTATCATAACTCTCACGTCACTTATTTTTATAATAACAAGGTAGTGTCCGTGGACAGTTTCTTCATGAAATCTGTGCTTACAATGGAAGATAGTGAGTTTGTCAAACGCGACAATGGCAATAGCGCCGGTTTTAACTTCGTGATGTGTGGGAAAACATTTCCATTGCTCCGAACGAAGCACATTGATAATTCTATAACATGGATCCATAATAAGATTATTCTCTCCGAATAAAAAATAGGGCCAAAACCTAACTCGTTAGCAATTTTTTTGGGTTTTATATGAATTGCAGATATAAAAAGGATGGATAAAAATAATTGTAAATCTCAATACTATTAAATTTATTTATTTTTAATGAATGATTCATATACAAGTGATGCTGTTACATTCATCTATTTTTATAAATGTTCCATATATTAGTTTGTAAATGTATGATATATATGCTAAATATAAAATATGATTAGATAAACATCTTTTTTTTGGAATTTAATATTTAATCTATTATGTGTAATAATTATATATGATAAATTAATTATATATATTTTATAGTGTAGTTGGAAATTATACATATATTTTTTTCCATGGTATGAGATTGATTTATTGATTCAGCAATCTGGTAGCTCAATTTCAATAAACCCTTCCACTTATTCTCTAATTTCAATAAACCCTTCAACTTATTCACTGTATGCTGAGATAGAACCTCCATTGCAACTATTATAGGAGCATGAGATATATACTCACAACTTTGCAGCTCGGTTGCTTATTGATATTCTTCAGCCCTCCAGTCCAAGAGAACCGGTCTCTGCAATCCACAGCTCCAAGAAATAACCAAATAACCCTTTACGAAATGTTGCATGCATTATTTTATCCTTTCCACTTATCTCGTTGGGTGACCGGGGCTCCCATCCTCTAGTGACATTCTTTTACTGCCACTCCTTTTCCTATTTACTCCAGGCTTGTGGTGGCGGTCCCTCACCAGCTCTCCCTTGCGTCCATTTAAGCATTTCCATTATTCACATGTGGATATTCTATTTTTAGTTTTATAGTTTACAATAATTAATTTTTATTAAACATTTTTATATGTATTAAGCGTCTTTTAGTTGAGAGCTGTTCTTCATTTCACTATCGAAGAAATGTGGTAATGCCATGTCAAACATTTTTATTTTTATTCTGTCAAAATACATTAAAAAATAAAATAAAATTAAAGTTAAATAAAAAATTTAAATTTGTAACGTCTAAATAAAATAAAAATAATAAAAATAAATATTAAAATAAAATCAATTTCATGATATTTATGAAATATAGACTATTTAAAGGGAGAATTAAATTTATCTAGAGCTATCTTTACTCTGGATTTACCAAGTGCCAAAAGGATCGAATATAGTGATATGTACACTTCCTTTAAAGTGAAAATAAATTTTAATTAATAGATTTGGAGTTAAAATGAATGTAAACTAATTAGATAATTTTATAAACATTGAAAAATAAATAAATTATAATATATTTTTTAAAATTATGAAAATAATATTTAAAATTATATATATATAAAAGATGCTTTAGAGATAAATAGAAATAATTATTTATGTAAAATAAAAATAAAAATATTTAATAAGTTTTTATTTGATAATATATAAAATTTATGAATACTTAAAAATATATATAACATATTATGCTAAACCATATAGAAGTTAATCTTTCTTTACATTTTTTTGAAATGCTTGATTCTCTTTAACACCTAGAAAAATATACAATATATTATATGATTTAAATTTCATTGAGCCGAGAGTTAGCGTAGAGGCTCATTCTACAATCTAGTATAAAGTATATATGTAAGTATGTCAAGTCCTAAAAAACTATATAAAAAAAGAAAAATCACTCATGTCCACCAAAGAAAAAAAAAACCGTATAAATAAACAATTAAAATTTTATTAGCACAATAATTAACTTAGCCAAACAAAAAAAATAAATTAAATAACCAAATAAATAAATAATTAAAAATCTATTAACACAACAATTAACTCAATTATTGATATTTCACTTTTACTCTTAAACAATATTTAGATGTCTATCTTAAATAATGTGATTTTAAAGAGAGAAAATATTTAAAAATATATATATTTACTTCTCCTATAAATATCTCAATATAACTTAAATAAATTGTTTGAATATTCATGCTAATTAATATATTTCAGTATGTGTAACTCATTCAATTTTTAATATAAATTTAATAAGGATCAAATATAAAATTATACAATTTAAACAATGAAAAAATTCCACTATAGATTTATATTAATCACATATTTACAAAGCACTAAAATGGATTAATTTACATTTACCAAGCACTAAAATGGATTAATTTACATGTAAAACTTTTTTAAAGTTTGAGATTTGATTCCTCTAGGATCTTGGTAGATTTGGTTTAAATGTGCATATATTGGTTTTAGAGCCCAGTGTGAAGATGATGTGTAAGTATGTTTGTCCCTTTTAAAATAGAAATAAAATATTATCTAAATAGAAAAACAATATCGACTATAATAAAAAAGGGAAAAAATATATATCACTTGTGCATATGACCTAATATCATGTAAAGTAATTAGAAGTAAAAAAACATGTGAGTATTTTAATGTTCTATAAAATAAAATATTCAATGTGAGTTCTGAATAAAATATTTTAATATAAATTAATATAAAATTGCTCAATAGACATGTTATGTAATCTCTAAAACATTTAAAAATGCAATTTAAATAGTAAAAAATTACACATTTTTTGCACTAAAATAAGTTTGCAACAAAAGAAATCTCAATTTAGATACGTGCTTTAGATGGACCTTTCTACAATCCCATATTAGGGACATGTGGAAATATGTCATGTCCTCAAAAAAATAATTAAAACATTTTTTTCTCATGTGGGCAAGAAAAAAAACAAAAATTAAATAATCATATAAATAAAATATTAAAAATCTATTAAAAAAATAATTAAATTAGTTGTTGATATTTAACTTTCGCTCTTCAAGTAATAAATACAATATTTCAATGTTTATCTTAAATAAGATAATTTTACAGAGATAAAACATGCAATGTGAGGCATGAATAAACTATTTTAAGATGAATTAATATAAAATGCCTCAATACACATCTTATGTAATCTTTGTCACATTCGAAAATTCAATTTAAAGAGTAAAAAATTACACATTATTTTTTGCACTCTAAAATAAGTTTGCAACGAAAAAAATTTGATCCCTCTCAACTCATATTAGATCTGTGCTTTAGATGGAACTATACTGCTTTTAAACCATATAGAAGTTAATCTTTTATTTTTTTTGAAATGCTTGCTTGTCTTTATGATTGTTATAGTGTTATAATATAGATAAAAGTAATAAAATAGAGAAAGACACTCATTCTTAACTATATATATTTAAGCACACTTGAAGATTTTGACTATTATAATAATGTGGAATTAAAAGCAATTTAATTAAAAATATATTTTATAGTGAAAACATAAAAGACAATAAAAAATCATAATCAAAACAGATATGGTGTAGAATTATGTACATGCACATGGTGTAGATATATGTAGGGATAGAATCAAAAGTACATATGAGTAAAAAAAACACACATGGTGCAATATATATGTAGATATGGAAACAATAAAACTTTCTTTCTCTCCAAATAGAAGTTACAAATTGTGTTTCGTGGTCAGAAATCGACATACACTTTGCATACTTTTCATAGCCAGTAGTTTCTGCGAACATTTTCTTTATAGAATCAAACTTGCATATAATTTTCAACCAACTTACAAACCACTGCCCAAGAAATTGAAGGGAAAACCTGACACTCGCTTACTGTGTGCGCAGATGGACAAGTGTAGTACGTACCATATCTCTCATGCCACTTATATTTTATAAGGATAGGTGTTTGTGCATAATTTCTACATATAATCTGTACTTCTGAAGTAAAATCGTGGGCTTATTAGACTTGACAGAGACAATATAATTGACAATAATTGAAAAAATGAAAATAAGTGGAGCAGAGGATTGCTCATCTCAATATTACTAATAGATTAAATAAGATTACATTGGAAACATCAGCAATAAATGTCTGGAGTTAAACTCGACTAAACTGGACTAATTAGAAACTAAACTGGACACTTGGACTGACGGTTTCGACACCTAACAGGTGGTTGGATTACATTCTTTAACAGATAACTGATGTTCTATGTCTCAGCGAGGCTCACAATTTAAAAATTGACTTTCAACTAGATTTAGTTTTCTTCTTCTCTTTTTCCAGATTCTGTAGCCTCTAAATTGTTTCAGATTTTTCGCTTTGCTGTATCCTTGAGAACTCTGTTTCTTCATTTTCTCGTGCAAGTCTTCTATTGTTCTAGACTGTCTAAGCATGTCCTGGAATTCTTCAAAAATTGACTTGTATGTGGACTGCTGCCACATATTGTCTTCTGTAGTGTGCTTTTCATCATCAACCTGCTGCAACATAAGATTAGAACAATATCTTATCTCTTCATAACTACAATGCAAGGAAATTTCATTCACGTTTTCATCATGCATGATGTCTTCAACATTCATATCTACAGCTTCTGTGTAGAGCTAAACTAGACATGGTGTTGCAAGCCATGTTTCAATAAAGTTTAGCTCTTCTTCATAATCAATATGTGTACCTACACACTTGAATTCATTGTTAGAATTAAAAATATTTGCAGAACAACATTGGTTCTGGCCTTTTTGCTCTACAGTGAGAGTTTTATCCTGTTGTGTTTCCTTCTCTGCTTCTGCCTTTATCTGTGTTTCTTCTTTCCCTTTGCAGACTTCTTTCTTTTCTTCTGTCTATGCTTCTTTCTATGTTTTTTCCTTCTACTTTGCAATCAGAGCTTTCTATTGTTGCACTTCCTTTTCTGCCTCTTTCTCTGTTTCTATCTCTGTCTCTTCTTCACTAACCTGTGCTACTACAAACAAGTTGTCTTCCACTGACTGAAGTGGGATTATCTCACCAAATAGCATCATGTCGATATCATATTTTTTTTGCATCATCTGCAACCAGTCATCATTAGCCAATAAATCTTGATCAAATTTTGTATCAACAATATTAGTCTCTGGATTTACCATATCATCAAGCAGTTTAGCGCCGGAATCGCCATATCATTATCGCCAGTTGTTGTCGAATCAACAAAATAGCCTCATCAAACTCGCTGTGGGAATCATCACATAATTGCCAAGAAGCTCTCGTTGTTGGAGAGGTTCATCAAATTTTCGTTAGCAAGCTCTATCATGTATCATCAAATCTTCGGCCCACTCAGAAATGTGTACACCGGGGTTCATGTGCATGTTCATGTCCTCTCTACTACTTCGACTTCTCTGACTCTTCATCTCGATGTAGATCTGCTGCTACAAATCCACCTTTATCTTCATCATCAATGCTCCCCCTTGCACCAAAACATCTCTCAAGGGTATCCCATGCCTCCTTGGTTGTCTTGGCATCTGAGATCAGAGGGAGAATGTTGTCATCGACATATTCTTTTATGCATTTTAACGCATAGGCGTCTTTTTGCCTCTTTATTTCCAGATCTAAAAAGATCTCGAACATCTTCTGTTTCTGCTTTAGCCTCTTGGCTTTTCCCATGACCTCGTTGTCTGGCTTCCACAAACAGACGAGTCTACATATGCATCAAAAAAATTTCCTTCCTAAAAAAAAATCTCTTTCTATAGATTCACTTCCACAAGGCTCTTTTTAAATTTCCATTGGAAAATCTCCTTTTAAACATTCACTTTCTCACATCACAGCTTTAAGTTATATATATATATATATATATATATATATATATATATATATATATTTAAACTCCAAAAAATAAGACTCGTGCTCACCTCTCCTCTCTACCGCCCAACTTCTGGGTTTCATGCTGCTCTCTGGTGAGACTTATGCAAGCTAGCTCTGATACTATGACAAGAATTGGGAGCGAATAACTAGAGCAGAGATTGCACTTCTCAATATTCAAAGATTGTCAAATAGAGTACATTGTAAACATCAATAATAAATGTCAGGAGTAGAACTAAAGTAAACTGAAGTAAAACTGAAGTATACTGAACTGTCTACGTCACCTAGTAGACAATAAAATTAAATGTAACTACACCTAACTGACAGTGAGATTAATATCTCAACATCCCCTCCTAATCTCAACTGTTACAAGTGGAGGCACTAACAATGCCTAATTTCATAAAATCAGACAATAGAGTTAAATGTAACTACAGATACATTTAAAAAATAAATCAGATACCTTCTCAAGATTTCTAGAGTTCAAGGTAGAAGAAGAAAAACAGAGTGGAAAAATCTTGAAAGAACACAGATCAGACAAAGGAGGATAATACAACTCAAATGAATTCAAAACATTTTGTTGAGAATAAGGTATCATAATGCAGTACACAACCAGATACACTCCACAACAAAATGGAGTAGCAGAAGGAAAGAATTAGTCGATCATGAACATGGAGATATGCATGCTAAGGGAGAAGAAGTTATCAAATAACTATTGGGCTGAAGAAATATGGATGGCAGTGTATGTTCTCAATAGATCACCAACATCCAGTCTACAAGATAAAATACCTAAAGAAGCATGAGATGGAAACAAGGTAAATGTGTCACACTTTAGGATTTTTGGATCAGTAGCTTTTTCTCATGTTCTTGAAAAACTAAGAAAAAATCTTGATGATAGGAGTGAAAGATGCATATTTTTAGGATACATTGAGTAGTCAAAAGCCTACATAATTTACAATCCTATTACCAAAAAGTTCATTCTAAGAAGAGATGTGAAATTTTTCGAAAATAAATCTTGGTTTGATCATGTAGATGAAACTTCAAATCAGTATTTTTATCCACCATAGTCTCTAAGGTTGCAGGTTCAAGAATAGCCAGACCATTCTGAAAATGGTACATCATTAAGTAGTGATTCAGCCAGTGATCAATCATCTTCAGAAGAGGAACATAAAACAAGAAGTATCAGAGAGATATATGAACAGGAGCATGAGTTTGACCAACAAAATATGTTTTCATTTCTTTCAACTCAACTAACTCATTTTTTTTTGGAACACCTAATCCTCCATGGGGAGGTGTGGAATGCGAAAAGTCACAATGGAGTCCAAGTGACCTTGGAATGTGAAACCAAGAGTCACACCATTGTACTATAAATGTACATATTTGTATAATGGAAAATAAGAAAGCCTCACGCTTATCTTTCATTGTGTGTTGTTTCTCTTGTGTGTGCATTCTTCTTCCTCATACACCATGTGTGTGCTTCAACATGGTGTTTAACATGGTATCAGAGCGGGCGATTGCTGGCCCTGCTCCAAATTGAGTGAGCCATTTTTGTTTATGGCCTGCATATCTGCAAAAATTCTTGGCATTTTTGCAGCACTCAGAGTTTCTGCAGCAGTGTTTTTTCCGCCATTCAGAAGTGTTTTGAAGAGGAGCAGCATTCAAAATCCCAGCATTTAGGCATTGGTTTTGAAGAAGGCAGCACTGCCCATCTGAAGGTTTTCATTCTAATTTTTCTCTGCAATTTCTGCTCATTAAAATCTGCAATTTGAAGAGCTGCTGGAAAATAGTTTAAAGACGGTTTTTGAAGAAATTTCTGGGTTTTCACTGGAAATATTTCTGAGTTTTTCATTGAAAAATCTCTGCAAATTTCTGAGTTTACTGGCGAAATTTTCTCTGCAATTTCTGAAAGTTATTCTGCTGAAAAATTACAAACTGCTGTACATTTGTAAAATTCCTGCAAGAAGAAAAATTTCTGCTCCTGCTCTCTGCTGTTTAACATTAATAAATAAATAAAATTAAAATTAAAAATTAAAAATTAAAAAAAAAATTCTTTTCTTGGCCTCTCGGCCCCCATCTCAAACCCTGCAACAGCTCTCCTCCCATCAAACTTAGACACCACCTCTTCACTTCCCTACGCCCCTTCCCCATCTCCCAACTCCCTACCACTACATATCCCCACACTCTCAAACACTCCACGCACCTGCATACTCCCTTACAGCACAACGCCGTCTCCCCAATCTACCACACGTGACTTCTTATCACTCCTTAACCCTCCGCCCTACTGCTCATACCCCAAATCCTCACAAGAGCTCCCTCCTTATTACTCCCTCGCAGCATTTTACAGCCACGCAGTCCTCCCCATCCGCTCGGACCTCGCCATACCCTCACGGCATTCACTCCTGCGCACAAGTGCCATACGGCCCGCTCATACTCACCAGTCGACTCTCCTACGACTGCACTCATCTAATACGCCCTCTCCAACGATCCTCCTCCTCTCCTCCCTCAACACCTACACCGCCCCTCCTATCCGCTACTCAACCTAACAAACTCCTACAACGAATGCACACGCCGCCCCCCCCAACATTCCGCTCTCTCCCTCCCTTACAGCGGATCTCTCCCACATCAACTCGAGTTTCCCACCCTCCGCCCTCTACGCTCTCCCCCTCCGCCCTCAATACCACCCCCATCCTTTACCAATACCGCCCATCCCTTTTTAAATTCGTTTTTCATATTTTTCTAATACCGCCCATTCTAAATTTGGCCTCTTTTTAAATTTGTTTTTGAAAATTTATTATAATACCCTTCACATAATATCTCCCCTTTTTAAATTCTCCCCTCCCATTTCAATAAATATCTCTCTTTCCATTATTTTAATTAATTCCCATTAATTCATTTTTTAATTAATTTTTAATTAATTAAAAAAAAACAGCAGAGAGAGAGAGGAAAGAGAGAAAATTTGAACAGCAGAAATGAAGAGAAAATGACATGTGAGAAAATGGACAAGAAACATACATAGTGAAAAGAGAAGATTTGAAATTGTGGTAATTAGTTGCATAAGGGTGATTTTTTGAAGAAATTGGCATTTGAAGACAAGTTTGCCATCATTGAAAATAGCTCTTTGAAGGAAAATTCAGCTTCCTCAAAGGCTTCTTGTGCGTTGTTTTCAGCTGCATATTTTTTCAGAAATATTGTATTGTATTGCTTCTTCATTCATAGTTGCAATCAAGACTTGAAGTGTAAATTTGAGTTGTTGGATTATTGATTTCCCTCCATCATTTGAGGAGCAGATTTTGTACTTTGAGAGTTCTCTTGAGTCATTTATCTTTCTTGTTGAATCACATTGTAAACGGGTGCATTTTTGGTTGAAGCCGACACCCTTTCATTTGCTGAGCCTAAGTTGTTGAAATGGCTAAAATCAATGAGGCATTAGAGTTGTTGAATAACCTCATTCATTCCAATGTTGATGACATGATAAAAATGAGCAAGAATGCTCTTTGTAACATTCAAAATTGTTTGCTAGATGCACAAGAAAAGATTGAGTTTTTGCAGTTGGAATCTCAGCTCCAACAAGACGAACTTCAGCAAAAGAGTCACCATTCTGAACCTGTTTCTGTTCAGAAGATTGAGAAGGACTCCCATCAGCAGCAAGTCAGTAAAGTTCCAGTTGATTCCCATTCAGTTCCTTGTACTAGAGCAGATTTACATGCAGATGCAGCAGCTCAGCCTGCACTTCTCAAGCCCATCATCAGACCTTGGGAAGAGCTTGTCCACAACAAGCACCGAACTGGTCTTGGATATGACAAGGATGTGTCCTTTCATATTCCGGACTACACCAAGCCCATCATATTTCAGAGTGCCGGATTCATGTATGACAGTTCACCTGCAGCTGTTCCAGATCCTGTTCCACTTCCACAACAGATTGAGAAATGCCAACACTGTGATCGAGTTGGTCATATGAAAGATCATTGTTTTGATCTTCATCCATGCAAGCACTGTGGTCGGCACACCCATTCTTCAGACAGATGCTTCAGAAACAAGCCTCCTGCAAGAACCAAGATTCATCTTGGATGGATCGCTTCTTGGCAATGGGCATCAATAGCCAAGAAGATGTTTACGACACATGTTAGAACTTGTTCACGGATATTGAGCAAACTTGCAGTTGAGTTTTCGCCATCATCTCACCTTGTCCCTGACAGGGGGGAAAATGGTGGTCATGTACAAGCTTCGACGACAGATCAAGCGAGCCTGAGCCACAATCTCTCATTCCATGTTTAGAGTTGTAGCCAACAGTTCAAGCGAGCCTGAGCCACAATTCATCATTCTAGATTCAGAGATGTAGCCAGAGACACGGATGCCCATGAGCATGCCTTCGGTTGGTGGATAACCTTAAACCATCATCTTTGGTTGGTGGATAACCTTAAACCATCATCTTTGGTTGGTGGATAACCTAAAACCATCACAGGTAGTAGACCTCCCTTCTTTTAGGTCGAAGGTCTCCCTTTCATATATGAGGAACACTTCCTTTAGCAGAAGCCTTCAGCTTCTTGCCAGCTTTGGTTGAGTTCCAGGAAATGCTTCAAGCATTCCAGAGTTGTTGGTAATCCTAAAACCATCACAGGTAGTAGACCTCCCTTCTTTTAGGTTGATGGTCTCCCTTTTTTATGAGGGACAATTCCTCTAGCAGAAGCCTTCAGCTTCTTGCCAGTTTTGGAAGAGTTCCGGGAACTACAACATGTTTTGCGTTCCAGTGTTTGTGGTCATCCTAAAACCACCTCTTTTTTCCAACATTTCATAGAGTTGATTCAGCCCAAGTGCTGCCATGTATACTTTGCAGATTTGTATTACAACTCTTTTCTTGGACTCACACATACCCCTTCGGATTAAGGGGGGATGTTGGAACACCTAATCCTACATGGGTAGGTGTGGAATGCGAAAAGTCACAATGGAGTCCAAGTGACCTTAGAATATGAAACCAAGAGTCACACCATTGTACTATAAATGTACATCTTTGTATAATGGAAAATAAGAAAGCCTCACGCTTATCCTTCATTGTGTTGAGTCTCTTGTGTGTGTGCTCATCTTCCTCATACACCATGTGTGTGCTTCAAAATGGTGTTTAACACAGAAGAAGAAGTTAAAGAAAAACAATGAAATCAATGCACTAACCAAGAAATTGTCTTCCATAGAGAATAATCAGATCAATGAATGAGAAAAATGAGATTCCAAGAGACAAAAACTGCACTGAGGAAAATGGGTATATAAGACCAAGCTAAATGAAAAAGGAAAGATTGAGAAACATAAGGCAAGGTTGGTTGCCAAAGGATTCTCACAACAGTTTGGTGTCGACTATGGTGAAACATTTTCTCTAGTAGCAAGGTTAGACACTGTCAGAACCATTTTTTCCACAACAGCTCAACACAAATGGAAAGTCTATCAGCTTGATGTAAAATCTACCTTCCTTAATGGTATATTACAGGAAGAAGTTTATGTAGAGCAGCCTCCAGGTTTTGAAGTGCCACGACAGGAGCATCAAGTATATAGATTGAAGAAAGCTTTATATCGTTTGAAACAAGCTCCAAGAGCTTGGTACAGTCGCATCGACACCTATCTCATCAAAAGTGGTTTTTCCAGAAGCAGCCATGAACCCACTTTGTATACCAATCTCATGAAGGTAAAATTCTTATTGTATGTCTTTATGTAGATGATCTTCTTTACACAGTAAATATGATGTTAGAAGACTTCAAAGAAGAAATGGAAACAGAGTTTGATATGACAGATCTAGGAGTCATGAAATATTTCTTAGGCATTGAAATTCACCAATCTACTAGTGGAATTTTTGTTGGTCAACAAAAGTATGACACTGATATCATTCAAAAGTTCAGACTGGCTAATTGCAAATCAACTGATACACCAATTTCTCAAGGTACCAAACTCAGCAAAGAAGATGTAGCACCATCTGTTGATTCCACACTGTATAAAAGTCTAGTTGGTAGTTTGTTGTGTCTAACCGCACAGATATTATGTTTGCATCAAGTTTTGTCTCCAGGTTTATGGAGTCACCAAATATTACTCATTGGAAGGTTGCAAAAAGGATCTTACGGTATATTGCAGGGACCATAGACTATGGTTTGTTTTATACACATTCTGAAAATTGTTCACTTTCAGGTTATACAGACAACAATTATGCAGGGATTTTAGATGATCGCAAAAGTACCTCAGGATATGTTTTTCATCTTGGAACTAATTTGATTTCATGGGCAACCAAGAAACAGTCAATCGTTACAATATCTTCTGCAGAGGCCGAATATGTAGCAGAAAATACAATAGCTTGTCAAGAAGTATGGTTGAGAAGATTATTGAAATATATTTCAAATATTCAAAAGGAGCCAACTCCAATATACTATGATAATAGTTAAGCAATTTGTTTATCAACGAATCATGTTTTTCACAAGAAGAGAAAGCACATTGACACACGTTTTCATTTCATTCGTGAACTTGTCAATGATGGCAACATAACACTTTCTTTCTATGGTTCCAAAGATCAGCTTGCAGATATTTTTACAAAGCCATTGGGAAAAAATGTATTTGAATTTCAAAGAGAGAAATTAGGCATTGTTAGTGCCTCCACTTGTAACAATTGAGATTAGGAGAGGATGTTGAGATATTAATCTCACTATCAGTTAGATGTAGTTACATTTAATTATATTGTCTGCCAGGTGTCGTAGACAGTTCAGTATACTTTAGTTTTACTTCAGTTCTACTCCTGTCATTTATTATTGATATTTACAATGTACTCTATTTAACAATCTTTGTATATTGAGAAGTGCAATCTCTTCTGTAATTTATTATTGATGTTTACAATGTACTCTATTTAACAATATTTGAATATTAAGAAGTGCAATCTCTGCTCCAGTTATTCGCTCTAGCTCTCAATTCTTGTCAATAATTAACTCTAGTACAATGGCTATCACGTTCTGATGTGTTAAATAAGCTTATTGTTCCAAAATTGATATTTTGGCGCATGCTATTTTCTATAATAAAGATTCATAACGAAGTCACTCCTGCTTTCTTAACTTTCCGTAAATCTCTACCCGAAAATTACTTGTTAATATCTAAGATATTGGATTTGTTTATTTTTATAGGTGATTCATATATATATATATATATAAGTATGAAGATTGACACTGAACTATCCCACGTGACTATCCCACGTGACACTCACTGCAGACACCAGTAAATAAAGTTGAAGTGTAACTGAGGTGGTTGTTAAAGTTTTGATACCTGACGCTTACATGGTGACCAATAACCTGCGGGTAGACTTGGTTGAGTAGTTCGGCTACTACTGAGCAATGTTGGAAAAATACAAGGACAACAGAACAGTAGTGTAATCAGCATTAGACGAAGAGGAAAATACTTTGTATTTTAAACTTAGGGGTTTTTAAGTTTCAGAAGAGAGGTAGTTAGGTTTTTATGGATGATTTGGAGTGGGTTTTAAATATTTTTAATTAAATATTGTAAATAATTGAGAATATGAGAGGATTGATTAGTCGAGGATGTAAAGGGATTGAGAGATTCTTCTAAATATTAATTTAGAAATTAGCATCATAAAATTTCAAGAGAGAGGATCCTTAGGATTCAAGAGTGATTTTAGGATTTGTTGACCTATTTGAGGGTTTTTTGAGTGATTAAGGGATTGAACATTAAATTATATAATTTTTTAAATTGTATAAATCATCAAGCCTCAAAGGTATCGAGGCGTAGAGTGAGAGTGTGAGTAGAGAGCAGGGGTTCTACTTGAAAGCCTTCGGGCAATTGTAAAGGGCCAATGATTGGAAATCAGGCCAAGGAAGGAGATTTTATGTAAGTATTGTATGTATTAATACAGAAATTAGATTTTTGAAGATTACGCTTTTTTCTGAGTTTATGTTGTGTGAATAAATTGGGATTCAATATCGATTGAATTTGTGTATGTTGCTGGTTTAAAAGAGAAGCCCTGTAATGAACGCTCTTCCAATACACGTAATATATTGTTGCATAATTTATGAGAGAGACTCCATAATTAAATGCGTTTTTAGTCTTGGACAAGACGAACAATTCTGTATTAAGAGATTGGTATAAGGTTGGTTTGAATTAATTGAGTTCGATTTTGGTTAATTCCTTAATTTTATATCATTGCATTAATGGATCGAGTTATATACTTCTGTGTGGAAGAATTTGAATCTTTTTGGCATTCATAAGAGTATCGATTAGGCAAATCGATGTCAATTTAAGTGAAAGTCATCATACAGAAATTGTTGACAATTGAACATTAAATATATTTTAATCTGGTATTTGGCTGGAATGGTATTTAGCGTTTTCTAAAGGGCACAAGTGCTGAGAAAACGGAATTGAAGGATTCTCTTGGGGATAAAACCACCACACCATAATGTCGTCCGAACTAATCTAACGCAGTGAAGTTATGAGTCCGCTGGATTGTGTAATGGAGAGGTAAGTCGCATTTAAGCGATGAAATAGAATCTTGGGTTTGATCAAAATTGACTGTGGAAAATTCTGTTTGTTGTAGCGAGACATCAGATATGATATACGCTGGACGCAAATTTGAAATTTAATAAATTATGAGTCGAATGCATTATATAGTCAAAGGCAAAAGGTACACAACTTCTAGAAATCGTGCAAAGAATTCGATTGTGTGATATAAACTAGTGAAATACGTGATAAGTGATGAGAAGCATGAACGTAGAGCAGAAGTCCGATGAAGGTGTCGAGAAGGTAATTTTGAATGTGTGGGTACTGTTGTTATTGATCGAAACCCGAATGTTTATACAACCGCCATAGCTACCGTGCGTGCATGATGAGTTAACCCAGCTTGGTAAGCTGAATGGGAAAAGGCGCATTTATATATATATTTGATATTTGGTTCGACTAAAATGAAGGGTCGAAGATACATAATATTGTGCAGGCCAAATGTTACTAAAGTGGTGATGTTTGCCGTGTCAGGTTGGTTTGATTAAAATAATGTCAAATTGAATTTTAAAACATGGACGCATATGTTTCATTGACTTTTGATTATAGAAAATCCAATACTAAAAGTCATATATGAATGATGGGATTTAATTGGAAATTAAGGAATGAGAAGTATTGGGTTTGGTTTTGGATTGAATGATGTTTGAATCCTATGTTCTGATAAGTTTCCATTCATGAGGAAACCTTTGTGTGAAGATTGTTGGGTTCTGGTTTTGAAGAGCTTCCGCATGATAATGGTAGTGTGTGAATTTGCCAGGTATTGAGGTTGTGATTTGGGCAAATGTTGAGATGCATGTTTGCGCATGCTATTTAGAGATTCTGGGTATTGCAGGGTTGGCCTTGCACTGGCAGAAGTAGATGCTTTAGTATTGCCGAAGGTCTAAACCCATGGCGTGTGTGCGTACTAGTATATATGATTTGATTACACATTGGAAAATCAAATGGAATATGCTAAATTTCTAGCAAACACAAAATGTATATTAAAAAAAAAAATATTCCATGAGAAACAAGATTTTCATCATTGTTCTAGGTACTTCAGAATATCTCAGTTTTGCATTATTTTGAAACGAACATACTTTGATAAGTTCTAATTAAAAAAGAAAAAGTTAAATTAAATTGTTTACTTTCCACATCAAGTAGTTCCTCAACGTTACTTTTCTCCGACCAATGTGAAAGAAAGAGAATAATTTTCCACGAATAAATGATTCCATGTAAATATTGTCTTCTGGATACTTAGCCTTCTTGCAAATTAGTAGGGGTGAGAATTAGTATAGGTGAAATTTAATGATATGTGTATTTATTTTATAAATGAGAATATACGATTTTTATAATAGTGTGCTTTATAATTAAGTATGGAAAAATTTATATAACAATATATTTAAATAAATAAAATAACGAAATTAAAAAAATGTGATAATAACTAGTATAGATTTATTTCAACTTTCTTAAAGGATTAGAAATTTTTCATTAAAAATAAGTTTCCATTTTGGGAGATTTGATTCCTCTCTGGATTATTCGATTTGATTATAACATATTTATCTAAGCTAGTTTATATAGAATAAAAATAAAATAAAATATTGATTAAATTATATAAAAAATATGAAATGATATTGATTTTTATTATTAGGGTTTAAAGGATTTTTTTTAATAAGGTGGCAAATATTTTAATCTATCACAAAGTGTAATATTTTGGTTTTCATCTATATAAATAAAATAAGTTAAATTACTTATTATTAAATGATATAACTTATGTGATAGGAGCCAAGCTAAGTGGTTTGAGTTCAAGGATCTCAAGTGTAAATAATTTTGATATGTTGTAAATATTTGAAGCTAAGAGATCAAGGTCCAAAACTCAATAGTTAAAACATATGAGATTCCATCATAGCTTTGCAAGGTTTCAACAGTATTCTGATGTATGCAAAAGAAAAAATAAAAGGAAATAGATAATAATGCAAGACCAAGTACGAGAAATTGATTAAAAGGCAATAAAGGATCATGAGATCATAAGAGTGGAAGAGGAAAGAGGGCCTATAAATGGTTTGAATTTAATTATGTCATTTTGTAAGTGTAACCTTCCTTCCACATTCTTGCTTACAGATATTCACATAATTCTTTCCTCAGATGGTCTCTTAGATGGTTTTGTATGTTGAATCCTTGAAAGGGAACACTTATCTAAGGTAAAATACCAGGGAAAAACCATTTTTGAAATCCTCTATTCAACTGAGATCATTTCTCTACCATGACCATCCTATCTTTTTTTATTCAAATGTTTTCCCTCTCCTTGTTCATGGAGGAACTTATTTGAAATTGTGATTTTTATTCTTATATAAGAGAAGAAAACCCCATTGAATTACATCCTACAAGAGCTTGTGGGGAGGTAGAAAATCATTGCTGAGAAATGAGAGAAAGAGGTTTTCGGGAAAAAAATTCAATTTAAACATCTTTGTAATAGACGAAAACACCATGAAACATGCAACCATGTTAGTGCTAATTAGTAGATCACTAACATCTAGTGAAACAACTGACAACGTTATGTTGCACCAGATTTTAATTGAGGTTGAATGACCTTAAGCTTAGCTTAGTGAATACCCAAAACAAAGAATAATTAAGAACACATGCCTCTTCTTCATATATAATGTTGCTCCTCAAGGTTGCAGAGCTAATTTCACTAATGTGCACAGATTAGATGATGCATTTAGAGTGCTAAAACTCCCTAGTTATACTAAACATGGAGGCCATTAGGAGGGAGGTTGACATGAAATTTTGTAAGGGAAAATTTTTAATTTCAAATTTGAACATTAGAGACAAAATCCCCACAATATTTTAGTTGAGCTTTCATTTTAATTTTTCCCTTAATTTAATATCCTTTTGTATATAGTAGGACAAGCCCCTTTTTATGTGGCCAAACTTTTCCAATTATATTTAATTAATTTTTTCAATCAAAATCATTCATGGCCTCATGATCTGAGAATTTTTTTAGCTCATGATGAGCTACCACATGATATCATATTGGGGACTTTTACAACGAGAATGGGGCATCAATATTTGATTGACCATATCTCCCAAATAGAGATAAACCACAAGGCATGCCATATATTGTTGGAATTGACATGACAAAGAGAATAAATTGATCAAGGTCTTAGTAGGAAAGACAACGATTTTATCATCAACATTCCTCATCAAATGTGGGACGTCATGACCACATTATCCTCATATGGATTCTTGACCAACGAAAATTCTGATCGATGCAGTCCACAAATAGATATTAGGAGCTTTCAAGGATGGTGTTGGTATCAATGACAACAACATTCAAAAAAGGAGTTCCTATGCTTGGTTCAATATTACAAGAAATATTATTGCCCTCGATTTAGATCCTCTATGACTATCAAATTCCAAGCTAATATTAAACTAAATAAATTTAAAATAAAGGATTGGGCACCAATTAAGAAGAAACTAGAGATGGAACTGGTGGAGATTGAAATTCAGTTGTACGTTAGCACTAATCAACATGGGGAAGTTTTGTGATCCTTAGAATCAAGTGGGACTCTTAACAATATGGAAGCATAAAAAAAGGGCTTCTAGAGGCTTTTACGAAGGAATAAAGGCTAATAAGTGTGGTAATATGGCTAGCTAACGGTGATGAAAATACTAAATATTTAGGGGATAATGTCATGGGGAGAAAAATGCATATAACGTTTTGGAACCTCTAACGCCATAATGGAGTGAGAGTTTCACATTTCGAAGGTCTTACATAACTTCAAAAGAGTCACTTTGAACATATCCTTAGAACCCTTTATAAATCATTTGTTTTTGAAGTTATTATAGTAGTGCAAATGTTTCCTAAGCTTATTGAGGAAGAAGAGAATAAAGAAATCTTGAAGGGACTGAGAGAAGATGAAATAAAAATGATTTTACATAGTTTTAAGAAATATAAATTCCAAGTACTCGATGGTTTGGATGTATATTTCTCCCTCGGGATTTATGAAATGATTGTAAATGATCTCATGAGGGTGTTTGGGGAATAAATGATGGAAAGATACATGTTTCGAACCTTCAATTCAACCTGCATTGCTCACATTCCAAAGCTTGATCATTCATATTCTCTAGAGGAATTTCATATTATCTCAATTTTCAGTGTCATTTAAAAATAAATGGAAAAAATGATAGCTTTAACACCTAAACTCATTCTTACAAGATCCATCTCCTAATACATTTACTTTTCTTGAAGCGAGAGAAATTTATGAGATGATAGGAGTTGTGCAAGATAGTTTACAGAACCTAAAATTTATGAATGTTAAAGAATATGTAATGAATATGACCTACCAAATTCTTACGATTGGTTCAAATGGATTTATCTTAGGCTTATTCTGATCCATTTTAGGTACAGTCCAAAATTTATTGAATGGGTTACGAGTTCATCCAAACTATATATTTCACTACACTTATCAGTGGCTTCACTTGCCCCTTATTTTATGTGCAAAGGGACCTTAGGCAAGGCCTCCCCTTTGCCCCATTTTTTGTTTCCATTGGTTGTGGGAAATTTTAATCAACTAATGGATGAACAAAAAAGAGGGGATATTTTTCTAGGTTACTCTACTGGCTTAGTTTTTATCGTTAACTCATTTCATTTTTTACATGATATTCTAATTTAATGGAATGCTTCTCCTAAAGAGGTGAGATTTTTGTTGGAAATTCAATCCTTATTCAAGAAATACATTGGTATGAAAATATACAATAGGAAATCCACCATTTCGGTAATTAATCTTGAATATGATGAGATTAAGCATCTAAATATAGCGTTTCCATTTGTTTTATGTTTGGTGAAAGGTGACTAAAAGTAATTGGGGTTAAATCTCAAACCCAATTTCCATAGTAAGGAGGACTCATTATAGCTCATAGGAGAAATAGAGCAGAGGTTTAAGAGTTTGTCCCTTCACAAATTATCTAGAGCAAGGAATTCAATATTAACAAAATATGCTTTAGAAGCTATTATAGTTTATTAGATTCCCCATGCATGGATTCCAAAAGGTATTCTAGAAAAAAACTAAAGAATATATTTCAATTTTTTATGGAAAATGAAGCAAGATCATGGGGTTCTTCCATGGTTCAAATAGAACAAACTTCTAAGGAAAAATCTCTTGTGTGGCTAGGGTTTGAAGAATATTTTTCTTTTCCAAAATATTTTGGCTATAATATGTGGCCTGTTGATATAAGGTTGTCATTGATGTCAATATGAGGATCAATATTCTTGTGAAGACCTAAAAACCTTAAGGGGAAACCTTTGCAGTGATATCATGCAAATCTTATATGAAGAGGTCCTTGCTCATGATGACAACTCCCTTTTAGTTAATAAGGATGCCATTAATGATGATGTTATTACTGTTGATAAAGAAGCCTGGAACCAACATGATGTCAAGATGGAAAATATTCTTAAGGTGCCAAGTGTCAATCATGTACCTTGTTTGGTAACCTATAACGTTACACTCGATGATGTCAATCGATGAAGGTATTGATGACATGGTTGGAGACTATATGATGAAATGGAGGACCATTTGATGACATGGAAAATGATTGGGGACATGACATGAAGGACTTGAAGAAAACTTGATGGCATATAATGACATTGTTGGAAGATCTCATTTAATGATCTAGATGGTGGTTGGTAAACTCTTTGAAGCTCTCCAAATGGAACATTATGGATTCACTATCATGATGAAATTTTTGGATACTCGAATGATGACACTCATAATAATATTTTTGGGTGCAAAAAATGGAGAAGCCATCAATAACCACATGCTATCCCAAACACTCATTATGTCCCAAATACTAAATTTCAAGGCCAGTCTCATTAAAAAATAATTTTCACTACCCTAGAGGGAGCTTCTCAATTTGAATATTGTACCATATTTTAGGGAATAATTTTTCCTTTCTAATGAGCCCTTACATGCCCCGAAATTCCAAATAGTTTGTAAGATATTGAATTTTCAAGTTAAAAAATATTTTTTTTACAGTGAGCCAACCTATATAGTCATATAAAGTCGGACTCTCTTCCAATGGATGTGTCTCTTCATAGGGAAAAACAACTATATATATAAATCTGTGCTCATTCATTTCTAAGCCAACAATTCGGTGAAGAAGACACATAATTTGGTCAAGATTTCAGAGAAAAATCACAGAAGATGAACTAAGGCTGAGGAGGACAGTTTGGGTAAATTATGTGGTGGGTTGTCATTCAAAATTGAACAGAGTTCACTAGCTTGGATTGAAGGGCTTGTAGCTTGTGCATATAACTAAATTTGTGATTACAGGCTTCAGATCTGTTTGGCTGTCTTGGACAAGACTTTGAATATATGATAAATCATGTTCTAACCATCTGAAATTGCATTAGAAAAGATCAGACTATCAACATTTCAAGGCTCATTTTAGATTCATTGTTACTGTATTATTTCTCAGACAAAGGAGGCTATAATTGTGTTTCAGATAGAACCACACCACAAACTTGTAGCTTGATACTCCAACAATAAACCTTGTCCTGTGTTGAGAATATTCTGAATCAACTCTACATAAATCATATCTTTGGTTGAGATAGTGAACTGTGACTCTGATCATTACAAAGTGAATCTAGAACTCAGCTCTAGGACTGTGGCTTGGGCTTCAAATGCAACATTTTGACTTATAATGTTGTCTCTCACTACTCGTATTAAGTGATAGTATGTCTCCTTGGATGGAAAATGACCACATTGTAGTGTCATTTGTACAGTGGCAGAGTGGTTTTGTAGAACGCTCCTTTGGAAAGTGAAGAACTTTCTCTTGGACAGTGAGGTTGATAAAGTGAAGCTCAGTAATAAAGACAACATAGTGAAGCAAAGTGTTATTGGACTCAAAGTCAACATAGTACAAAAAAGTGATTGAGCAGTGAAGTCAACATAAGCAATTCTGGAATTGATTGAACATTGAAGAATTTGGTAAAGGTAAGTACATCACTTATCAAAGTTAGTGAAGGGATTTGAAGAATTTGATTGAATTATTTATGTAGTGATCTTGAAGAAGATTGAAGATATTTTGGGAAGTCTTGAGAAGTCTTGTGGAGAAATTCAAGACTATGATGCATTAGCTATCATGACATGACCTTAGAGATATTTGTTTGGGTATGATGAAGAGCAGTAGTGACGCCTTCATGTGAAGATTAAGGTTGTCATGGATGATGTGACATGGATACTAAGATTGACAGGGCTCGTTGAAGAAGACTTTGGGAGCCGTGAAGAATAATCAAACATATTTTTACAAAGTGAAGTTGAGGGTTGGAGCCCAAGCAGTTGGAGCCTCATAGAGACAAGGTCAGTGCCTTGGAAAATAGGGTTGGAGCCATAGAGGATTGGAGTCATCAAGAAACCAGGTCGGAGCATGTACCAAAGATAGGGTTGGAGCCCTAGAGGTTGGTGCCTCAAATTGACAAGGTTGGACTCTTGGAAAGACCAAGTCGGTGCTTGGCACAATACAAGTTGGATCCTGGAAGATTGTAGTCTTCATCTAGGGTTGGAGCCCTATATCATTATTGTACTTTACTTATTTTAAAGAAGAAATTAATAACAGTATTTATTTCATCATTGTTCATTTTGTGTTGTAAATATAAGTGATCTAACTGGTAAAATTAACAATTGAAAAGAAATATTGATTCACCCCCCTCTCAGTATTTCCAACAATTGGTATCAGAGCCAGTACCTTCACTCAAAGCCTAACAGCTTGAAGGTTTATCATTAGAAAACAAATGGAAAAGCCAAGGAAGAATTCTCCAATCCTCCTAAAGTTGTGTCTTCCTCAACCATTGAAATTGAAGTAAATCAATTTGTGAAGGCTCCATTGTTCAATGGAAATTTTGATATATGGGTGGCAAGAATGAGGAATTTCTTGAAGACTCAAGGAATTGAAGTTCGGAAATAAGTGATTACTAATGACACGATGGACGAATAATCCAAGGAGTACAATACAAGAGCAATGAAGGCAATTTTGAATGGGTTACCAAATTTTGTGAAGGCCAAATTTGAAAAAATTTCATCAGCAAAAGTCATATGGGATAAAAATCATGATATTCACTCAAAAGGAGCATTGACAATGATCTCTAGTCAAGAAGATGATGGAAAAAAAGAAAGAAGTCCAAAATCCGTCAAGGAAGCTGAAGATAAGAGAGATGACAACAAGGCTAAAGAAGACCTAGAAGATGAAGAGAAAAAAGAAGACTTTGAAGGAGATCTCTTGAATAAACTTATGGCTTCCATGGAGGAGATTAACAATTTTAAAAATGAAAATCAGGAACTTAAGAAGAAAGCACAATATAGTAACCAAGACAAGACAAGGAAGGAAGTTGACTTTGTCAAGCTTCAAGTACAAGAAAGAGATGAGGAGCTTGCCAAACTTAAAGAGGAATTTCATCAAAATAACATAAAGCGTCATGAAGAAGTTATATCTATGAGAAATCAATTGGATACGACAAAGAAAAGGGAAGAAACTTCGTCAAGCCACCTTGAACAAAGACTTAAGAGCTTGAACAATCTTGAAGCAGAGATTGGTCAATATAAGGAAGAGGTCTCCTCTCTTAGATCTCAACTAGAAGAAGCAAGGAAACAAGTGCAAGGAGTTGAGAAGGTGATGGAAAATTTTGCATTCATAGAAGGAAAAGTTAATGAAGAAGAAAAAGGAAAGAAACACCATGATATGCCAACTAGAAAAAAAGGATGAAGAAATCTTGAAAATAAAATCAAACATCAATCTTCTCAAGGCCGAAACATGTGAAGCTATAAGGATAAAAGAAAAAATGGAGAGGAATGTAGCAAAGGAGAATGAAGAATTCTTCATAATGAAATCAAATATCATCTCCCTTAAAATCGAAGCATGTGAAGCAACAATGATGATGGAAGAAATGAAGAAGAAACTACTTATGAAATATGAAGACTGTGAAAAGTTGAAAGGAGAAATTGTCTTTCTTGAAAAGGAAGTTGAATTTCTGAATAAAAACTTGAAAAGCTCTCAAACCCTAGATGACATCCTAAGTCAGCAAAGGTCTCCCCTTGATAACTCAGGTCTTGCAGGCTATGCAGGTGAATCCTCAAGAAAGAATGATAATGCTTCAAACAACAAAGATGTGAGGAACCTAGAAAGAAATGTTGATACTCCCAGTTCCAACAAAGGCAAGGAGAAGAATCAACACAACAACGGAGGAAATTCTGCTCTAAGGAGACTTGGATATGGTGTCAAGAATACAAAATTCAATGAATATCATCAAAGAATCCCAAGGAAAAATGACTTCAAGAGTACTTCAAGGAACTCTTCATCTCCCAGGTACCAAAGTATATTTCTTGGATATTGTTATTCTTATACAAACTTTGGGCACGTGGAAAAATATTGTAGGGCATATTACAAAGACAAATATATTGGTCCCTGTCAATCTCCTCGAAGCAATTTTGCAAGAAGAAGTCATGATTTCTTATTCATTAACAAGATAGAGTGCTTCAATTTCCATAGCATTGTACATTTGGCACGTGATTGTAACTTGACTTGGGCCCCTACACAAGATAGAACCATGCTAGAGAGGAGAGTTACACAAGTATGGAGAAGGAAACAAGTTCAATCCGGAAGTCTCTTGAACACTTCAACGAACAACAAACGTTGTTCACTTTATGAAGTCATCCTTGATATTCCAAGTATTTGATGGTGAGACCCTGCCAAAAAGTGACAATACAATTAGAGGGAGATTTGTGATTCTTGAGCTTATGATTCTTAAGAATTATTGCAGAAGCTATCCATGAATGGGCCCTATGAAATCCTTGATGGAAAATCATCCTTTGATAAGATCATCCATAGGGAGAAACTCCATTGAAGAAATGTAAACACATTGATCATGGACCACATTGCAAGAAGAAATAGTACCATGATAGGGGGAGCACTTGGGCACCCTATTTTCCATTGATGTCAAAGGGGGAGAAAATTTTGGAAGGGAAAGAATATTGCCATCAATGAAAAAGGGGGATATTGTTGATATAAGGTTGTCATTGATGTCAATATGAGGATAAATATTCTTGTAAAGACCTAAAAACCTTAAGGGCAAACCTTTGTAGTGATATGATGCAGATCTTTTATGAAGAGGTCCTTGCTCATGATGACAATTCCCTCTTGGTTAATAAGGATGCCATTAATGATGATGTTCTTACTGTTGATAAAGAATTTTGGAACCACCATGATGTCAATATGGAAAATATTCTTAAGGTGCCAAGTGTCAATTATGTACCTTGTTTGGTAACCTAGAATATTACAATTGATGATTTCATTCGATGAAGGTCTTGATGACATGGTTGGAAACTATATGATGACATGGACAATGATTGGGGACGTGACATGAAGGACTTGAATAAAACTTGTTGGCATATGATGACATTGTTGGAAGATCTCATTTAATGATCTAGATGGTGGTTGGTAAACTCTTTGAAGCTCTCCAAATGGAAAATTATGGATTCACTATCATGATGAATTTGCTGGATACTCGAGTGATGACACTCATAATAATATTTTTTGGTGAAAAAAATGGAGAAGCCATCAATAACCACATATTGTCCCAAACACTCATTCTATCCTAAATACTAAATTTCAAGTTCAGTCTCATTAAAAAATATTTTTTGCTACCCTAGAGGAAGCTTCTCAATTTGAATCTTGTACCATATTTTAGGGCATAATTTTTCCTTTCTAATGAGCCCTTACACGCCCCAAAATTCCAAATAGTTTGTGAGATATCTAATTTTCAAGTTAAAAAATATTTTTTTGACAGTGAGCTAGCCTATGTAGTCATATAAAGTCGGCCTCTCTTCCAATGGACGTGTCTCCTCATAGGGACAAACAACTATATATATAAATCTGCACTCATTCATTTCTAAGGTAGCAATTTGGTGAAGAAGACAGAGAATTGGGTCAAGGTTTCAGAGAAAAATTACAGAAGATAAAGTAAGGTCGACGAGGACAGTTTGGGTAAATTTTGTGGTGGGTTGTCATTCAAAATTGAACAGAGTTGACTAGCTCAGATTGAAGGGTTTGTAGCTTGTGCATAAAAAAAAATTTGTGATTACAGGCTTCAGATCTATTTGGTAGTCTTGGACAAGACTTTGAATCTATGATAAATCATCTTCCAACCACCTGAAATTGCATTAGAAAAGATCAGACTGTCAACATTTCAAATCTTAGTTCAGATTCATTGTTACTATATTATTTCTCAGACAAAGGAGGCTATAAATGTGTTTCAGACAGCACCACACCACAGACCTATAGCTTGATACTCCAGCAATAACCCTTATCCTGTGTGGAGAATATTCTGAAGCAACTCTATAGAAATCAGATCTTTGGTTGAGACAGTGAACTGTGACTCTAATCATTACACAGTGAATCTATACCTCAGCTCTAGGACTGTGGCTTGGGCTTCAAATGAAAAATTTTGACTTGTAATATTGTCTCTCAGTACTCGTATTAAGTGATAGTAGGTCCCTTGGACAGTAAAGGGCCAGACTATAGTGTCATTTGTACAGTGGCACAGAGGTTTTGAAAAATCGTCCTTTGGATAGTGAAGAAATTTCTCTTGGACAATGAGGTTGATAAATTGAAACCTAGTAATAAAGACAATATAATGAAGAAAAGTGATATTGGACTCGAAGTCAACACGATACAACAAAGTGATTGAACAGTGAAGTCAAAATAAGCAATTTTGGAATTGATTGGACATTGAAGATTTTGGTTAAGGTAAGTACATCACTTATCGAAGTTAGTGAAGGGATTTGAAGATATTGAAGAATATTGAAGATATTTTGAGAAGTCTTGAGAAGTCTTGTGGATAACTTGAAGACCATGATGCATTAGCTATCATGAGGTGAACTTAGATATCTTTGTTTGGGTATGATGAAGAGCAGTGGTGACACCTTAATATGAAGATTAAGGTTATCATGGATGATGTGACATGGAGACTAAGATTGACAAGGTTCATTGAAGAAGACTTTGGGAGCCGTGAAGAATAACCAAAGATATTTTGACAAATTGAAGTTGATGGTTGGACCCTAAGAGGTTGGAGCCTAATAGAGACAAGTTCGGTGCCTTGGAAGATAGGGTTTGAGCCATAGAGGATTTAAGTCCTCAAAAAACCAGGTAGGAGCCTGTACCAGAGATATGGTTGGAGCCGTAAAGGTTAGTGCCTCAAATTGACAATGTTGGAGCCTTGGAAAGAGCAAGCCAGTGCTTGGCACAATACAGGTTGGAGCCTAGAAGATTGGAGTCTTCATCTAGGGTTGGAGCCATATATCATTATTGTACTTTACTTATTGTAAAGAAGAAATTAATAAAAGTATCTATTCCATCATTGTTCATTTTGTGTTCTAAATATAAGTGATCTAACTGGTAAAATTAACAATTGAAAAGAGATATTGATTCACCCCCCTCTTAGTATTTCCAACATTTCCGACGACTAATCTCTTCATATAGCTTATGGTCTTCGATCATTATTCAAAAATATATTTCTTCGATCCCATCAAAATTATGGATAGGGAGGATTGATAAGCCATAAGTTTACATTCAAGTGATTTGGAAGGAAGTCTATATCTTTTAATCTCATAACTTGGGTTATCTCAAAAATTTGGTAAGGGGAATAAGGTAAGAATTGGGTCTGATGTTTGGTAAATTAGGGGTTTATGTCATATCATCCTGTTGACAGTGCTAGAAATCCGTCAACTAGGGGGTATCCCTATTGTGAATTCCCAATTATGCTTCACACCGTTTGGCGTAGGAACCCCATCTGGAGGACTGGCCTCGTTTCCTTGTATTGTTGTAGATTTTCCTTGGCTACAAATTTTATCACAAGAGAAAGTAATACACATGTATCTTCAGACCAATAAGTGAGTATTCCTTGTGAAATTTTCAGTTGTAGAAAGTATCAAGGTCCTTCTACCAAAATGGGAGATAAAAGTGAGCCCTATATGGGTAAGTAATAGTGCCAATATAGAAAAGAAACATGTGCACATACATAAGAATGGATTTTCAATCAAACGATGAAATGGTTCATAGGGAGGAAATGATTTTTAAAGAAAATACAACACACTTTTAACAAGATAAGTACCAAAGCCACCGAAATAGTTCAATTTCCTTAGTACAAATGAGAAACAACATACATCTCAAACATACAAAGAGAGTTCTTAAAATATTCACGTGATATGCATAAAAGTGTGTCGGTTGAACGAACTTCTGAATTAAGTAAAATTTCTAAGATACATCAAGACAACAAACACCACAAGCCCTAATAGTGGAGAATTAGAGCACTGAATTTCTCCTCCAAAACAAATATCTTCCTCTCTAATATGTGGTAGGAGGAGCCAAGGTGAAAATTCCTTTGCATGTGCAATGAGGGTGTATATATAACAAATGGGGTGATTATTCACCTCCCATGTGACTCTTGGACTAGCCTCATAACTATTTGACTTCTCTATGACCTTTCGACTCCCACATGACTTTTCACATTACGTGGATGACTCTTGGACTTCCACTTTACATCACATTTTCCAATATAGAATTTACATAACCCACAAATTATGTGGCACATGATAACTCATGACAGGACATGACATGACACTGATGGCATGGGATGCATAATGATGTGGTAGTGCCAAGCTAACCTACCTACTCCTTCTTTCTTTCTGTCTTCAATAAGAGATATATCCAATAATTTATCTTAAAATATATATTATTTTTTCTTCATATCCTCCCTCTAAAGGGCTTTGAATGACACGGGTTCTCCATGCAGTCCTAGCATTCCTTATTATATTATAGTCCAGAGTTCCTTCATATTATTTCTTTATGACCATATTATCTCCTCAACTACTTAGTTTTCTTCTAGTATATCCTCCTTATCCACCTCCTTCTTTATCATATTGCCATAGCATGATAGAGTATATCCATCTGCAATCCACTCATGACAAGACAACATCAGTCTAATAAGCCCCTAGTATAATATGTTGCATGATGATCCATTGACTGAGGCGCCATTGGGTGATAGGCCGAGGGAGAGTATCGGTTATTGTGAAATTGCACACCACAGGTAGTCAAGGGTTTCAATTTAGCCTTTATAATGTGCAATGCATAGTTTGGGCTTGGACTAATCAAAAATATTATCTAGTTGGGGAGCACAGGAAGCTAGGTTAAGGGCTTTAGCACTGATTCTTCCCGTTGTGCAATCCTAGAAAGAAGAGTATCCTAGGTTATTGTGAAATTAATAGTTTCAAGAGCTCAGGGATGAGGCTTGAACCTTGAGTGTGTACAATTCATGAGACTAATTGGGTAGGAGAAAAGGAATGCATATTTTTGGAGATCAAGGGCTAGGATTGAATAGAGATATTGTGATATGCACAATACTAGAAGGACATGAGGCCAGGTTATTGCATGGTTTCACAGTTTAGGTGCTTAATACCAAGGCTTGAGTTCTGGTACTATGCAATGTCCAATGTGTATTGTTGGCTTGGCTGGAGAGAAATATTGCACAATTTTGGCACTCATGAGCTCAGCTTGAGCAATGAGATTAAAAAATGCACAGTTCTGGGAGGCAGATACTGAGCATTGCACAATTCCAAGAGACAAGATTTTTTATTGACGACAGATACTACACAGCGTGTATTTTAGGAGGGCTAGATGAGGCCAAGTGGCCCTGTTTGGAATTTTTCCAATTTTGACTACGTGGTGGAACAATGAGCGGAAGCTGAATAAAATTGAGACTTGAACATGATCACAAAATTAGTCCACTTTACGAAACAATACATAACACTTAGAACAAACTAAAAATGTAATTTCCTCAATGAAACAACTTTGCGGAAACCCATTCCAAGAGTGACACTAAAGGTACAATTTACGACGACGATGAAGACACATGTGAGACAGTGCATGAAACTTTGGAAATGAGTGAAAAACATGTCTACATGATAAGAAAAACTCATTGTCACAAATATTTCCCCTTGAAACAAACCAAAACCCCACTTCACATGATAAACTATGATTCCCACGCCGAAAGACGACACTCGCTATATGAAAATAAAAGTGTGAACGAAACTTGTGATATGCGAATGAAGGTGAAAGTAACACATGCCATGGAAACGATAACATGAAAATGACACTCGCGAAAAAACGAAGTTCCACGAAAGCAAGAATTTTGAAAACTCAACATAATAGAAGCAAAAATGCAGGTAGAAGTAAGAATTGTTCATGTTAGTGTGCAATAAATGTCGACATGGATTATACATCACACATGCACACACTTTATGTCTTGTGGTATGCTTGTTAAAGCTTTCATAAAAGAATGTGCCCATGCACTGGTTGTAGATTGAGCATGTGTGAGCAAGTGACTTCGACACTTCGAGTCCAAGGAGGGAGAGTAAATGAACTGTCTAACCAAGAAGTGAATACAAAATGACTGATCGAAAGATGCACAATTGGCTCCAAAATTCAAGTGTAAGAAAAATTTTGGAGGGTGTTTGTCGTAGTGAAAACACTTGACTCCTCTTCCTTGGTCAATTATTTTGTGCAAGGTATAGTTCTTTAGGAAGTATTGATTCATCGTTGAGATTATCATGGCTTCCCCACTTACCTCGTTCATAAATATAGTCCCATTTATTCTAGTAATAGGTTAAACACAAACATAATATTAACAATCACACAATGTTTCAAATCAGGATAGGGTAATGATGTTCGCGAACTTTACATTTTCAGAGTATATTTTTTGCATCTCTTGTGTTGATCAATTTCCTGCAGGAGTGGACAATACACTAATGGAGTAACTTCAGGAATAAAACATTTCTCTATTGCCAACAGGCCTAGACAATACCCCGATGAAGTTGCTTTCTTCACCTCTTAGTAGAGGAAGCCTTTTTCTTATTTTTCAATTATTTATTTATTTGATATACAATTGTGCATCGAAATTTATCTATTTCATGGGCGAAAGAGGGATCGAAACTTATTGAAAGCACTAGAGGTTTTCCCTTCAGAGAATAATATGTAAGACCAATGTATTTTTTTACTTGTTTACATTTTCCCCCTGTCCTTTTCTACTTGACTGCATCCGCCTAAATAAAATTAAACATAGAACATGAGTGTAGGAATGAGGTGTCGACAATAGACATGGAACTCATGGTTCAACATAAGGCTTTCCTAACACAGGGATCATATTTTCCATTGGAACATCATCGATGAAAATCTGTAACCAAGACAAGGAAGAAATGCAACAAGTTAGCCAAATGTTGCAGTGTCAAAAAGTACTTTTTTATTTCACCACATTGTATTTCGAGCCCAATTAGGACATCCTTCATGAAAAGTATTCTTGACAGAAGAAAAGGAAAATACATGAAAAAACGACAAAGAAAAAAAAATGCATGAGAAAAAGGGGGATGAACGAAAACATGATTCAAAATAAAAGTAATAAAAGACAAGAAATACTAAAGAGAACAAGTGTAGGATGAGTGCAGGGGAGGGAAAAATACAATGCAACTAGTGCTACTCCTAACCTAAACAAATAGAAGGTCACGGTCACATGTATTGAAATTTCCAGTGAAGCCACCGTAGTTGTTCCTGACCCTTACACACAAAGATTCGAAAAATTAAAACCCATATAAAAAATTATGCAACATAAATGATAAGATCTTGAATAAATTCCACAAAAATATTAAGGTCTTTCCTATGATAAAAAGGATAGGCCAAAACCACTACTTATAAGTAGTTCACAATCTTACCTTTTTGATGACGACCATCATTCAAAAAAAACTCAGAATATTCTTACCAATGTATATTCATATACACTGAACTCCTTCGAAAACACAAGGAAATATTGAAACTTTTTATTTGAGTAGGAGTTTTCTAGGTAAGATTGCTCCAACCATTCAATGAATGGATCGTAAAATTCATGGCAACCCTCTTGAAAACCTTGAAATATTTGAAAAGATAAATTTTAAATTAGAGGTAGGAGACTACGATGAGAATATTGTGAGGGAAAATATATCTAATTGTATTTAGCAAAAATTTCATGACAGTGAGGATTTAACTGCAGAAGTGCCTCAACTTCCTTACAAGTATCGAGATAGTGAAATGTTAAAACGTAAATATAAAAGGATGTAAAAAAATGTCATTGGATGTACTGATGGGAAAATAGTGATTTGGATGATAGTCATGAGACACAAAATCATGATCAAATGTGCCAATTAAAGCATCATATTCCTATTTTATAATTAATAATGGTAAATAATTTTTTTCTTTTTAAATGATATGCATAATATAATCATATTCCTCGCATGATAAGTGTAACAGAGCAGTTTCTTCTAAGTGGCTACATACTGCACTAGCATCATAATCATTGAAAGAATTGAAAATGAATTCCAGTACAATAAGTACATGATACTAATCAGGATAAAATGAGTGAGGAAGAATTTGACTCTTCAAATATCCCATGTATCTAATTACACTCAAGCGGATTTAACGTGTGATGAAGAAAAATATTAGCATTAGAATATTCAGAAGAAGGATCAAGAGCTAATTATTTTCGAAAGGATGTGGAAGGTATGACTGCTATGGGTAAAGAAAGTATTTATAATACTCAACTTCACAAATACATAACTTTATGAGAGATACACATTCAAAAAATGAGCTTCATACGAGTTACTTGCATTAAGATGAATCAATCAAGAATATTCATGAATCCGATCCGAAATAAAATATTGAAAACTCGTAAGATTACATCCACAATACTAAGAATCTTTCAAGAAGGAATATAGATCTAGTTAAACCATCAAAAGATAATGGTTTTGTGAGAGAAACTAGATCTGACTCAGTTCGGGGTTCTTACCAGAGTTACGAGGTATTGACATGAACATCAATGGGTTGAAGTTCCTTGACTCCCTGACAAGTCCAGAAACTTTCAAAGATTGTAAAATCACATTTTGAAGATCGTCCTAGATCAAGCATGTTGTGAGGACAATTTATTTCAATGATTTTAATAGAATCACTATTAGCTGGATGGGAGCCATATCTATCACCAATTTGATCGGATTTTATAACTTTCAAAACCATATTACTCAAGTTGAAAAGTTCTTCTGATCATAAATCTAGAGATGCATGAATCAGAGAAATTTCATGAGAAAGATGATTTGGAGAGTTGTATTCATGCAAAATAAGATATGATATGGGATGGAAAGGGCACTCAATGATTTAATTTTTTCACTTTCTTCATGGATAATCTCGCTTCCTTGTGTCAATTGAGAAGATAACTCATCGAATTAAGAACTTGAATAAAATGGAGTATCTTCGTCGGAAGCAGATACATCGAAAATGATAGAGCACAAGGGATAGTGAAAAGCAGAGGAAGATTAGATAAGAATATATTCCTTGACCGAATAAGACTCTAAATCTAAATTAAGATCTTCTTAAAAACCAGAATGTCAACTAAAGCACTTGGGCATTCGTCATCGCATAAATCAACAAAATCATCATCCTCAGAATGATTTTTGGCCAATACTGTGGATCTACAAAAATGCATTTCATTAGATTCATTACTGAGATTAAAATATTTAATGTCATCCAATAATTAGGAAACATCATCTTGAGATGGAGGATTTTTAAAAATATTGAATGAATCTTCACCTTCATACTCCTCTACCTATGTAATGTGACTACCTTGATCTTGATCACAATTTGGACCAACAAGTTGAAAATCAAGAGAGAGTGAAAAATAGGTGATGGAATAGATTGATCAAGCAGATCATGGTACAAATAGTCATGGCATGTATATGATAGAGGATAACATAAATCAAAATCAAATTCAAGGCTAGAGTTATGAACAATAACATCATCTTGCGAAATGGAGTAGTTATTCCTCACCCTAGGCTTCATGAGCCATTATGGGATTTCCTCCATTGAATTGGAATCATGAAGACTAGAGTTATGAACAGTAACATCATCTTGCAAAATGGAGCAATTATTCTTCACCCTAGGCTTCATGAGCCATTATCGGATTTCCTCCATTAGGAGGATGAGAATATGGATTAGGAATGATGCACATATTTCCAAAATTCATTATCATCGCATGGAGGAATCCTCATCGGAACTGGAAATTGAGGACGAGAAGGAGAAAAAATATTAGTAAATTCCCCCTCTTAAATTAGGGGTGTCTCTTAGTTTTCAAGGGCTCGAGAAGAAGATAAATCATGTGGTTTGGATTCAGTGTGCAAAGAGATATGAACCAAATGCTCAAATTTTCATTTCAAAAAATTCAAATCGATATCTTCTTTAGGAAATTCATAACAAAGGTGAAGGAATCAATAAGAGAAATACTCAACTGATTCATCAGGCTTCATTCTAAGCTGATTTATTCTCTTATAAAAATTTTGATAATAATACCTATCAAATGCTAAATAAATCTCCTTTACGAGATGGTTAAGAGAATGAATGGAAGAAAGTGGTAGAGTGTGACATCATCGACTGACTCGAACTTCAAGGGTGAGGCAAAAAAAATATAAGCCACATCTTCAAAATCAATTTCATAGTACTCACACAACTTAAGGAAAGAGATTAATGTTGGGTAATGGATGTATCACCCTCACCATCAAACTTGAGTTGAGACAAGTCATGAAGAAATTAATCAGGGATTGAAATATCACCAGGGGATAGGTTAGAAAAAAAACCCTGGGAGTATGAATTGTCGATGAGCCATTTATGAATAAGAAATTCAAAATAGACTCAACGAACTCAATTTATCATATGGGCCTCCTTCTAGCACCATTGTTTATGGTGGTGAAAATTAGTTAACTAGGGGGTCTCCTCGATGTGAAATCCAATTAGGCCTCACAAAGTTTGGGGTAGGAGCGCCATCCAGAGTATCTAAATAGCTGCCATGTATTTTTGTATATTTTCCTTGGATACAAATTTTAGCACAGAGAGAGTAATACAGAGGTATATTTGGACCAACGAGTGAGTATTCCTTGCGAAATTTTCAACTGCTGAAAGTATCAAGGTACTTGTATCGAAAGGGGAGAGAAAATTGGGCGGTCTAGAGACAAGTAATATTATTAATATATAAAAGGCACACGAGCACATACATAAGAATGGATAGTTGATCAACCAACGGAATATTTCACAAGGAAGCAATGATTTTTAAAGTAAATACAACACACTTTTAATATTATAAGTACGAAATCCACCAAAATAGGTCAATTTCCTTAGTACATATGAGAAAAAACATACATAAAAAACACATAAAAAAAAATCTTACCATATTTGCGACATATTCATGAAAGTGTGTCATCTCAACGAGCTTCTGAATTAAGTAAAATTTCCAAAATACATCAAGACAGTGAGCACCAATAGCCCTAATCATGGAGCACTAGAGCGTCACTTGCTCCTCCAAAAAAATTATCTTCCTCTTTAATGCCTGGTAGGAGGAGCCAAGGTGAAAATTATCTTTCATGTACAATGAGGGTCTATATATATATAATGGGATGATCATTCACCTCCCATGTGACTCTTGGATTACTGTCATGATTATTTGACTTCTCTATCACCTTTCATCTCCCACATGACTCTTCACATTACATGGATCAATCTTGGACTTCCATTTTAGATTACATCTTCCAATATAGAATTTAAATAACCCACAAATGATGTGGAAAATGATGTCTCATGATAGGACATGACATGACACTAATGACATGTACTCCATGATGTTGTAGCAGTGCCAACCTGTCCTACTTGTACTTCCTTATATTTGTCTTCAATAAGAGATATATCCAATACTTCATCTTCATGAGAGATATGCTTTGTTATTCATATCTACCCTCCAAAGGGTTGTGAATAATATGGGGTCCTCATGCAGTCCTGATCTTCCATCTTCTATTATAGTCCAATTTTCCTTCGTCTTCTTGCCTGATGATCATCTTATCTCCTCAGCTCCTTAGGTTTCTTCTGACATTTCCTCCTTCTCCACCCCCTTATTCATTATCTTTCCATAGCATGATAGAGTATCTACATATGTAATCCACTCATGAGAAGGTGACATCGGTCTGATAAAATTCTATTCTAAGATGTTGCACAATGATCCACTAATTGAGCCAAAATTAGGTTGCAAGTTGAGGGAGAGGCTTAGTGACTTTGAAATTTCACATCTTAAGTAATCAAGGGTAAGCCTTGAGCCTTGAGACTACACAATGAGACTACATAATGCACAGTTCATGCTTGGACTTAGAAAAAATATTGCACAGTTAGGGAGCTCAGTGAGCCAGGTTGAGGGCTTGAGCATAAGGCAGAGGATCCCATTTGATTGCACAATTACGCAGTTCAAGATCTTAGGGTTGAGTCTTGAGCCTTGATATTCTTCAATGCGTAGTTATAACTCGATAGGAGATAAGGACTGCACAGTTTTGGAACTCCGAGGCTAGGCTTGAGCACTAAGATTTCAAAATATGGAGTACTAGAATAACATGAGGCCAGGTGATTACGCAGTCACATATTTTATGAGATCAAGACTGAGGCTTGAGGACTGAGAGTGTGCAATGCGTAGTGCTGGCTTGGCTAGAGAGAAATATTGTGTAGTTTTGGAACTTAGGGGATGGGCTTCATCACAAATATTATGAAATGCGTAGTTTGAGGAGTCAGAGACTATGTGCGAGAAATTGACTTCGGCACTTCCAATATAAGAAGGGAGCCCAGAAACATCAAATAACCAAGAAGTTATTACAGAATGACCGAGCACAAAATCCATAGTAGGCTCCAAAATTCGAGTGTAGGCAAAATTTTGGAGGGTTTTTGTTGTAGAAAATACACATCCCACCCCCTATCATTGATTTTTTATGAGAAAAGTGTCTCTCCAAACTAATTCACATCACTAATCATGTTGAGACAATAATTTAGAGATAGGGGTGGCTCTCTGCTAATGACTTGGGTTTGGAAGGGAATTTCATTGAGACGTGGAATGATTACTTGAACTCTTTATTAGATGTGTACATTTGAATAATAGATAGAGAAGATGAACTTGTCTAGAGTATCTCTTCCTTTGGCTCGTATTATCCCTAGTTTGGCTACATTACTTTATTGGCTATTAGAGAGGAATCTGGAAGAAAGTGGTGGTGGAAGGTTCTTTCAAAAGCTAAGTGCGCAGCAAAATCGAAACTCTTTATGTGGAATCTAAGGGAAGAAAAGGTTCACACATGGGACATTATTTCAAAAATATTTTTGACTAGGCTTGGCTGATGTTTCCTATGAAAAACAAGGAGCAATTTGCATCCACTTCTTCACTAATTCATTTTTTCTAACAAGTTTGGAATGCATGCAAAATGGTCACGTGTCACACTGGGGCATAGGATTGAAAGGATTTAGAGGGGGTTTGGAGGAATTTTATTTCCAATACCCTTCTTCTTGGGCCTTCAAATATTTTCCATGCATAATCATATAGGGCATTGGGTTGGTGTGAAACAGAGCCATTTTCTAGGACTCAATCTCTATTATTAATAATTTTTCCATGGAATCTCTCGCTGTTTGGTTACATTTCCCTCAAGAAAAATCCCCAAACCCTTCTAAAATTATTTTAGCATAAAATATTGATAAATACTTTCGCTAGGCTTTCATCGATGGAGATTCAAATAATCCATGATAGAACATTGGTGGGGCCTTCATTACTTTCCTCTCTGCCTCACATTTTTCCATGTAACATGGGTTTTTCCCCGACATCCAAAGATATGGAAAAAATTATGGCATATAAAATTTTGTTCCTCTTTGCTTGAAAAAAAAAAAACTCACAATTTCATGTTTTTGATGACTCCATGCTTATACTAAAATGGATAAACAATTTTCAAGCTTACAAGAACATTACCCTTCAACAAATTTTTGAGGAAACAATGAGGTTAAAAATAGTTTTAATTTCGTCAAATCCTCATATATTTACAAGGAAAGGAATGGGGTAATTGATTTCCTATCAAAAGAGGGTGTGCTAATTAAATAAGGTACATGAGAAGTTATGGAACATCAAAATGGAACATACATCTATACTTTCTATCACAACCCATTACAACATTGTTTTGTAGGGACAACTAACTCATATTTTTTTGTAAAATTTTTTTTCTCTCTTGGCATATTTCAAACTACCAATTTGTCTATGACTGTTATTGATGGGCCTTTATGATCCCTACAGGTTTATAAATGAAACATATGCATAATTTTGTCTATTACTCTTTTCATGACCATAAATTGTATATGGCTAGCATATTTTGTGGTTTTATTATAGATATTTATTAATTTTTTTATCTATTTCCTAGACCTCTTATACAATATATTTTACTATTTTTTAGAATGTATGGTTAGAATGCATATATAAAATGTAATTTTTTCATTTTCCAAATGAATGAAATTACTTTTTTTATCCTTGGTACAAATAAGAAAATTTTCCATTCAAACAAATATTTAATAATAAAGAAACATAATGTCAATTTTTAGAGTGAAAAGAGATATGATTTGTCACTTCACATTATTGTCAAATGACCCTTCTAGAAGCATTTTTTTAATTGGAAAACATCAGTGTTTTAGGGGTTTTGTAAGTGTTGAATCCATTTAGGCATTCAAAAGTGAATTTTAAGGAATACAAAATCACAACCATGCTAAAAATTAACCTATACCTTAAAAAGAGTCAATAATGATGGATTTATAATTGGACACACAATCTCAAATTTTCCCTTTAAAATTGGGGACAATTTTAAATTTGAAATGAAATTTAATAATTAAGTAACATAATATGCTTGATTTATAATGTAATTTTACTTTAAAAAAAACAAAATATTTTTACAAAACTTTCTTTTTTATTTCATTTTTTAACAATGGTGGATATGTGTTATATTGGAGCCATCTTCCTAAGGCATTGATTTTTTTTTTTTCTAGAGTATACTTAACAACCACAAGACATATATACCAATAATTTATTCTTAGCAAGAGTTTGAGACATTCAAAACTATACCATGAGAGAGGAAACTCTATTCAACAATCATTTACAGATATCATTTTCACAATATACCAACTTATCCCAAATAATGAACTCAAATGGAAAGGATCCCCAATTGAATTGTTTTTTTTTTCTTTTTAATTTCAAACTATAAACAATTTTAAATTTACATAGATACATTTAATAATGAAACAACATAATCTATGTAAGTAAGTACCTAATTATTTTGGAAGTATTAATAATGATACATGGATAATTAGAAAGTTCAACATAGTTGTGCTTTTAAAATGATGTTTAAAAATGAAGCACCATAATGTTAATTTATTAATAACTTAAAAAAAATATCAAAAACATTAATAATGACACAGAATTGTTTTTCCAATTGAAGCTAAGGACAATTTTGAATTAACAAAGGGTAAATGTTTGAAGCTTTTCATAGTGTTGTATTATTTTTTTTTCTAAATTTAAGAATATTGTATTGGAATATTAGGTTTGATTTATGGATTCTAACATAAATTCTCACATATTTTAATAATATTTATATTATATTAGTTATTTTTAATTAATATTATATAAAATTAATAAATATGTATTAGTTATATTTAACACATCATAATAATATAACTGTTCTTTTATTTTTATAACACTAATTGTAGAAATAAGTGTTGTAATGTAAGTTAGTCATTGTTGGTCAAGTTAAAAATCATTTTCTCCAAAAAAAAATGTTATATAAAATGATTACTTGCCAATTAAATTAAAATCATTTAATGGGTTTGACAAATTAATCCAATTTTATAATTAATAAAAATTTAGAAAAATTTAAAGAATTGATATCATATAAAAACTAAAAATATAAATAAATATATAACATTTCTTATAAATGGTATTCCAAAAATTTTTTCTCACTCAAATTTTCATCTATTTGCTATATAGTCATCCACATGTTCAAAACAAAGCCCTCACAAACATTTATGAAGTGGAAAAACAAGGTGCAAAAAGTTAATAATGTTAACTTTCACCTTCCTCAACTCTAGGGTGCCATGGCTATTCATATTACTGTATTAAGATAAATGGATATGTATATGAACATAATACATTGATATGAAAGTGTAACATTTTGAATAACTGTAAAGTGTCAGAAAAATAAATTCAAGAGTTAATAATGTTAGCTTTCAACATCTTCAATTCGAGGATGTTATTGTTATTCATACTAATTTTGTTATTTAAAATTTAAAATTGTAGAATTATTAAAAAACATAATTACAAAATAGTTGAGATTATTATATTATGGCTAATAGTTGAGATTTTCAATAATGTGCAAGTTTCAAAAACATATTTCATAGTTTTTATACTTTAAAACAGCATCTAATTTTCAATAATGTACGAAGTTTCAAAAATATAATTCATAGTTTTTATACTTTAAAACAATTTTTCTAGTTTACTATAGTAAAAATATTGTAATGTTTAACATTTTAATTATATTTGAATAAAATAAAAACAAATAAAAATTATTAATAATTGTAATTATTAATAAAAAATTTAACTATTAAATTATATAACATTAAAATTAAAATAAAAAATAAAATAAAAACATAAAACTATTGATTATGATTATAATTAATTATATAAATTAATTATAATTAATAATTAAACGAGGAAGAAAAGGTCGACATCTCGACATTTACAACCCAGCGTCATGTTCATAGATGAAGTGACATGTAAAGTATACTACCCGGCTGAGTCAAAGGCTATTACGCAAAAATGTCGCGAGATCGAGGTATGATGTGTGTTATTATCTTCTACCACCCGACGCCAACAATCTACCAATCTCCACATCCCTTTCCCTTCACCCCTTTACCACTCCACTCCTCCACACCAGGCACGGAATTTAACGTCACGTGCGTGTATTTTCCATTTCAAAAGCAGTATTTGACTTTTGGCAAAATTTCCTCCATGTTATGTTTGATATCTCTATACATCACTAACTTAATCATTTGGCCATTTTAAATTGTGATTGGAACAGTCAAAATTTATAATACCTAGCGTTAGCAAAATAAACACGGGTATATTAATAATATTTAATATGTATGCGGCATCTCTTTTATTTGGACAATTTTCCATAAGTAAGATCCATTAACATATTATAGTAGCAATTAGTAGAACTAAATTCAATAATTTCTAGCTTCAAATTCAAATTAAAGCTCACCTTGTCAAATGAAAATTTGATGACGTTTTTGCATTTTTCATGCCTTTCATTTTACGCTCTACTCAAATTTGTAGGTGTCAAAATTCTCTTTCAACTACTCTTGGATTTCAACTTTCATTAATCTCTCCATGAAAGTGCCTTGTTTTTTCCCAAGCTAGTATGTGTTCTGATATAACATACAACCATACTTTTGATCAACACATTATGAGGTTTATTTGTTACAATTAAACTTCTCTAATGGTAGCCGAGGATGTTTTGATTTCCAAATTATATGGTCCAATGGACTGGTTTTGTTTTTAGGACCTATGAGTCAACACAACATATATTTTGATATAAAATATAATGATTTTTTTTCAGAGAAAAATAATTGGCGTTGCAATAATTAATAGATATTTTGATTTTGTTTCTAGTAAGATGTATGGAGGGGACTTCTCTTATACACCAATGAATTTTATACTTTATACTTTAGACAAGAAATCATCTCTCAAAATCTTTATCAATTTTTTTTACTATTGTGTCTATAATGAAATTAGTCCATTAGCATGATAATCTCAGTGTTTAGATGAAATACCTTCAAGATAAACCCAAATATTTCTATAAAATAACTTCATACTAAACAATCATATTGACAATATAACCAAAATTCCAAAAGCCTAATAAAAACTATATTTTTTTCTCTATAGCCTTAATTCAACTACTTCGACAAAAATATTTTACATGCTCAACGTCTTTCCAATTTTTTGCATACTCATTCTTCCATAATTACCAAGATGTAATAAAAGCAACCTTGTTCTCTTGATGCTCAACATCCATGACACAAAATATAAGAAAAATCCACTATGAGCATGCCAACAAACATGTGATCTTTTCTCAAACACTACTAGAAGAAAAATAATGGGACACCACATAAAAAAATTTATGCGATCCATTCAGCATTTCAATACATGTATTACACTGTAAGGAACCCAAACGAGTATATTTATGACCGAGGCTCAAAACGATCCTCTGAAATAGAGACGCAATGATGAGAACGATATGAATAATATAGAAGAAATATTGTGACTTTCAATAGATGCGTTGCCATTAACTAACCTGGAAGAATTGTCGCCCTGAGCCAGAGAATCGATGGGTGCCTCTACAGGAGTAGGCATGAACTTGTGCTCCATTATGCTAAGAGCTAATCAATTTGTGCCTATTTCCAAGGTCTTTAGCCTCCATTGCGTCCTTGGCACTCTGCATTTCGATTTTATTTCCTTTCTACACCTGCTACCTTGACAAAGCCTGAATTTTTTTATTTTGGAGGCCAGGTTTATATGGAAAAAGCTGGAAAATTGTCATTTTGGAGGCCAGATCTATATGGAAAAAGTTGGAAAATTGTCATTTTGGAGGCAAGGTTTACATGGAAAGGCACTGTAGAGTCTTAACTTATACCCTATCAGTTTAAACCTCTTCCAACTTGCATTCAATCATCAACAGAAGTAACCATCTAATCAACAGTTATGACTCAAGAGTAGTCATTTAATCTGCAGTTAACGCACGTTGCAACCATTGTACCCCTAAATCAACAGTAATGACTCGAGAGTAACCATTTAATCCGCAATTAACACATGTTACAGCCATTGTACCTGTAATTTTGTCAATTGCTACGGTCAACATGTTAATGGATTCACTTTCTATGGGAAATCAACTAACGGAAAAGGGATGCCGCATACATATTAAATATTATTAATATACCCTGTGTTTATTTTGCTACTGCTAGGTATTATAGATTTTGATGGTTCCAATCACAAATTAAACGTCAAAATGACGGGTTAGTGATGTATAGGACATGTCAAACTTGACGTGGATAAATTTTTGGCGCAAGTCAAATACGTTCTGAAATGGAAAATACGTCACACAAGACGTCAAATTCACCAGGCGAGTGCTGCGATGTCGCGTAAACTATGGATTAAATGAGTTGCTCTCTTGAAGTCATTAGCATTGATTCTGGTGCAGTAGCTAACGTGGGTAAAATATGGATTAAATGGCTAGATAGTTGCACATTCATGTTGAATGCAAGTTGGAAGAGGTTTAAACTGATAGGTTATAAGTTAAGACTCTACAGTGCTTTTCCATGTAAACCTTGCCTCCAAAATGACAATTTTCCAGCCTTTTCCATATAAACTTGGCCTCCAAAATGACAATTTTTGGGCTTTGTCAAGGGAGCAAGCATAGAAAGGAAATAAAACCAAAATGCAAAGTGCCAAGGACGCAATGGAAGCTGAAGACCTTGGAAATAGGCACAAATTGATTAGCTCTTAGCACAATGGAGCGCAAGTTCATGCCTACGCTTGTAGAGGCACCTGTCAATTCTCTGGATCAGGGCGACAATTCTTCCAGGTTAGTTAATGGCAACGCATCTATTGAAAGTCACAGTATTTCTTCTATATTATTCGTATCATTCTCATCATTGCGTCTCTATTTCAGAGGATCCTTTTGAGCCACGGTCATAAATATACTGGTTTGTAAGTTCCTTGAATAAACAGTAAACGTGCTTGAAATGCCGAATGGATCACATAAATGCTTTTTATGTGGTGTCCCATTAATTTTCTTCTAGTAGTGTTTGAGAAAAGACCACATGTTTGTTGTCATGCTCACAGTGGAGTTTTCTTATATTTTGTGTCATGGATGTTGAGCATCAAGAGAACAAGGTTGCTTTTATTGCATCTTGGTAATTATGGAAGAATGAGTATGCAAAAAATTGAAAAGACGTTGAGCATGTAAATTATTTTTGTCGAAGTAGTTGAGTTAAGGCTATAGAAAAAAAGTATAGTTTTTATTAGGCTTTTGGAATTTTGGTTATATTGCCAATATGTTTGTTTAGTATGAAGTTATTTTATAGAAATATTGGGGTTTATCTTGAAGGTATTTCCTCTAAATATTGAGCTTATCATGCTAATGGGCTAATTTCATTATAGACACAATAGTAAAAAAACAATTGATAAAGATTTTGAGAGATGATTTCTTGTCTAAAGTATAAAATATAAAAGTCATCGGTGTATAGGAGAAGTCCCCTCCTTACATCTTACTAGAAACAAAATCAAAATATCTATTAATTATTGCAACAAGAATTATTTTTTTCTCTGAAAAAAATCATTATATTTTATATCAAAATATATGTTGTGTTGACTCATAGGTCCTAAAAACAAAGCCAGTCCATTGGACCATATAATCTGGAAATCAAAACATCCTCGGCTACCATTAGAGAAGTTTAAGTGTAACAAATAAACCTCATAATGTGTTGATCAAAAGTATGGTTGTATGTTATATCGGAACACATACTAGCTTGGGAAAAAACAAGGCACTTTCATGGAGAGATTAATGAAAGTTGAAATCCAAGAGTAGTTGAAAGAGAATTTTGACACCTACAAATTTGAGTAGAACTTAAAATGAAACAAAAATGCAAAAACGTCATCAAATTCCAGGCCTCCTCCACACTAATCATAACTATAAATAGCCACCTAAGGATTTCACACAGCGCAGATCAGGAGACGAGAACAGGCAACACAAGCCAGCCCAGTAGCCCAGCGAAAGCCATGGAACCAAAAAATGTGTACATGGTGATGATGGAATATGATTCAGAATACCAACGTCTCAAGGCTGACAGGTATTCCTACTTATATCTCACTATCTTTCATTGTTACTTACTATTTATAAAAATATTAGATATTAGAGAAAAAATGTAATGATATTTTTTGCTTTAGTTGTGGTTAACATCTCAACTCAAATAGTCAATATGGACTGATACATCCTACCCAAAAAAATCATATTATCTCTTAAACTGGACGAAATTCTCAAGATTTAACTACAATACATATGAAGAAAAATTCTCAAGATTTAATGACAGTCGAAAGTTTTTCAAGGTTTGGTGCTTTATTACTTGACTTGTACATGCAGAAATTCCGCAAGCGAGCTTGACGTCTATGTTAGCAACAAGCATTGCATGGTACTGCAGAAAAAACTTGAGGAAGGGACTTATAAAAATCATTTTTCATGGGTTATGGTGGATGGCTTCGCGGTTGATATCACATCTGACCAGGTACTCTATATATAAAATTATTCCTTCCATGCCCCATTTCTTTTGTTTAATTTATATCTGATCCATGCATCTGTTTATATCTATTATACAAACTTTGCTCTTTCGATATCTGTGGGTGTGAATTTGAATCGGTAGGCGGAAATGCTAAGATCCGCAGAAGGTGTAAAGGCTGTCGTGAAGGACCGGGAAATCGGCATCTGAAACCACTTATTTTATTAGTTAACAAATCGATTAGATAGTTGATTATGGGGCAAATATTGACGCTGCCAGTTTTGGGTGTTTGTCTATTTCAGTTCGATGTAGGATTACTTGATAATCGAGAAGTATTTCAGATATTTTCCAATCAAAATGTCAATGATTATGTGGGGACACAGAACTGTTCTATTGTCAGTGCGGTAACTATTCAAAATGGTAATAGATATGATACACTAATTCGAATTAGTTTTGTATGTGCATGTGCTGATTGTAATGCATCTTGCAAGTAACTATAATCATTGACTTTAAAAAATTAGCAACATCAAATAAAAGAAGCTTTTCGTCAGCGAGGCCCATAGGATTCACAATGTGCTTACTTAAAAATAAAGTTGCAACGAAGCCTTCAATCTAATAGCAGACTTAACGTTGGGTAACAGTAAAGGCTCATCGACTTGTGTACCTACTTGCGATAGCTCTCAAACCACTTATTTTTATATTTAGTGATCTCTGTAATATTTGTAGAATCCAACCAAACCCACAAACCACTTCCCAAGAAAATATACAGCTAATCTAATACTTACTAATAGTAAGACAATCAATATTTGTGATTTTGAGTTATAAGTAGCTAACATAATAGTAAGGACAATCAATATATATGGAACTATAACTCTATTAATACAAGGCAATATATACCAACCGTTGTATCGACAGATAGAAAAACATGACTACCACCCGTTATTTTTTATATCAAGTAAACTCTGTGTACACTTTCTTCATAATTCTGTACTTACAAATAGAAATGGCAGGTTTATCAAACTGAATTTCAGCGCTGAGGCCACTTAATTTTTCTAACCAGTACAGTCTCTGCACACTATCTTCATAATTTTTGTACTTGTAAAGTAAAATCACAGGTTTATCAAATCCATTTTTCTTTTGTTTTATGAGAATCTTTGTCAGCACTTTGTAATAATAATAATTTATTTTAGGTTTCTAATTAAATTATATATTAAATAATAATGATTTAAACTGAAGTTTATAATTTAAGTAGATATTAATCTGATATATAATTTTATTTTATTTATAAAATAATTAATCTCTTAATAATAATATTTTGATTTTAAAACGTATATATATATTTTATAGGAAATATACCTTTTAAATCTTTTAATCATTTAAATAATATTATTAAATAAAATTACAGACTAAAATTCATATTATTAAATTTATTTGTTATTTTATAAAATTAAAATATATATGAATATGAAGATTGTTATAATAAAATTACATGTTAATATTTAAACTTTTAAATTTATTTATAATTTTAACTATAAGTGAATATGAAGATTGTTATGGAATAAATTTAGAGTACTATATTTTTGTGTTATACTTTTTTAACATTTCTAATCATATTTCCATAGAAAATCTCATAAGTTGTATGTAAATTTTTGAAATATCTTTTAGAAAGCACTCATAAATTTTTGAGAAAAAATTATCTCAAAAATTATTATGATACTATTTTATTAATTAAAATAAAATGCATTCTATTTTTCTGAACATTCTTCATTCCCACATTCATTTTTGTTTCTTTTCATTTTCAATGTACAATCTCATGTGAAACCAGAGCTATTATACTTGTAATTGAGGAGAAAGACAAATAACACTAATGAACTTATGATTGAAAAGAGCTTGTGAAGATTTTGTGTACTTTTCATTGAAAAACTTATGATTGAAAAGAGCTTGTGAAGATTTGGTACTTCTCATTGAAAAATGAAAAGCATGAGATAGTTTTGAGAGGAAAAATCCTCATTAAAATGTCCACAATAATTGAAACCATCACTAAACCTCCAACAATATTACTATTAATATTTGATCAATATTTTTTTTTTCTATGACAATGAAGCCGAAAACAAAAAAAACTTGGACTTTTTCCACCTGCAATGGCCTTTTCGTCAGTGCTGAATCAACTGAAGGATCGTTTTACGAGACGAACGTACTGTGCATCGAAAAATCTCCTACGCAAACAAATGACGGTAACAGAATGGATTTAAAAAGAACTTACATGACATAATAATAAGTCATTCTCACTCCACTTGGCTTTTTCCATTTTGACGCTCCAAATCCAAGAATAATATTATTGTTCTTCTCACACTTCGGATCAGCACAGTAAAGAATCGATTCATTTATAAAACCAGCGGATTACAAAACTGAACTACCCAGAAACAATAATGCTGCAGCAACTCACAAGTAACCGTCCAAAAATACTAAGAAAAGACTTAAAGCTGACTAATAGTCACAAGCTACTGTCCAAGGAATCTAAGAACAGGCCTAAAGCTGCCTAAGAATGGAGACTGAGCGACATGTGTGATTATCTACCACAGCTCTCACAACACTTAGTTTTATAACAAGCAGTTTATCCGCACATTTTCATCATAGAATCTAATAATGCAATAACCCAGTCAGAAACCACTGCTCGAGAAATCGAATGGCAAACCTGACAGTGGCTAACAGTGAGGGCGGATGGACAAGTGTATCTACTATGATAACTCTCACGCCACTTACTTTTATGGTCACAGTGAGGGCGGATGGACAAGTGTATCTACTATCATAATTGTCAGGCCACTTACTTTTATGGTCAGTTTCTTCATCGAGTCTGTGCTTACAAAGTGAAATTGTGGGTTTGTCAAATACGAGAAGGACAATAACGCCGGCTTTAACTTTGTGATGGGTGGGATAATAATTCCGTTGCTCCAAACTAACCACATGATAATTCTATAATATGAATCCATAATAAGGTTAGTCTCTCCGAATAAAAAGTTAGGGTCAAAGCTAACTTATTAGCAATTTTTTTTCTGGGTTTTATGTTATTTTGTACTAGTTTTTGATAAGCAGGTATGTGGGGTACCAGGAAATGGAAACCTCAAGTTGAGAGCGAAAATAATATAATATATTAAAATTAAATATATATTAAAAGTGAAAATAAAATAGGTAAAAGATTGAATTTTGAAACAAATATGCAATATTTCTAAACTTAAAAACAGGGTATTATTACTTGATTATTATGTTATTCGAGGTAACACTATTATATTCAAATTTGGAAATTTATAAAATGAAATTTACTAACAAGATACTATTTATAGTTCTGAACATCATTGTAATTTGTTAAATCTTATCATTAAAGCTTCAATATAGACTTATTTGCAATTGTTGAACTTCAAGATTTTCAATAGAAGCTGCCAAGGAATAACTGGCAATTGTCTATATCGTGTTGAAACTTTTGCTACATCCCCACTTCTCTATCCCTTTATAGAGCCTATGCAATCCATCCCCCTAACCTATCATGTATTACTTGGAAATCACTTTCTCTGCTCAAAATAAGTACCCTATGTGTCAAAATTTGTTGTAGTGAAGCTAGAAAAGCTTCAAAATACCTTTTGAAACTTCGAGACTATTTTGAAAAGTTTCCTACAAACTCCCAAGCTCCCATCCAATCGTTGTACCCATGTTACTATGATTTTATATAAATTACAGAAATTAAAAAGATAGTTAAAGTTAATTGTGAATCTTCATAATATTAAATTGATTTACTTGTAAGTTTTAATGAATGATTCATAAACAAGTGATGTTGTTAAATTTATTTATTTTTATAAATGTTCCATAGATTGGTTGGTAAATATATCATATATATGAGACGAATATAACATATGGTTAGGTAATTTTTTTTTAACGGGGGGATTTTATAATTATAATTTTTATTTATATTAATTTTTATTAAAATATATGATAAATTAGTTATCAATATGATTACGTAAATATATTTTTTATTGAATATTTTTTATTATTATTTATAATAATTTTATTAAAATATATGATAAATTATTTTTTTTATTTTGTACTTTGGTTGAAAATTTTATAGTTTATAATAATAAATTTTTGAAGAAATATTTTTATTATGCTCAGAGTCTTTCTAGCTTACTATAAGAAGAGATATTGTAATGTCATGTTAAGTTTTTTCTTTAAAAGAGATGTTATAATGGCATGTTATATTTTGTGTTAAAGCATTTTAACTTTAGAACTAAAATTAATAATGTGAAAAAATTTTAACCATTAATTAAAAAAACAGTAAAATAAAATTGAATGATGACATTCATGTGGAATATAAAATATTTAAAAAGGGAAATTAAATTAGTCTAGATCGATCTAACTTTGAATCTACTAAGTGTCTGGAGGAATCAAAACTCTTGAGATGTAAATATTTTTTAAAACGAAAAGAGATTTGAGCACTTTCTAGACTTGCTAAATCTCTAGTTAAAATAGATCTAGACTAGCTAAATAATTTCATAAAAAATTTCAATATTTTTTTTTAAATTATAAAGTGCATATTTAAAGTTATATATATAATATAATATAATATGATGTAAAAATAATCACTATTTACTTATTCAAAAAAATATTTTTATTAGGTAAACTTTTCTTTAATAAGATATAGAATTTATGGACACTTTAAAAATATATAATACATTATATAATTTAAATTTAATGCTAAACCGAAGTTAATCTTTAAATTTTTTTTTTGAAATGCACGATCTTCTAGATTGTTATACTATTATAGTGTTAGAGAAGTTTTTTTTTTAGTGTTATAGAAGTTTTTTTTTTTTTTTTTGAATACATGATCTTATGATCTTCTTTTCAAATTGTACTTAGGTTTATAATAGTTAATTTTCATTTTCTTTTTAATGTTATGTTTATACTTTCTGGGGTATATGTAATACCTTGTGAATCACATATACTAGAAATTTATGACTTTGGTAATGACCTAGGCATCCAGCGTCTATCCCTCTAGCTTGGTCACGAGGGGCAACAAACAACCCAAAAAAAATCAACAAATTCTTAACCATTAACCGCACTCAGATTGTCTAAAAATACTCATTTGTAACTATTTACATTAAATTACACATAGAATAATACATTAAAATAGACCTTGAAGGTTCTGACTATTATGATATAGAACCAAAATCCATTCAATTACAAATATATTTTATTGTGAAAACTTAAAATGACAACTCGATATCACAATGAAAGACAGACATGGTGCAGATATATGTAGAGATAAAATAAAAAAGATAGCTGAGTACCACCGAGAAGACACACATGGGGCAAATATAAGTACCTTCTCTTTAATGGAAGTTGCAAAGTGTGCGTCGTCAGATAATGATTCTGATGATTATCAAAGGACTGGCGAGACATATCTTAAAATTAAGTAACTAGAAATGAACCTTGGACTATCCATTTATACATATGAGTGGAGACGAATTTGATATTAAGTGGGAAGATACACATCTTAAGGTAGAATTCAATAAGGAGAAGAGGAAATCCGTAAAAAGGCCCTTAAATCATGCATAGACTAACAAAAAAATTCGCAACAAGCATGAAATAAGAAAACGAGGCAAAGACTTATAAAAGAGCTTTTCCTTGGGTTATTCTGAATGGTTTACCCGCTGAGATTACATCTGATCATATGTCGTAGACATAATATGGCCATCTATTTCCCAAGTATTTTGGCTATTTGCTTAATATCCTTTTGAACCAATTATATGTTGATTTCCTTAATTCCCTAGTAACTGTAATCAAGTATAAAGAAGTAGCAGCATTAAATGAAATGAGATTTTCGTGACTGCTAAATCAGATCGTTCATGCATGGACAAATCTCCTACCAAAATAAAATTGACATAATAATAATATATCATTGTACATGAATGCCACCTATAGTTTCTATTTTCACTCTCAAAATCCCACAATAATATGATAGCCACTCACTTCTCGGTCAGCAGGATATAAAGCCGATTCACTTTTAGAGCCAACTGATTTACCAAGATGCAACACTACAGCTAACTCACAAACTACTATTCAATGTGTCTAGCAGAAAACTTAAAGTTGAATACCAATAGAGGCTAATCAACATATTTATCTACCGGACATAGCACTTACGACACTTATTTTCATAACAAGTAGTTTCTGCGCACATTTTTTTTATAGAATCAAACTTCCATCTAATTTACAGCCAACTTACAAACCACTGCCCAAGAAATTGAACAGCAAACCTGACAATCGCTTACGGTGAGGGCAGATGGAAAAGTGTAGCTGCGTACCATATCTCCCCTGCAACTTATTTTTTATAACTACTGGTGTCTGTCTGTGGACAATTTCTACTTATAATCTGTAATTCCAAAATAAAATGTTGGGTTTATCAGACTTGACAAAGACAATATAATTAACCTTAGTACAACGGCTATGACGTTGTGATGTGTTAAATAAGCTTAATGTTCCGAAATTGCTATTTTTGGCGCATGTTTTTTTCTATAATAAAGATTAATAACGAAGTCACCCCTTGTTTCTTTAACTTTCAGGAAATCAGTACCCGAAAATGCTATAACTCTTAATAATTGGCAAGTTATTCTTTTCTTTTCCGGGACAAAACCTAAATCTTCACCGTTTGTATGAATGATAAAGAGGATGGATAAAGTACCTGTTAATATATAAGATATTGCATTTGTTTATGTCTATATGTGATTCATGTATAAGTATGAAGATTGACACTGAACTATGTCAACATTGCAGACAACAATAAATAAAGTTGCAGTGTCACCGAGGTTAGACTGTTCAAATGTGGTTGGCTGTTCAGGTTATGATACCTGAGGCTTACATGGTGACCAATAATCTGTGGGTAGACTTTCCTGACCAGCTCGGCTATTGATGAGCAGTGTCTGAAAAGTCCACCTACAACAGCACAGTGGATGCTACTAGAGGTCTAAACACTTGGCGAGTGTGCATACTAGGATATATGAGTTTGAGGACACGTTGGAAAATAAAATGGAATATTCCAAATCTGTAGCGAACATAAATTTCTTTTTTCCTCGGCATGGGAGAGGTAGATTTGGTCAAAACCAGAATATTTCATGAGGAGTTGTACTGTAAACCAGATTTTCAGCATTTTTGTAGGTGCGTCAGAATATCTCAGTTTTGCGTTATTATCAAACCAATTTCCTATTTAACGAGAATATATATATATATATATATATATATATATATATATATACTACTTTCCTGATCCGTAGTTCCACTACACTACTCTTCAACCAATGTGAAAGAAAAGAGAAGACAATTTGAATGTTGGGTATGTGTTATATTCTTTCCACGACTAGCCCCACGCGCTGTACGTTGCGCCGGGCGCAGCAGGGGGGTGGCAGCGCCCCGGCGATTTTTTTTTTGGTATGCGGTCCCACTCATATGCGGACCCACCCATGTTTTGTGCATCAGTTTGCACATGGTTTTGGGGTACGATGGTTTTCGACCCCTGGTATTTTGTAGATCCGGTCAAGGGAACTATGGTTATGTTCTAATCTAGGGTTAATGGATTGGGGTTTATGTATGCTTTGGCATGTATATATATGTGTTATAACACTAAAAGGAATATAATGAAAAATCAAGCTGGTCGTCCCGATTTGGGATCCAGGGGAAAATCTCTGTGTTTATCTATTTTATGTTTTATGCTCTTGCTATTGTTTATTTTCTGTTATAAGAATCGTGTGTAGATATTTCTGTTCAGGGTTAAAACCTACATTTGGTATCGAAGCTGTTTCGGCTTCAAGGGGACGCCTTTGTTGTTGAGGGTTTTTTGCTCGGGCCTGTGGTAGACCCTGTGCAGTGGGAGATCTGCGGGATCGATTCTTGCGGTGAAAGAATATGGCGAGTGGCGGAAAGATAGAGATCGAGAAATTTAATGATCAAAGTTTTGAGTTGTGGAAGCTCAAGATGGAGGATCTCTTTTGGTGGATAAAAGATCGAGTGGATGGTAGATCCGGAGTACTAAACCAACGGAAATGTCGAGATGAAAATTTAAAAGAAGGCGGATCGGAAGGCAGAGGCTCAGATACGGTTGTGTGTCTCGAGATTCGATGTTGAATATCATCTGGGAAGCTACGGCGAAGACCTTGTGGGAAAACTTGGGACTTTGTACCAATCTAAGTCTATGGTGAATAAGTTGTTCCTGCGGAAAAATCTGTATAACCTGAGGATGAAGGATGGAGACTCGGTGACAGAGCATCTGAACGCCTTCAATACTATGGTAACTCAGCTGTCATTTGTTGATATTAAAATCTCAGATGAAGATAAGTTCATCAGTTTTTTGTGTTCTCTACCAAAATCGTGGGACAATCTGGTTATTGCAATAGGTAGCAATACAACTACCTTGAATTTTGATGACATTGTCTCGGTAGCAACATGGAGAAGTGAGACGGAGAAATATGGAGGTCGGAATGGAGATGCCTTATCACTCACCTAATCCTCCCGGAAACGAGGAAACAAGAATAAGGTTTTGAGTGGGAGATCTAAATCTAGAGGGAGATCTAAATCTCCTGGAAATTTTGTAAAGGTGTGCTAGAAATGCGGAAAGGAAGAGCACTACAAAAAGGACTGCAGATCTAAAGCTCCTGAGAAAGGAAAGGGATCTTATGATGCTCCTTCTGCAGAGGAAAAAACCACCTTGAATGAAGGTGGGGATGTGTGTTGGCTTCTTCTTCAAATACACATGTAGATCATGAGTCATGGTTGATTGGCCCGGGTGCATCCTTTCACTTCACTCCCCATAGGGAGTGGTTAGCAATGTCAGAAATATGATGGTGGTGATGTCTTCCTAGGGTTCGATGAGGAAGGCGGAAGTCGAATTACATGGAAAGGTCAAAAGTTTGAAGGCTTAGTGGGAGGATTAGAGCACTTCACAGTGTGCATATTCTGCATTGTGGAAATCTGATTTGCAGCAAGCAAGATGAGATGATGCGGTGTAAAAACGATGTTCGAAGAATACGCAAGATGGTTCGAAGTGCGGTATTAATGGGGGAGTTAGATTTGGAGACTACTGTACAAGTTACAAGGCCATGTGTTATTGATGGGTGTAACGATTAAACGGATTTCTGAAAGTGGGAAGGAAAATCTATTGTCTACGGAGAAAAGACCATGGTATGGCATCAAAGGCTTGGACATATTGGAGAGAAGGGCCTTCGGATACTGCATAGAGATGGTATGGTAGAAGGTATGTCTAATTGTTCTCTGGATTTCGATTTCTGTGAACATTGTGTATATGGGAAGCAGAATCGGGTGAGTTTTCCTTCTGGTGCTAGGAGGGCAAACAAGATATTAGAACTTGTGCACAGTGATGTGTTTGGGCCTGTGTCAGTTCCATCACTGGGAAAGTCTGTGTACTATGTTTCATTCATAGATGACTTCTCAAGGAATACATGGATATATTTCTTGAGGAAGAAATTTGAATCTTTTGACAGATTTAAATAATTTAAGGCTCTGGTGGAAAACCAGACAGAGAAGAAGATAAAGGCGCTGAGGACGGATAATGGTGGGGAGTTCTGCAAGAAGGAATTTGAAGAGTTCTGTAAGAAGTGTGGTATAGCACGGCAGAAGACTACTCCATACACACCTCAGCAAAATGGAGTTGCAGAAAGAATGAATAGAACACTTATGGAAAAGGCAAGAAGCATGCTTAGTGGTACCGGGTTAGGACAAGAATTCTGGGCAGAGGCAGTGGAGACTGCATGTTACTTAGTTAACAGATCACCTTCATCAGCGTTGGAGGATAAGACCCCACATGAGGTATGGACTGGTAAGAAACCCTCTCTTTCACATCTAAGAGTATTTGGATGTGATGCATATGTACATGTTCCAAAGGAGAAAAGGACCAAGTTGGATAATAAATCTGAAAGGTGCATCTTTATTGGGTATAAGGATGGTTTAAAGGGTTACAAGCTTTGGAACCTAGAAACAAGGAAGGTTGTGTACAGCCAAGATGTGGTGTTTAGAGAAGTGAAAGATGTTTTTAAACATGAAGTCCTACCAAAGGAACTTGAGAAGATAGAGTTTGAGCTAAAGGAGGATGAATTGGACTCTACAATAGAAGAAGACTCGGAAGATGAAGAGCCACAAACTCCAGCTTTGAGAAGATCAGTTCGGGAAAGAAGGCAACCAGAAAGGTATAGTCCATCTGCTTTCTGTTCAGGTTTTGGCTTAACTATAACTTATGATGAACCCAGAACTGTCAGGGAGGCAGTAGATTCAGAGGATGGAAAACTCTGGAAGGAGGCCATGGTTGATGAAATGGCATCCTTGCACAAAAACTATGCATGGGATCTGGTGGAGTTGCCGGCTGGAAGGAAGCCCATTGGGAGAAAATGGGTGTTTAAAAAGAAGATGAATGTAGAAGGCAAGGTGGAGAAATAAAAAGCTCGGTTGGTAGAAAAAGGTTATTCCCAGGTGCCGGGAATTGATTTTGGTGATATTTTTTCTCCTGTTGCCAAGGTTACTTCTATTAGATTACTTCTATCTGTTGCTGCTGCATTTGATTTTGAGATAGAACAGATGGATGTGAAGACAACATTTCTTCATGGGGATCTAGAAGAGGAGATCTACATGAAGCAACCTGAAGGCTTTATGGTGAAGGGTAAGAAATAACTAGTATGCAAGTTGAAGAAGTCTCTGTATGGGTTAAAACAGTCACCAAGGATGTGGTATCAGAAATTTGATACCTATATACGGGGACTTGGCTTCACCAAAAGCAAGGAGGATCACTGTGTTTATTTTAAATTAATTGGTGATCGTGTTATTTATTTGGTCTTGCATGTGGATGATATGTTGTTGATTGGAAATGACAAAGAAATTATCCAAGATTTGAAGACCCAACTGTTCTCCAAATTCGACATGAAGGATCTTGGTGCTGCAAACTATATTTTAGGCATGGAAATTAAGAGAGATCGGGCAAAGAGGAAGCTCTGGTTAAACCAGAGGAAGTATGTCGAGACTATATTGCAAAGGTTCAATATGCAGGATAGTAAAGCGGTGAATGTTCCTATTCCTGTAGGTGTAAAGATGTCTGCTGAACAGTGTCCCAAGACACAAGAAGAAGAGGAGTATATGTCGCGTGTTCCATATGCAAGTGCAGTGGGTAGCCTGATGTATGCAATGGTCTGTACTAGACCAGACATTGCACATGCAGTGGGAGTATTGAGCAGGTTTATGTCAAACCCAGGGAAGGATCATTGGACAACAGTGAAGCGGGTTTTAGATATTTACGTGGCACTAGTGATTATGGCTTGTGCTACCAGGGAAGACCGGGATTGGAAAGAATGTTGGACATTCATGGTTTTGTTGATGCAGACTAAGCTGGAGATCTGGACCAAAGAAGATCTACAAGTGGGTATGTGTTTAGCCTATTTGGAGGCGCAGTCAGTTGGATGAGTAAAAGACAGTCTGTAGTGGCTCTTTCAACTACAGAGGCAGAATACATAGCAGCCACTCATGCAAGCAAGGAAACAGTTTGGTTGCAGAGATTGTGTTCAAGTATGGGGTTGGTACAGCAAGCTATAAGGATAGACTGTGATAGCCAAAGTGCAATTTTCTTGGCTAATAACCCTGCTTATCATTCAAAGACAAAGCACATTGATGTTCAATATCACTTTGTTAGAGATATGGTTGAGGCTAAAAGGGTGTTGCTGGTAAAGGTGGACACTTTGAAGAATGTTGCGGATGCATTGACAAAGTCTGTGAGCACTCAAAAGTTCTCTTGGTGTAGAGAAACAATGGGTGTTGAAGAATTGGGCCAATGACTAAGCTCTCTTGTGACCCCCTGTGGAAAGAAAACAACAAGTGGGAGAATGTTGGGTATGTATTATATTCTTTCTGAAGTAGCCCACGTTAACAATTGCAGCAAGACACGACGGGGGTCACATGGGGGGGCGTGACTTAGTGAATTTTTTAGTATCACGGGTCCCACTCATATGCGGACCCACCCACGTTTTGTGCATGGGTTTGCACATGGTTTTGGGGCATGATGGTTTTCAGCCCCTGGTATTTTGTAGATCCGGTCAAGGGAACTATGGTTATGTTCTAATCCAGGTTTAATGGATTGGGGTTTATGTATGCTTCGGCATGTATATATATGTGTTGTAACACTAAAAGGAATATAATGAAAAATCAAGCTGGTCGTCCCAATTTGGGAGCCAGGGGAAAAGCTCTGTGTTTATCTGTTTTATGTTTTATGCTCTCGTTATTGTTTATTTTCTGTTATAAGATTCGTGTGTAGATAATTTCTGTTCAGGGTTAAAACCTACATTGAAGTCATGAAGTGTTAGGTTACTTCTCTTAAAATTATATTCTTAAAATATTATTTCTATAAAAACAATATATAACACTTGTGTAATAATTTATATAACTCAAGCCTTATTTCAGCTTCCATAGGCCCATTAATGCGCTCAGGCAGGAAATGGCCGCCGTCGGATTAAAGTTGTAGATCATCGTGTGGCAGCCATTTCCTGCCTGGGCACATTAATGGGCCTATGGTAGCTGAAATAAGGCTCGCCTTTATATAACCTGTAACTATAGCCGTTAGCGATGCGTCCTTAACACCCTTGTTGAATATTAAACTTACTTACGGTTTTGCTTACTCTTTTCGAGTGTACTTTTAATATGCTTATGTAGTGTACAAACATGTTCTATTTTATTTGTCAATCAATTGGAATTTAAAGCTTACAACCCTCTTAATTTAGTTGTAAGGAATTATTCTTGACATACATATTATTATAAATTTTCCTTTGTGCAATTCTTCTTATATTTTACTTTATTCATTCATATTATTTTTATTCACCTTGAGGGTTTAGGGTATATGGTTATCAATTATTATAGATTATTATCAATTTCACTATTTTTCTTGGTATGTGGTGATTTTTTTTAGGGAAGGGTCTCAATTAAACATATATAGAAATATTTTTTATTTTTTAAAAGATAATGTTTTGTTTATCAATTTCTAGAGTAAGGCTTTATGTGGCCATACACACTGCACATACAAGTTTTGTTTATCACTTTCTAGAGTAAAGACTTATGTGGCCATACACATTACACATACAAATTTTGGATGTATTAAGTACCTTCAAGTTCTATTTTGTAGTTATTTCTGGAAGTTTTAAATGCTTAATTTATATATGGGCCTATATGCCACACTTCAACTAGTAGTTTAGGTATATTGTTTTACTGTACCCATTTTCTTTATATAAAAATAGAGAATTTTCTTTCTCAGTGATTTATTTATAGATAAACAATAATATTTTATTAAATCTCAGAGTGAGATGGGACTTGATTTTGGGACCTATAATTAATTTTCCACATTAAGTCTCAAGATTGGGACTATTTCATAACTAACAGACCAATGTCTATTTAGGCCTAGAACTGATCTAATCTAGTGATATTATATTTAATACATATTATCAAAATTTGAACTCATATTAGAAAAATATGCTATAGAAACATAATAACATATGTAAAAAGAGAGACAAACATCCAAAAATAGAAACAAATTTTCATTTATTTGTTCTTCAAGCAATCAAGTTTGCCACAAAATTAAAGGGGATAGAATGCTGAACCCATACAATCAGAATAAATATACTCTACCGAGGCTATCGTCAAGCCAACTTCATATCCCGAATAATTTCCAAGAAATGACCAGACTAGGTCTAGCCCTATAAAACTATGACCACAATAGGTTTAGTCTAGGGATTTAACTAAACACATAGGCTTCAATTGGAGTTCCACTATCCACGAGCTCAGTAATTCCTTACTTGGGAGTGTCTTTCCTCCCTCCAAAACGTCCAGTCTAATGGCTTCTAGCTTAAAACTTCTCCTCTCTTCTCCCCCCTTCCAACGAGGCTCTAAATTAATATGGTATCCTTAAGTTTTCTTCCCCTCTCCTATCTTGGCTTATTTTTTCCAAAAATGAGATAATTTATCTCTAGGGAGAGGATTTTCAGTAGGAAAATGCCTTTTCCCATAACTTTTTTTCAACTATTTCGAATATGAAAATCCCTTCTAGCATTACTTTCCCCAGAAATTTATGGCTCACTATTTAAATTATTTGTATAAAAAAATTAAAAATATTCATGTTCATAACTTATTCACATCATACCTTTAAGAATTGTCTATAGTATACCAAGTAACTTAACAAAGTAACTCAAATATTTACACATTTATTGAGGGGTTTCACATCTCCCCCTCTTTAGCAAAATAATGTCATTACTATTTTCTAGCCTTTAGAATAGCCTGAGATATGCTTCATCAAAAAAATGATCATCCTCCCACGTAGAATCTTCCAAGCTAAAATGCTTCAATGTATTTTAACATATAGGGTCCCAATATTAGTTTATGTTCATGATTTTTCCATTTGATAATGTTAAAAATATAGAAAGGAATGGCTTCTTTGATTTGTGCCTTAGTAAAAAATGTCAATTAGAATTCAGTATCATAGTTGCTTGAGTTAGCTTGCAATTAACATGTGTGATGTGGCCTATCACTAAGTTATTGTTAGTTAATTCAAGTTAGATTCCATGAAATGCGTTTTTGACTAGTTGATGGGTAAAATTAGCTATCTCGAGGAGTTATCACTAGCGTCCATTAGTTAAATGATCTCTATCTCTAGAATCGAGATGGACATGAGTCTAGATGAGTAGTTGACTTTGTGTTAACTCAACTTACTCTCAAATAATTGTAGTAGCAACTAAATGTGTCCATAGTACGTAATGCAATTTGAATTTCCTAATGAGATTGGATGAAGGAACAATTGTATTCATGATTATACATTGGTTCTTTTGTAATTGATTGAGATTCAACTAGGTAAATTTTTCATGGATTTTGTGCAAGGAAATAGGTGATTTTCTTAGTCTTAAGCGAGGATCAACACTACGAAATAGGAGGCTCCTAACATGCCTTATTTTTCTAAGTGTTAGGAATGTCTTGTGTAGAGTTGACCAATATTACAACAGAGCTTCAAGCTTGAAGCGATTTTTATGTAATAGATCATATTTCTTAGTTGGTTCAATACAAGGAAGCAGAGGTTTTTCCCAGTTGGTTTCCCTACAATATTGTTTTCTATGTTTGATTGTGTTTCTATTCATTGTTTTATTTGTGCATATTTTTGGTATAGAAGTCTTGTATGTTTTGTGATCCATTTTATCTCATTAGTAGTTGCAAGTTTTCAAGGATTTTATAGCTAGTATCAAAGATAAAATAAGTATAGGTACTAATTTCCTTGATCATATTGAAATTGTGTTGAAGAGAAGATCAGCTAGTGCAGGAATTATACAAGTATAGGAATTATGTCATTCTATGGTTCGAGGACATATGCCCTAGAAGGGACTTTGAACGTTTTTGCATGGAAGGATAGAATGGACGATGTGTTATATGATAATGGGGTTTTGGAATATATCAAGACTGATATTCCTCAACGTAGTACATCTCATGCACAACAATTGTCTTAGTGGAAGAATGACACTACTAAACCTACAAGGATGATCCTTGAAGAAGGCAGAGACCATATTGTTCCAAATTTGTATGGGAAGAATACGAAATTACAAATGTGGAAGGCCATTATTGATATATTCAAAATAATTAGTGATGCCATACAAATTTCTCTAAAGGAAAATTTGAGAAACATTTGAATGGGAAACAATGAGCCCATTGTTACTTATCCATCCAGGTTTTCTCAAGTCAACCATGAACTTGGAGGTGTTGGAGAGACAATTCCACCCGCATATCTTGTGATCCTTGCCATTATTGGGCTTCACAAATCTTGGAAAATTTTACAAGATGCAGTGAATTCCATAGATAATCTCCTTGATTGCAAAAGATTTTGGTCAAATCTTGTGCAGGAAGAGATAAGGAGGGACATACGGGATGGAATCTGAGCTAGGAAACATAATGAGAAGAACTTTTCTTTAGCCAGAAAAGGGAATAAATCTAAGGGAAATAAGGCACAGGGCAAGATGGAGGCAATAAAATGAAGTATATTAGCAAGATCAAGTTCTTTCATTGTCATGATTATGGAAATTATGCTATAAAATGTCGAAGAAATAAATCCACCAAGCATATTACAGTAGCTACAGGAGGAGAATCAGTCTCTTCTTAGTTCAAATTGGATTTATCTTTGATAGCTTGCTTGGAAATATTAGTTCAAGGTAGTGTTTGGTACATTTATTAAGGGGCTTCATTCCACATGACAGGGAATAAATATTTCTTCAACAACTTGGAAGAGAAATACATGAAATTCCATATCGAACTTGGGGATGATGGAAAATGAATGACCAAAGTATTTCGGTCAATGATCTTTAAGAGGGAGTTTGGTTCCCTTCACCATCTCAAGAATGTGATCTATGTTCCAGGATTGAAGAAAAACCTTTTCTCGGTATAATTCCTTGAATACAAAGGGTATTTTGTAGTATTCAGCAAAGGGAAGACCTACCTCAAGAATTATTCTTCACAACATGTCAAAAGAAATAGTTTCAAGATCAAGAACCTATAAAACATGAGGTCGATGAATGTGCATCCTTGAGTATTAAGGTTGAATTTGTTCAGGGAAAAGATGTTGGAGAGATTTGGAACATGCACATGGGACATATACATCATCGAGCATTGAACATACTTCAATAGATTTCCACAGGGATAACACAGTGCAGCCTTGATCAAGATGATGTGTGCAAGAGATGCACTCGTGGTAAGTATTCCAAATTTTCCTTTCAGGGACAAGATAATAGTGTTGGAAATATGATGCAGAGTGTTGTCCTTGATGGCAACCCACTGAATGAAGATGAAGACATGTGACTATTGACATGTGTTGTCCTTGATGGCAAACCACCTGATGAAGTTATTCTTGACTTGATGGACTTGGTAAATGATGTAAATATGATGTGATATGATGTTTATTGACAATATGATGGTGAATGTTGTCCTTGAAAGGAAACCCTCTTGATGAAGATGATGGCAACTTACTTGATGAAGTTGTGCTTGATAGAATATGTTCTTGATGAAGTAAATATGATGTATCTACAGTGTTTACAGAAGGCAATGAAGAAAGGATTTCAGAATGTGCTCTAAGTATGATGAAAAGAGTATGTCTCTAGGTATACGCGGATTTTCCTAAGGGAAGTCGCGTATGCACGTGGAAATAAACGTTCCAAGTCGCGTATGGGCAAAAGCGCTCAAAAAGTGAAAAACTAGGAGTAACCACCATGGTATTGACCCATTGTATTGGGTAATGATTCGCCTAATTGACCCCGTCCAGGAATACCATTGGAAGTAATGTGGTTTTGGCTCATGGTATTGAAAAAGGGGCTCATGGTATTGAAAAAGGATAAACCTATATAAAGAGATGAAATTCATTATGCAAAGGAGGTGTGTGGGAGCAAGATGTCTGAGCTTGAATGAATACTTCTCTCTGGAGTATATCTGAATGGAAAGGGTTACAATTGAATGAAGGATCTAAATGTATGATGCACCAATGAAGGAGTGATGAAGAAGGGGATCTAGATCTGAAATATACTTGTATTTTCTAGATCTGATTATGGAATGACTAGATCTGTGATGAGGCGAACATCTAGGCGAACATCTGTCTGAAGCAAAAAGGTAAATCTGAACTGAATATCTGATCTGTAGAAGTATGCTGCTCTATAATGATTGAATATCTATACGCTACTTCGCCGCGGAGGAAGCACGTATATACGCAGCTTTGCTAAATATAAAGCGCGTATGCGCAATGAAATACATACAGAGGTATACGCTGGTTTGTGTGGACGTAAGCACGTATATACGCGACATTAGTGAAGGGAAAGCGCGTATGCAAACTAGGGTTTGCTGAAGCAAGGGTGTTCTATTTAAGTTGTTGGATCCAGTGTGAAAATTGATGAAACGTGGTCCAAGGTGGTGCTGAGGGTTGTAGCCTTCAGTCAGGGGGTTGTAGCTCCCTTCCAGGTGAGGCTGGTAAATGAGTCAGGGGGTCGTAGCTCCCTTCCAGGAGAGGTTGGTAAACGAGTCAGGGGCTGGTAAACGAGAGCAGGGGGTCGTAGCTCCCTTCCCGGAGAGGCTGGTAAACGAGTCAGGGGGTTGGAGCTCCCTTCCAGGAGAGGCTGGTAAACGAGCGCAGGTGGGTGCCTGCGTGCTGGTCAAGTCTGCGCCAGCACATATGTTGTAAGATGTTTTCTCTATAATAAAATATTGAAAGGCTGAGCAACTGCAGCGGTGGTTTTCTCCCGACTTGGGTTTCCACCTAAAAATCCTGGTGTTCATGTGTGATGCTTTGTGTGATGGTTTATTCTGTTCTTACTGCACATGTTTACTATTTATAGAACATCTAATGAATGATTGATGGAATGATATAAGTGAAGAACTAATGGCATAATTAGATCTCTGTGTATACGCGAGTTTTATGAAGGATATCCGCGTGTATACGCTAGTTGGCTTCAGCAAAGTAGCGTATGGGTTTTAGAGCATGAAAATGTAAAAAGTTTTAGTTTGCCCTAAATACTGGTTCACCCCCCCCCCTCTCAGTATTTTTCCCAACAATTGGTATCAGAGCAGGTTCTTCTGCAGAAGCTTGATCGCTTGAAGGAGATCCGTCGCAATGGGAAGTCAAGAAGGAGTAATGTCTATAAAACCACCTCTATTCAATGGAAGCAATCTGATATTCTGGAAGGTATGAACAAAAGCATATCTGCAAAGTCTTGGTGCAGATGTATGGGCAATCGTGGAAGAATGTTATCAATACCCAGCAAGTATTCCTACCGATGCAACAGAAAGGAAGAAGTATGAAATCAATGCCAAAGCAGTGAATGTCTTATTAGGAAGCATGTCTGAATCATAATTTGCTAAAGTGATGCAGCAACATTCAACAAAAGAAATATGGGACAAAATCATTCTAAGCTATGAAGGAGACACAAAGGTAAAAAGTGAAAAACTCCAAACTCTTAGAATTGAATATGAAAATTTGAAGATGCATAGTGATGAGAGTGTTGCCAGTTTCTTTCTTCGTCTGGATGATATTGTAAATCAGATGAGAAATTTGGGTGAAACCATAACTGATACTACTCTGGTGGAAAAGGTCTTAAGATCCTTGACTTCAAAATTTGACTCTAAAGTTTCGGCTATTGAAGAAAGGCAAGATCTGCAATCGCTTACTATTGTTCAATTACATGGTACTCTGACTGCTTTTGAAATGAGACAAGGAGGTCCTTCTCAAATAAGAGAAGTTGCTTTTAAGGCATCTACAAAAGGAAAGGAAAAGGAAGTTATCAAAGAATCCAGCTATATATCCGATGAAGAAGAAGCGAATTTCGTGAGAAAGCTCCAACTAGGTACTGGAAGATTCAAAGGTAAGCTTCCCTTCAAATGTTTTGAATGTGGAAAAGTTGGTCACTATGCTGCTAAATGTCCTTATAAAGAAAAACATGGTAAAGGGAAACAATTTGAAAAGAGGAAGAGTTTTTATGCAAATAAAGATGATGATGAAGTGTCCAGTGAAGATGAAGAAGATTCTGACCATGATCTGAAAGTGCTCATGGCTAAGAAGCAAAAGAAGAAGCCTACTCAAAACAAGGAGATTTCTCATAAAACATGGTTAGCAGAAATTGAAGAAGATGAATCAGATAGTGATTGGGGTCATGATTGTCTCATTGGTACAATGATTGGTGAAGATAGTGAAAGTAAAGTTGTGGATCTAGAAGAAGCTCTCAAGGTTAAAGATGAAGAACTACAAAGTTCATCTAAGAAGCAAGAAACTATCAACAAAGATATGATCTCTCAAATGGAAAAACAAATAGAAATGTTGAATGGACAGGAGGACAAGTATCAAAGGTTTCATACTTATGCATCCGATCGAATTAAAGAACTAGAAGCAGAAATCAACAATCTAAATGAAGATCTCAAAAAATCAAGCAAGAAGAATGAAGGACTTAAAGCCGCAATCATCTCTCTGCAAGCAGACCTTGAAGCATCAAGTAAGAAGAATGAGGAACCTCTACAACCATTTGAAAAGGAAGGCCTTGAAGCAGAAATAATCTCTCTCAAAGAAGATCTAGAAAAATCCAATAAGAAGAATGAAGAGCTGCAACAAACATGTGAAGAAAACGAAAATTGGTTGAAATAAGAGATTCTAAATATGAAGGATCAAGTAGAAGATGGAAGTAGGAAAGAAGAAAGCATGACAAAGCAATGTCAAGCCTTGGAGGTTGAGGTAAATATTCTCAAAGGTAAATTAGAAGAAAAGGTTAAAATTTTGAGGTTTCAAGATAGTACTAATACTTTGGACAATATTCTGAGTAATCAAAGGTCTCCTGCTATCAAACTTGGTCTTGGTTTTCATGAAACTGTTAAAGGAGAATCTAGCTCACAAGGAAGTGCAAAAAACTCAGAGGATGTCAATGCAAAACCTGAAGTATTGAAAGAAACAAAAGATCAACCAACAATCATGAACTCTCAAAGGAATTCATTCAAGAACGTTGAATGCTTTAAATGTCATAATTATGGGCATGTTGCAGCAAATTTCAGAAGCAGAACAATTCAGCCACAAACAAACAGATTCTATTTAGAAAGGTACTCTGGTAGCTTCAAGGGATATTGTTTCTCATGTAACAAGTATGGACATAAAGCAGCTGATTGTAAAAGGAGGAAGATCATAAATACTCATCATGATTCTTATGCTTATTTCTCTGGACACATGAGATGTTATTCTTGTAACAAGTATGGACATGTAGAAAAGGAATGCAGGTTGAACAGATCTGAGAAAGTGGACAATTTTCAGCACACAGTTAGGAAGTTCAAGCAAATTTGGAAAAAGAAGGAGGACCAATCAGAAACGTATGGAATTCTGACCCTACTGCAGTCATCCGCTTCTGAAGCTTACTTCTCTGATTGACTGCAGGAATGATGTGGGATACATTATCAGATTTAGTAATGTATCGTCACAGGGGGAGCAATGTATGATGTCTCTCATGGTTGATTTGATTATTCTGGTTATATGTATTTCTGACAGTGCATCTGGTGTGAAGAAAAGACAGAAACAAAAGGTAAAATTGTAGGAGGAGATGAAGGTGTGAAATTTTCTATATTTCACTTTCCATACGCGGGTTCCATTAACTCAAGTCGCGTATACACGCGAGTTCCAGCAGACACAGTTGCGTATGCATTGATGATAGGAGATTTTATATGATAACTGAAGATCAGAAGCAGAGGTTCAGGGGGAGCATCAGTCTGATTGTTAATAACTATATTATTGTCTCAGTATCAGCTTAGTTTCTCAGTTCTAAACAATGATGATATGATACATGGTTTCTTATGTTGAAGACTATGGATGAGTTCTTTTTGGTTGAGTATTCTTTGCTGAGATGAAAGTTTTATAATTCAGAGACAAGGAAAGATCATGCAGAGATTGTTGCTGATGACTTGCTGTTGAAGGTGTTTCAGATTGCACAAGTTAAGAAGAGCACTGGTTTAGGAGGAGCAGCAGGTTGAATACTAATGATTGCATTGTTGGCAATATGACTGCTCATTCCTTCGTTTTTGTGATACTCATGCTCTAATGATGATGGCTTGGTACATGGTTTATGATGATGAAACATTGAATGAGCTGTGTTTACTGCTTGCTGAAGTTTATCTGGTGGATGAAATTGGAAGTCTTATGATTCAGAGATAAGAATAATTCATGCATAGTTTGTTACTATGGATGAGATCTTTTCCTACATATGTTACTTCATGTTTAAATCTTAAAGGTCATGGTGATGTAGGATGGTGGTGGACCACATGAATAATTTCTTGACTCTTGGGTGAAGATGTTGTTCTGGTATGATAATCTCTCTTGGAAAGATTGTATTGATGCTGCAAAGAATCTGAAGGCTTGGTTCCTAATGTGATTATGCTACAACCGTTGGACGACGCTTGAAGACACAACTACACTGTTCTATCTATCTGTAAGCATTCAAATATCTCAGAAAGAAGCTGAACACTTTCTTTGCCTCACAAAGAATCAGATCTGGTTGAAATTTAGAAGATGGTTTGGGATACGCGGGTTTGCTGAAACACAGTCGCGTATATACGCGAGCTCCTGCACAGAAAACCACGTATGTTTGGTTGCTGGAAATTTTTGGTTGGTTCAGCTCTCTTCAGCACAGCTGCAACCCTAGATGCACAAACTAAGGGGGAGCCTTAGTCATATGAAAAGGATGCTTGGTTTCACAGATTCAGGGGGAGCATTAGCGTTGCTGAGTATAATGCATGGTTGGCATTATGATGGTTCTGAAATATGTTCTCTTTCTTGAGGACTTTCTGGTGTTGGTCTAAAAGTCATATTTGTAATTTGATGAAAAGGTCATGTTGAGACCCATGATGTAAATTGTAATATTCATTTGTGTAAGGACTTGTCAAATTTGTAAACCCACTTGGTTGGGTAGCTGAGTTAAATTTTGTAAACCCACTTGGTTGGGTAGCTGAGTCAAATTTGTAAACCCAATTCGTTGGGTAGTTGAGTCTCATATGTAAATCCACTTGGTTGGATATTTGATGTAAGTATGAGTCTTTGGTGATAGGAAGTTCATAGAGTCATGTCCTTCATTGACAAATATGTTTGAAGATTTAGCATGAACTCAGGGGGAGCTTGGTCACTTCAGCACATATCAGATCTGCAGAACGCTTCTTCCACATGAGGAGAAAAGGGGGAGAGTATGTTGGTTTTTGATCCACCCTTTGCCCTTGATGTCAAAGGGGGAGAGTGACATGGTGTTTTGAATGAAGAGAAGATAATGATGTCAAACATTTGGGAGAGTGACATGGTGTCATTGTATCTATCTGTTGTGGTAACCAAACACCATCGTGGTTGCCATCAAGTCCAAAGGGGGAGATTGTTGGAAATATGATGCAGAGTGTTGTCCTTGATGGCAACCCACTAAATGAAGATGAAGACATGCGACTGTTGACATGTGTTGTCCTTGATGGCAAACCACCTGATGAAGTTATTCTTGACTTGATGGACTTGGTAAATGATGTAAATTTGATGTTTGTTGACAATATGATGCTGAGTGTTGTCCTTGAAAGGCAACCCACTTGATGAAGATGATGACAACTTACTTGATGAAGTTGTGCTTGAGAGAATATGTTCCTGATGAAGAAAATATGATGTTTCTACAGTATGTACAGAAGGTAATGAAGAAAGGAATTCAGAATGTGCTCAAAATATGATGAAAAGAGTATGTCTCTTTGTATACGCGGATTTGCCTAAGGGAAGTCGCGTATGCACGCGGAAAGGAACGTTCCAAGTCGCGTATGGGAAAAAGCGCTCAAAAAGTGCAAAACCAGGGGTAACCACCATGGTATTGACCCATTGTATTGGGTAATGATTCGCCTAATTGACCCCGTCCAGGAATACCATCGGAAGTAATATTGTTTTGGCTCATGGTATTGAAAAAGGGGCTCATGGTATTGAAAAAGGGTAAACCTATGTAAGGAGAAGAAATTCATTGTGGAAATTATGAGAGTGGGAGCAAGATGTCTGAGCTTGAATGAATACTTCTCTCTGGAGTATATCTGAATGGAAAGGGTTACAATTGAATGAAGGATCTGAATGTATGATGCACCAATGAAGGAGTGATGAAGAAGGGGATCTAGATCTGAAATATACTTGTATTTTCTAGATCTGTTTATGGAATGACTAGATCTGTGATGAGGCGAACATCTAGGCGAACATCTGTCTGAAGTAAAAGGGTAAATCTGAATTGAATGTCTGATCTGTAGAAGTATGCTGCTCTATAATGATTGAAGAATTATACGCTACTTCGCCGCGGAGGAAGCGCGTATATACGTGGCTTCGCTGAAGATAAAGCGCGTATGCGCAATGAAATATACACAGAGGTATACGCTGGTTTGTGTGGACGAAAGCGCGTATATACGCGACATCAGTGAAGGGAAAGCGCGTATACAAACTAGGGTTTGCTGAAGCAAGGGGTATGAAATATCTGATCTGTTCTGCTGTGTTTCTACTATCTGATCTGTGTTGATAAGTATCTGTTGGTGATGTATGTTTGTGCTTAAAAGAATTGAAAGGGTCCAGTGTGAAAATTGATGAAACGTGGTCCATAGAGGTGTTGAGGGTTGTAGCCTTCAGTCAGGGGGTCGTAGCTCCCTTCCAGGTGAGGCTGGTAAACGAGAGCAGGGGGTCATAGCTCCCTTCTAGGAGAGGCTGTTAAACGAGTCAGGGGGTTGGAGCTCCCTTCCAGGAGAGGCTGGTAAATGAGCGCAGGTGGGTGCCTGCGTGCTGGTAGAGTCTGCACCAGCACATATGTTGTAAGATGTTTTCTCTATAATAAAATATTGAAGGCTGAGCAACTGCAGCGGTGGTTTTCTCCCGGCTTGGGTTTCCACCTAAAAATCCTGGTGTTCATGTGTGATGCTTTGTGTGATGGTTTATTCTGTTCTTACTGCACATGTTTACTGTTTATAGAACATCTAATGAATGATTGATGGAATGATATAAGTGAAGAACTAATGGCATAATTAGATCTCTGTGTATACGCGAGTTTTATGAAGGATATCCACGTGTATACGCTAGTTGGCTTCAGCAAAGTAGCGTATGGGTTTTAGAGCATGAAAAAGTAAAAAGTTTTAGTTTGCCCTAAATACTGATTCACCCCCCCCCCCTCTCAGTATTTTTCCCAACAATTGGTATCAGAGCAGGTTCTTCTGCAGAAGCTTGATCGCTTGAAGGAGATCCGTCGCAATGGGAAGTCAAGAAGGAGTAATGTCTATAAAACCACCTCTATTCAATGGAAGCAATCTGATATTCTGGAAGGTACAAACAAAAGCATATCTGCAAAGTCTTGGTGCAGATGTATGGGCAATCGTGGAAGAGGGTTATCAATACCCAGCAAGTATTCCTACTGATGCAACAGAAAGGAAGAAGTATGAAATAAATGCCAAAGCAGTGAATGTCTTGTTAGGAAGCATGTCTGAATCAGAATTTTCTAAAGTGATGCAGCTACATTCAGCCAAAGAAATATGGGACAAAATCATTCTAAGCTATGAAGGAGACACAAAGGTAAAAAGTGCAAAACTCCAAACTCTTAGAATTGAATATGAAAATTTGAGAATGCATAGTGATGAGAGTATTGCCCATTTCTTCTTACATCTGGATGATATTGTAAATCGAATGAGAAATTTGGGTGAAACCATAACTGATACTACTTTGGTGGAAAAAGTCTTAAGATCCTTGACTTCAAAATTTGACTCTAAAGTTTTAGCTATTGAAGAAAGGCAAGATCTGCAAACTCTTACTATTGTTCAATTACATGGTATCCTGATTGCTTTTGAAATGAGACAAGGAGGTCCTTCTCAAATCAGAGAAGCTGCTTTTAAGGTATCTGCAAGAGGAAAAGAAAAGGAAGTTGTCAAAGAAACCAGCTATATATCCGAAGAAGAAGAAGCGAATTTTGTGAGAAAACTCCAACTAGGTACTGGAAGATTCAAAGGTAAGCTTCCCTTCAAATGTTTTGAATGTGGAAAAGTTGGTCACTATGCTGCTAAATGTCCTTATAAAGAAAAACATGGTAAAGGGAAACAATTTGAAAAGAGGAAGAGTTTTTATGCAAATAAAGATGATGATGAAGTGTCCAGTGAAGATGAAGAAGATTCTGACCATGATCTGAAAGTGCTCATGGAAAAGAAGCAAAAGAAGAAGCCTACTCGAAACAAGGAGATCTCTCAGAAAACATGGTTAGCAGAAATTGAAGAAGATGAATCAGATAGTGATTGGGGTCATGATTATCTCATTGGTAAAATGATTGGTGAAGATAGTGAAAGTAAAGTTGTGGATCTAGAAGAAGCTCTCAAGGTTAAAGATGAAGAACTACAAAGTTCATCTAAGAAGAAAGAAACTATCAACAAAGAGATGATCTCTCAAATGGAAAAACAAATAGAAATGTTGAATGGACAGGAGGACAAGTATCAAAGGTTTCATACTTATGCATCCAATCGAATTAAAGAACTAGAAGCAGAAATCAACGATCTAAATGCAGATCTCGAAAAATCAAGCAAGAAGAATGAAGGACTTGAAGCTGCAATCATCTCTCTACAAACAGATCTTGAAGCATCAAGTAAGAAGAATGAGGAACCTCTACAAACATTTGAAAAGGAAGGCCTTGAAGTAGAAATCATCTCTCTCAAAGAAGATCTGGAAAAATCAAATAAGAGGAATGAAGAGCTGCAACAAACATGTGAAGAAAACGAAAATTGGTTGAAAGAAGAGATTCTAAATCTGAAGGATCAAGTAGAAGATGGAAGAAGGAAAGAAGAAAGCATGGCAAAGCAATGTCAAGCCTTGGAGGTTGAGGTAAACATTCTCAAAGGTAAATTAGAAGAAAAGGTTAAACTTTTGAGGTTTCAAGATAGTACTAATACTTTGGACAATATTCTGAGTAATCAAAGGTCTCCTGCTATCAAACTTGGTCTTGGTTTTCATGAAACTGTTAAAGGAGAATCTAGCTCACAAGGAAGTGCAAAAAACTCAGAGGATGTCAATGCAAAACCTGAAGTATTGAAAGAAACAAAAGATCAACCAACAATCATGAATTCTCAAAGGAATTCATTCAAGAACATTGAATGTTTTAAATGTCATAACTATGGGCATGTTGTGGCATATTACGAGCGAGATCATTTAAGCCTCAAACAAACAGTTCCTACATAGAAAGGTACTCTGGTTTCTTCAAGGGATATTGTTTTTCATGTAACAAGTATGGACATAAAGTAGCTGATTGTAAAAGGAGGAAGATTAGAAATACTCATTATGATTCTTATGCTTATTTCTTTGGACACTTGAGATGTTATTCTTGTAACAAGTATGGACATGTAGAAAAGGAATGCAGGTTGAACAGATCTGAGAAAGTGGACAATTTTCAGCACACAGTTAGGAAGTTCAAGCAAATTTGGAAAAAGAAGGAGGACCAATCAGAAAGCGTGGGAATTCGACCCTCTTGCAGTCATCCGCTTGACTTACTTCTACGATTGACTGCAGGAATGATGTGGGATACATTATCAGATTTAGTAATGTATCGTCACAAGGGGAGCAATGTATGATGTCTCTCATGGTTGATTTGATTATTCTGGTTATATGTATTTCTGACAGTGCATCTGGTGTGAAGAAAAGACAGGAACAGAAGGTAAAATTGTAGGAGGAGATGAAGGTGTGAAATTTTCTATATTTCACTTTCCATACGCGGGTTCCATTAACTCAAGTCGCGTATACACGCGAGTTCCAGCAGACACAATTGCGTATGCATTGATGATAGGAGATTTTATATGATAACTGAAGATCAGAAGCAGAGGTTCAGGGGGAGCATCAGTCTGATTGTTAATAACTGTATTATTTTCTTAGTATTAGCTTAGTTTCTCAGTTCTAAACAATGATGATATGATACATGGTTTCTTATGTTGAAGACTATGGATGAGTTCTATTTGCTTGAGTATTCTTTGCTGAGATGAAAGTTTTATAATTCAGAGACAAGGACAGATCATGCAGAGATTGTTGTTGATGACTTGGTGTTGAAGGTGTTTCAGATTGCACAAGTTAAGAAGAGCACTGGTTTAGGAGGAGCAGCAAGTTGAATACTAATGATTGCATTGTTGGCAATATGACTGCTCATTCCTTGGTTTTTGTGATACTCATGCTCAAATGATGATGGCTTGGTACATGGTTTATGATGATGAAACGTTGAATGAGCTGTGTTTACTGCTTGCTGAAGTTTATCTGGTGGATGAAATTGGAAGTCTTATGATTCAGAGATAAGAATAATTCATGCATAGTTTGTTACTATGGCTGAGATCTTTTCCTACATATGTTACTTCATGTTTAAATCTTAAAGGTCATGGTGATGTAGGATGGTGGTGGACCACATGAATAATTTCTTGACTCTTGTGTGAAGATGTTGTTCTGGTATGATAATCTCTCTTGGAAAGATTGTATTGATGCTGCAAAGAATATGAAGGCTTTGTTCCTAATGTGATTATGCTACAACCGTTGGACGACGCTTGAAGACACAAATACACTGTTCTATCTATCTGTAAGCATTCAAATATCTCAGAAAGAAGTTGAACACTGTCTTTGCCTCACAAAGAATCAGATCTGGTTGAAATTTAGAAGATGGTTTAGGATACGCAGGTTTGCTGAAACACAGTCGCGTATATACGCGAGCTCCTGCACAGAAAACCGCGTATGTTTGGTTGCTGGCAATTTTTGGTTGGTTAAGCTCTCTTCAGCACAGCTGCAGTGCTGGATGCACAAACTAAGGGGGGGCCTTAGTCATATGAAAAGGATGCTTGGTTGCACAGATTCAGGGGGAGCATTAGCGTTGCTGAGTATAATGCATGGTTGGCATTACGATGGTTCTGAAATATGTTCTCTTTCTTGAGGACTTTCTTGTGTTGGTCTTAAAGTCATATTTGTAATTTGATGAAAAGGTCATGTTGAGACCCATGATGTAAATTGTAATATTCAGTTGTGTAAGGACTTGTCAAATTTGTAAACCCACTTGGTTGGGTAGCTGAGTTAAATTTTGTAAACACACTTGGTTGGGTAGCTGAGTCAAATTTGTAAACCCACTTGGTTGGGTAGTTGAGTCTCATATGTAAATCCACTTGGTTGGATATTTGATGTAAGTATGAGTCTTTGGTGATAGGAAGTTCATAGAGTCATGTCCTTCATTGACAAATATGTTTGAAGATTCAGCATGAACTCAGGGGGAGCTTGGTCACTTCAGCACATATCAGATCTGCAGAACGCTTCTTCCACATGAGGAGAAAAGGGGGAGAGTATGTTGGTTTTTGATCCACCCTTTGCCCTTGATGTCAAAGGGGGAGAGTGACATGGTGTTTGAATGAAGAGAAAGAATGGTGTCAAAAATGGAGAGAGTGACATGGTGTCATTGTATTCTTAATGTACCTATCTGCTGTAGTAACCAAACACCATCATGGTTGCCATCAAGTCCAAAGGGGGAGATTGTTGGAAATATGATGCAGAGTGTTGTCCTTGATGGCAACCCACGAATGAAGATGAAGACATGCGACTGTTGACATGTGTTGTCCTTGATGGCAAACCACCTGATGAAGTTATTCTTGACTTGATGGACTTGGTAAATGATGTAAATCTGATATGAAGTGATGTTTGTTAGAAATATGATGCTGAGTGTTGTCCTTGAATGGCAAGATGATGGCAACTTATTTGATGAAGTTGTGCTTGATAGAACATGTCTTGATGAACTAAATCTGATGTATCTACAGTAATTACAGAAGGCAATGAAGAAAGGAATTCAGCATGTGCTAAATCTATGGTGAAAAGAGTATGTCTCAAGGCATACGCGGATATGTCTAGGGGAAGTCGTGTATGCACGCGGGAAACAACGTCCCAAGTCGCGTATGGGAAAAATCGCTCAAAAAGTGCAAAACCAGGGGTAACCACCATGGTATTGACCCATTGTATTGGGTAATGATTCGTCTAAAAGACCCCATCTAGGAATACCATCGGAAGTAATGTAGTTTTGGGCTCATGGTATTTTTTTGGCTCATGGTATTGAAAAAGGGGTAAACCTATATAAGGAGAAGAAATTCATTGTGCACATCATGAGCGTGGGTGCAAGATGTCTGAGCTTGAATGAATACTTCTCTCTGGAGCATATCTGAATGGAAAGGGTTATAATTGAATGAAGGATCTGAATGTATGATGCACCAATGAAGGAGTGATGAAGAAGGGGATCTAGATCTGAAATATACTTGTATTTGCTAGATCTGATTATGGAATGACTAGATCTGTGATGAGGCGAACATCTAGGCGAACATCTGTCTGAAGCAAAAAGGTAAATCTGAACTGAATATCTGATCTGTAGAAGTATGCTGCTCTATAATGATTGAAGATCTATACGCTACTTCGCCACGGAGGAAGCGCGTATATACGCGGCTTTGCTGAATATAAAGCGCGTATGCGCAATGAAATACATACAGAGGTATACACTGGTTTGTGTGGACGTAATCGCGTATATACGCGACATCAGTGAAGGGAAAGCGCGTATGCAAACTAGGGTTTGCTGAAGAAAGGGTGTTCTATTGAAGTTGTTGGATCCAGTGTGAAAATTCATGAAACGTGGTCCAAGGTGGTGCTGAGGGTTGTAGCCTTCAGTCAGGGGGTTGTAGCTCCCTTCCAGGTGAGGCTGGTAAACGAGTCAGGGGGTCGTAGCTCCCTTCCAGGAGAGGCTGGTAAACGAGTCAGGGGGTCGTAGTTCCCTTCCAGGAGAGGCTGGTAAACGAGTCAGGGGGTTGGAGCTCCCTTCCAGGAGAGGCTGGTAAATGAGCGCAGGTGGGTGCCTGCGTGCTGGTAGAGTCTGCGCCAGCACATATGTTGTAAGATTTTTTCTCTATAATAAAAAATTGAAGGCTGAGCAACTGCAGCAGTGGTTTTCTCCCGACTTGGGTTTCCACCTAAAAATCCTGGTGTTCATGTGTGATGCTTTGTGTGATGGCTTATTCTGTTCTTACTGCACATGTTTAATGTTTATAGAACATCTAATGAATGATTGATGGAATGATATAAGTGAAGAACTAATGACATAATTATATCTCTGGGTATACGCGATTTTTATGAATAATATCCGCGTGTATACGCTAGTTGACTTCAGCAAAGTAGCGTATGGGTTTTAGAGCATGAAAAAGTAAAAAGTTTTAGTTTTCCCTAAATACTGATTCACCCCCCCCCCCTCTCAGTATTTTTCCCAACAAATAGATATAAAGTTATTATAGAGTGAGTTTAGTAACATTTTTTTGGCCCCTTCTCCTCAATTTCACTCACCAAGCACAAGTATTCTATGATATTCATTGAATATTTTTCTCAAAAGTGTTGGACATATATGAAGAAGGAAGATGAGGTCTATTCCAAGTTTTTGGAATTCAATGTCTTAGTGAATATTGATAGAGGAAAGAAAATGAAGTCCCCGAGGAGTGATAATGGAGGAGAGTCTGTGTCGAATGCCTTCAAAGATTTGTACTCCAAGGAGGGAATTAGGAGAGAGTTGATTTCACCCTATATTCCTTAGAATAATGGTGTTGTATAGAGGCACAATAGGATTATTGTTGAGGTTGCTAGAGCCATGTTGCATGACTAGGGGTCGCCCTTATCCTTATGGGAAGAGGCTTGCAACATATTTGTGTACATGCAAAATATGATTTTATAGGGTGTATATTCCGTCTCTCAAAAAATGTTTTTAGAAGGGATGTAGATTTGATGAGGAGAAATCCATGATTACTTCTCTATAGAAAGAGTTGAGAACATCTCGAGATGAGGAAATTATAACACCCAAGGACGAGCCTCAATTAGATTCACATAGTCAATCCTTGCCTAAGGGAAAGAGGAAATTCGAAGAGGATGATGTGGATCAACCACATGATGAGGAGCAAAGAGGAAACTAAGTGGAGTAAGCCACTCACAAGGTGACTCCTAGAGCAGGGAGGAAAAGGACCAATTTGGTTTGGTGTAAGAAGCTTGAGAGAAATTTGGACCTCAAATTTCCTTATACAGACAATGTAGATCACTACATAGATACAAAGGAATGACATTAATGACAAATTTGATAGATTTTGAGCCATATTATTTTGAAGAGGAAAATTTTGAGTAGGTTTGGATTGATTCCATGGTGTAAGAGTATAAATCTATCATGAAGAATGATGTTTGGAGGTTGTGCCTAAATAAGAGGGAAAATTAATTATTGGCACTAGGTGGTTCTATAAGGTGAAGCATGCAATAAATGGTAGTGTGGAGAAATAAAATTCTAGGTTTTTTGCTCTGGGATTCTCATAGACTGAGGGGATTTAATATGAGGAGAATTTTTCCTCAATGGAAAGGTACTCATCTATCAAGAGCATACTTGCATTGGTAGCATCGATGGCATGGAGGAGACTCCCAATGGATGTCAAGACAACCTTGCTCAATGGACTGGTTGAGGAAGATATATACATTGAGAAACCAGAGGAGTTTGAGACTTTTAGCAGAGACACATATGTGTGTAGGATGAAGATAGTTGTTTATGGGATCAAGCAGGAAGCTAAAGCATGGTACACTCACATTAATTATTATCTTAGAGGATTGGGATTCACTAATAGTGAGGCAGATGCCAACCTATACTACATTTTGGTAGATGATAGTGTACCCATATTAGTTCTCTATGTTGATGATTTTATTATGACCATAGATGACAATTTGATCTAGGATTGAAAGGAGGACCTTGCAAGAAAGTTTGAGGTGAAGGATATGGAGTTGATAGACTACTTCCTTGGATTGGAGGTTTGGCAGGGTGATGGAGAGATATTTTTTGGATAGGAGAAGTACGTCTCTAAGATCCTTCAAATATTACACATGCAGAATTGAAAACCCAAGGATAATCATCTATCTACTAACTGGAGGAAGGAGGATTCCTCCACGACAAATTTCATAGATGGTAGATTTTATAGTAAGATGTTTGGGTCCTTTATGAATTTAGAGAATACAAGGCCTGATATTTTTTTGCAATGAACCAACTGAGTTAGTCCATGTTGGATCCTTCCAAGTTCCACTAGGGAGTAGAAAAAAAATGTTTTGAGATACCTCAGATGCATAATAATGTTTGGATTGTGCTATAGACATGTTGATGGAATGAGGCTGTAGGGCTTCACAGATGCATATTGGTTAGGGAGTCCCATCTATAGGAAGAGCACATCAGAAGAAATATTTAGTATTGGGTCAACAATAGTTTCTTGGCACAATAGTAAGCAAAGGTCAGTTTCACACAATTCAACAGAGGTTTAGTACACGGATACCTGTTAGGTAGCTTGTAGGCTATTTGGATGAGGAATATCCTGGTAGGAATATTTAGTTATAGGATGGAGCCTACATTGACCCACAATGACAATTATAGTTGCATAAAGCTCTCTGAGAATCCACTGTTTCATGCCAGGTATAAGCATATAGACAACAGGTGTCGTCATCTTATAGATTGTCTATAGGGGAGGTTTCTTATGCTATAGTACATTACTAAAAAGTATCAGGATACATACAATGTGACAAATGCCCTATCAAGGGGCAAGTTTGAGCTACATAGAGGAAAATATTCGGGTTGTTTAAAATCCTTTCCTTGCTAAGAGGGAGCGTTGAAAATGTATCAAGCAATGGCTTCTTTGAATTTTTCCTTATTAAAAGATGTCAATTCAAATTTAGTCTCATAGTTGCTTTAGTTATCTTTTAGTTACCATGTGTGATGTGGCCTATCACTAAGTTATTGCGATTTAATTTGAGTTAGATGGCATGCAGTGAGTTGTGGACTAGTTGATGGCTAAAGTTGTTGATCTAGTGGAGTTAAATCTAATATCTATCAGTTAACATATATCTAGTTCTATAATAAAATTAGACATGATTCTAGTTGGGTAGTTTAATTTACGTCACCTCAACTTACTCTTAGTTGATTATCACAACTACTGCATTTATTCTTATTAGTTCATGCAATTCAAATTTCGTAATGAGATTGTAAGGAACAATTATATTCATTATCATGCAATAGTTTTTAGGTAAATGCTTGAGATTCAAGAAGAGAAATTTCTCTTAGGATTTTGCATAAGAAAATAGGGAAATTTCCTAATTTTTACGGATAATCCACACTATGAAATAGGAGGCTCCTAGCATGCCTTATTTTCCTAATTGTTGGGAAAGTCTTGTGTAGATTTGATCAGTATTGCAGCAAAGCTTCAGACTTGAAGCAGTTTCTATGTAATAGATCAGACTTCTCATTTGATTCAATATAAGAAAGCATGGTTTTTTCCTAGCTGGGTTCTCCATATATATTTTGTGTTCTATGTGAAGTCGTATTTCTATTCATTGTTTTCTTTCAACAATTTTTTTGGTAGAGAAATCTTGTGCCCTTTGTGACCAGTTTTCTCTCATTAGTAGTTGCATGGATTCAAGGATTTTCTACACATAGGTGTACTACACTTTCTTCCATATAGAAAATCAAATGGGCTCAAGTTTAAGGAAGCATGATAAGTATTATTGTATTGAAAATTCCACCAGGTGGAGGTAATCTTCCCACATAATTGGTTGTTGCATAACGTACACCTTTAGCATGTATTCTAACACTTGTATACTCATTTATTTTTCCCACAACTCCTTGAATGGTAGGAATTATTTTTCTAGTTGAGTGCCTAAACCAGTGGTAATAGAAATATGTTGGTGGAGTTTATTTTTAAATTCAATGTGCAACTTGCTTCTACACTGTATTATGCATTTTCTTCTTTTTGTTGCTATGATAGATACACAGACTTTGCTTAAGAATTTAGTTCATAATTTCACTTTTAAATTTACACAGTATCTTAGATGTATCAGTCTCAGTTTGATTTACTCTTTCAAGAGAATCAAAATAACATTGTTTTTAAAAATTATATATTTGTTTTTTCTTAGTATCTAAGTTTCAAACTTCTACTATCCATTCCAGCAATAGACCAGAATCAGTGTTTTCTAACACCAACATGAGTCAATGTATCTAACTGATTTTTTTTCTTCAAGGCAGTATGACTATATTTATTATTTTAAAATAATGACCAATATTATGGTAAAATATTTAATGATTAATCTCCTTTATCCCTAGAATTTGTTATAAATGATATGTTATTTTTTTTTCTATACAGGTATGAATACATACTCGATTGATCATATGTTCATAAAATTACTGTATTTATACTTAAATATACTATATATTAATCTATTGTATATAAATCTACAGTATATAAATTTATTGTACACCGTATTGAAAGAGCATAAGGAAACTAATAGACCTATCCATTCAACATCTCATAGATTATATTCTAGGAGTATTACCAATACATAGTGACTAATCCATGACCTTGGAATGGACTAATTTCCTAGTTCACTGTCCCTCACTTATTTAGTACAAAAAGAAACAAGTATTTCAAAACAAAATCTATCTATAAAATCTTAGTCAAACTAATACTTCTATCCATCATCATAACATAAGAATTTGAATATAAATCTTTCTACAAGTTGCGTACCAATTTGTAAACATGATTTTCCTCTCGACCAGGAGCTTCTCCTCAGAGCTCTCCCCCGAGTAGAGATTTATTTTCCCCTAGTGTTAAAAACCTCTTGTAAAACTACTGAAGGCACTTTTAAGCCAACTTTCCCTAGAAAGTTTCCATAATGGTGTCTTGTTATTCTGGGCTGTTGTTTCCCATAGCCTAGGCTTTCAATTTTGTTTTCTCCACAAATTTTTTGTTTTAAAAACTTACTTTTTATCAACGTTGTTTCTTTTCTTACCTCTTCTGAGTAACTTTCCTCTTTACTGAGGATTCCTTATATATTTTCTTCTATCTATTTTTTTGGAGAATTTGGGAAATTATGAAATTCTATCCTATCCTCATGGATAAGAATTTCCAAATATCTCTATACTTTCCTCTTTACAAAATTGATAGCTTTTTCTTCAATAATTATTAATTAAAATTTATAACTCCTCCAACAGTATAATTGTTCCATTTGTCCACATAGTATTTGTCTTATATACATAAAACATAATAGTTGTAAATTGGGGGTATTACAGTGCCTAGCTGTACTAATTTCTCCTTTATTTTTGCATTTAATAAGAGATATATCCAATACTTCATATTCATGAGAGATATTATTTTTTATTCATATATTACCTCTAAAGGGTTTTGAATGAGATGGTGTTTCAATGCAGTCATGATCTTCCACCTTCTGTTATAGTCCAGAGTTCCTTCATCTTCTTTCCTGATGATCATATTATCTCCCCAACTACTTAGTTTTCTTCTAGGATGTCCTCCTTATCCACCACATTATTCATCATATTTCCATAGGATGATAGATTATCTACATCTCCAATCCACTCATGACAAGACGACATCAATATGATAAACCTCTAGTCAAATATGTTTCATGATGATTCATTGACTGAGGGGAAACTGGGTGGTAAGTAGAAGGAGAGTATTAGTGATAGTGAAATTGTGCAACTCAGGAAATCAAGGGTTTTGGTTTAGCCTTGAGACTTCTCAATGCATAGTTTGGGCTTGGAATGAGAAAAAATATTGCATAGTTGGGGGGCTCAAGAAACCAGACTGAGGAATTTAGCACTGATTCTTCCCACTGCATAGTCCTAGAAAGAAGAGGATCCTAGGTAATTGTGAGATTTAGAAGTTCAAGAGCTCAAGGATGAACCTTGAACCTTGATATTGTGCAATGCAGGGGATTTATTGGGTAGGAGACAATTAATGCGTAGTTTTGGAGCTCAAGGGCTAGGATTGAGCAGGGAGATTGCAAAATGTGTGGTACTAGAAGGACATGAGGCCAGTTTAATACATGGTTGCACAGTTTAGGAACTTAAGATGAAGGTTTGAGGTCTGATACTATAGAATGCACAATGTGTGTTGTTGGCATGGCTGGAGAGAAAGGTTGCGTAGTTTTGGGACTCAAGGGCTGGGCTTGAGAAATGAAATTTTGAAATGAATAGTTCTGGGAGGTAGATACTGAGAACTTCACAATTCTAAGAGACAATATTTTTTCCTGAGGAATGATACTATGGAGTGTGTAGCTCAAGAGGGTTGGATGAGGTTCAGTGGCCCCGTTAGGAATTTTCCCAATTTTGACTACATGTTGGACCAGTGAGAGGATGTTGAATGAAAGTGAGACTTGAACATGATCACAAGAGTATTTCACTTTATGACACAACAAAAAAAACTTAGAAAAAATAAAAAACGTAATTTCCTTAATGAAACAAATTTGAGACAACCCATTCCAAGTGCGACACTAAAGGTACACTTTGCAACGATGATGGCGACACTTGTGTGGAAGTGCATGAAACAAACCAAAACCAAAACCCCCATGAAACAAACAAATATTTACCCTTGAAACAAACCAAAACCCCACTTTATATGATAAAGGAAAATTCCCATGCCAAAATATGACACTCGCTATATGAAAATAAAAGTGCTAACAAAACTTGCGATATGCGAATGAAGGTGAAAGTAACACATGGCATAGAAAATATATCATGAAAATGAAACTAATTAGAGTGGAATCAAGTGAATGCTACAACTAAAAACATGAAAATGACACTCGCGAAAAAAAAAGGTGCACAAAAGTGAGAATTTTTAAAACTCACCAAACTAGAAGCACAAACACAAGTAGAAGTAGGAATTGTTCAAGTTAGTGTGCACTGAATGTCAACATGGATTAGACATCGCATAGGAAAAATCTTTATGGACTGTGGTATGCTCGTTCAAGATTTCGTAAAAGAATCTGCTCATGCAATTGTGTGAGAAATTAACTTCGACACTTCCAATCCAAGAAGGGAACCCAAAAGAATCAACTAACCAAGAAGTGAATACAGAAGGATTGATCAAAATATAGACAGTAGGCTCCAAAATTCGAGTGTAGGAAAAATTTTGGAGGGTGTTTGTCGCAGTGAAAGCACTTAGCGACACACTGGTAGAACTACAACTCCTCTACCTTGGTAAATTATTTTTTGTAGGGTATAGTTCTTTAGGAAGTATTGATTCATCCTTGAGATTATCAGGGCTTCCCCCCTTACCCTGTGCATAAAAATAGTCCCATTTATTACTTTAATAAGTTAAAGAAAAAAATAATATTAGTGATCACACAATGTTTTGAATCAGGATAGGGTAATGATGTTCACGAGATTTATATTTTTAGAGTATAGGTTTTCATCCCTCATGTTTATCTGTTTCTTGATGGTGTGGACAGTACCCCGACAGAGTCACTTCAGGAAGAAAAACATTGCTATGCTGGCAATAGGCCTGAATAGTACCCTGGCGAAGTTTCTTTCTTCACCTCTCAATAGAGGAATCCTTTCTCTTATTTTTAATTAATTAATTTATTTATGTTATATATAATTGTGCATCGAAACTTATCTATTCCATGGGTGAAAGATGGATACTATATTATTGAAAGCAGGAGAGGTTGTCACTTCACAAAATAATATGTAACACCACTGATATTGTTTTACTTGTTTGTATTTTTCCCTTTTCCTTTTCTACTTTATTGGATCATCCTAAAAACACTGAAACATAAAACATGAGTGTAGGCATGAGGTGTGAAGAATAAACATGGAACTCATGGTTCAAAAAAAGGATTTCCTAACACAAGGATCATATTTTCCATCAGAACATCATCTAACAAAAGGTGTAACCAAGATAAGGAAGAAAGTTAGAGAGTTGGCCAAATGTTGTAGTGTCACAAAGTACCTTTTTACTTCACCATATTGTCTTTAGAGCCCAATTAGGAAATCCTTCATGAAAATTCTTATTGACAGAACAAAAGGAAAATACATGACACAAAAAGAAATTAATACAAAGGCACAAGGAAAAGGGGGTTGAACCAAAACATGATTCAAAATAAAAATTAATAAAAGAAAAGAAATACTAAAGAGAACAAGTACGGGATGATTGCATGGGAGGGAAAACTAGAATCCAACTAATCATACTCCTAACCTAAACAACTATAAGGTCAAGGTCACATATAATGAAATTTCCAATTAATCCACCATAGATACTCCTGACCTTCATACACAAATATATGAACAATTAAAACTGATATAAATAGTTGTCTAACAGAAATTATAAGAGCTTCAATAACTTGTACGAAATTCTGAGGCCTTTCTTGTGAGAAAAATGATAGGCCAAAACCACTACTTATAACTAGTTCATACTATTACCTTTTTTATGACAACCATCATTCAATGAACCTCAGAAGCTTATTACGAATTTATCTTCATATGCACCAAACTCCTTAGAAAAGATGAGGAAATATTGAAACTTTTTATTTGCATGAGATATTTCCAAGTAATATTTCTCCAAGCATTCAACGAATGGATCGTAAAATTCATGACAACCCTCTTGAAAACCCTGAAATATTTGGAAAGACAAATTTTCAATTAGAGGCAGGGAATTATGATGAGAATATTGTGAGGGAAAATATATTTGATCATATTTAGTAAACATGTCGGAATAGTGAGGATTTGACATAACCATCAGCAAGTGTGAAAGTGCCTCAACTACTTGACAATTACCCGGATAGTGAAACATTAAAACATAAAGATAAAATGATGTAAAAAAGATGTCATTAGATGCGCTGATGAGAAAATAGTAAGTTTGATGATAGTCATCAGAAACATAATCATGATCACATGTGCTGATTAAAGCATCAAATTCCTTGTTTGTAATTAACAAGGGTAAATAAATTTGAAAAATTTTGCAAATTATTTTCATAATATAATCATCTTCATAGTGTGATAAGTGTAATAGACCATTTTATTGTAACTCACTACATACTTCCCAAGCATCGTATTCTTGGAAACCAGTAAAAAGGAATGCCAATACAAAGAGCACATGATAAAAATAAGGGTAAAATGAGTGAGGAATCATTTTATTTGCAAAATAGTCCATGCATACAATTAAAGTCAAAAGGATTTCAGGTGTGATGAATAAAATATTAGCATCATAATATTCACAAGAAGGATGAGGAGATAATTGTTTCCAAAAGGATCCAATAGGTATGACTCCTTTCAGTAAGAAAATATTTAGAATAATCAACTTCACCAATACATGATTTTATGAGAGATACACATTCCAAAACTAATTTTGATATGAGAGATTTGCATTAATATGAATCAACTGAAGAATATTCACCAATCTGATCTGAAATAAAATCTTGAAAGCTCGAAAGACTACATCCACAATACCATACATATTTCAGGAAGGAAATTAGATCTAGCTAACCATGAAAAGAGAAATATTTTGCTACAGAAACTAGATCTGACTCAGATCAGGAATTTTACCAGAGTTGCGAGGTCCTGACATAACCATCAATTTAAGTTGAAGTTCCTCGACTCCCTGACAAGTCCTGGAACTTTCAAAGATTGTAAAATCAAATTTTGAAGATTGACCCAGATCATGCATGGTTTTAGGATAATTTCTTTCATTGATTTCAATGAGATCAATATCAACTGGATGGAAGCCATCTCTATCACCGATTTGATCATATTTTATAAATTTGACAACTAGATTTTTCAAGTTGAAAAATTATTCTGATAGCAAACCTAGAGATGTATGAATAAGATAAATTTCACGAGAAAGCTGATTTCGAGAGTTTTCTTCATGAAAAATAAGATATGATCAAGGATGGAAAGTGTACTAAATTATTTCACTATTTTCACTTTCATCACTTCCTTGTGTCAATTGAGAAGATAACTCACTGGATGAAGAACTTGAAGAACATGGAGTATGTTCATCGCAAGTAGAACAAATGGTATAGCACAAGGGATAGTGAGATCAAGAGGAAGTTTAGATAAGAATATATTCCTTGACCGAATAAGTTTCTAAGTCTAAACCATGATGTGCTTAAAAAATCGGAATATTAGTTGATGCATGTGAGAATTCGTCATCGCATACATAAACAAAATCATCATCATCGGAATGATTGTTGGTAAATACTATGTATCTACGCAAATATATTTCATTAGGTTCACTACTCAGATTAAAATATTCAATATAATCCAAGAATGAGGAAACATCATATTCAGATGGAAGATTTTGAAAAAGATTGAATGAATCCTCACCTTCATGCTCCTCTACCTGTGTAATGTGACAACCTTTATCTTGATCACAATTTGGACCAACAAATTGAAAATAATGGGAGTGTGAAAAAATAGTTGTTGAAATATATTTATAGGGCAGATCATGGTACAAAGAGTTATGGCTTGTATATGGTAGAGGATAACATAAATCAAATCCAAATTCAAAACTAGAGTTATGAATAAAAACATCATCTTGCAAAATGGAGGAGTTAGTCTTTGCCCTAGTCTTCATGATCCATTATGGGGTCTCCTCCATTTAATATAAATCATGAAAATCATGAGGATGAGAATATGGATTAGGAATTTCATGTGCATATTTCCCAACTTTATTATCATCACATAAAGGAATCCTCATCGGACTTGGTAAAGGAGGAGGACAAGGAAAAAAAGGAGTAGTAAATTCCTCCTTTGAATTTAGGGCTGTCTCTTTGTTTACAAGGGTTTGGGAAGAAGAGACATCATGTGGTTTGGATTCACATGGAAAAGAGGTATGAACCAAATGCTCAACCTGTCATTTCAAAAAATCCAAATTTGTATCTTCTTTAGGAAATTCATAACAAAGGTGAAGGAATCAATAATAGAAATACTCGTATGATTCATTAGGATTCATTGTAAGATGATTGATTCTCTTATAAAAATTTCAATAATCAAAACTATAAAATTCTAAATAAATCTCCTCGACAAGATGGTTAAGTGAATGAATGGAAGCAGGTGCTGGAGTGTGACACCATCAGTTAACTCAACCTTCAAGGGTGAGGCTGAAAAAATATAAGCCACATATTCACAATTAATTTCATAGTGTTCACAAAACTTAAGGAGAAGAGGTGCATGCACAGTAATGGATGTATCACCCTCACCATCAAACTTAATTTGAGGCAAGTCATGAAGAAATTCATCATGGATTGAAAGCTCGCTAGGGCATAGGTTAGAAAATCACGCTGGGAGTATGAATTGTGGATGAGCCATTTATGAATAAGAAATTCAAAATATACTCAATGGGCTCAATTTATCATATGTACCTCCTTCTAGCGCCATTTTTGATGATGCTATAAATTATTTAACTAGGGTGTCTCCTCGATGTGAAGTCCCAATTAGACCTCACAACATTTTGGGTAGGAGCCCAGACCTCACAACATTTTGGGTAGGAGCCCCATTCAGAGTATCTACCTGACTTCCATGTAACTTTGTAGATTTTCCTTGGATAAAAATTTCAACACAAGGGAGTAATTCACATGTACCTTTGGACCAACAAGTGAGTATTCCCAATAGCTGAAGGTACCAAGGTCCTTCTTCCAAAAGTGGGGAGAAACGTTGGCCCTCAAGAGACAAGTAATAGTATTAATATAAAAAAGTCACATGAGCACATACATAAGAATGGATAGGTTATCAAACAACATAATAGTTCACAAGGATGAAATGATTTTTAAAGGAAATAAAACACACTTTTAACAAGATAAGTAAAAAATCCACTGAAATAGTTCAATTTCCTTAGTACATATGAGAAACATCATACATTGCAAACATATAAAAAAAAATATTACAATATTCATGACATATGCATAAAAATGTGTTGACTCAATGAGCTTCTGAATTAAGTAAAATTTGCAAGATACATCAATATAGTGAACACCAATATCCTCTATAGTGGAGCACTAGAGCAGTCACTTGATCCTCCAAAACAATTATCTTCCTCTTTAATGTATGGTAGGAAGAGCCAAGGTGAAAATTATTTTTCATGTAGAATGAGGTTGTATATATATCAAATGGGGTGATCATTCACCTCCCATCTGACACTTGGACTACTATCATGACTATTTGACTTCTTTATCACCTTTCAACTCCCACATGACTCTTCACACTAAATGGATGAATCTTGGACTTCCACTTTACATTACATTTTCCAATATAGAATTTACATAACCCACAAATGATGTGGAACATGATGACCCGTGACACGACATGACATGACACTGATAACATGGACTTCATGATGATGTGGTAGTGCTAAGATGTCCTACTTGTTACTTCTGTATCTATGTCTTCAATAATAGATATATCTAATACTTCATCTTCATGAGAGATATGCTTTGTTCTTCACATCCACGCTCCAAAGGGTTTTGAATCAGATGGGGTATTCATGCGATCATGATCTTCCTTCTTTTGTTATAGTACATTTTTCCTTCTTCTTCTTCCCTGATGATCATATTATCTCCTCAACTCCTTAGGTGTCTTCTAACATGTTCTCCTTCTGCACGTCCTTCTTCATTATCTTTCAATAGCATGATAGAGTATTTTCATCTACAATCCACTCATGAGAAGAGGATATTAGTCTGATAAACCTCTAGTCTAAGATTTTTCATGATGATATACTGATTGAGCTAAAATCAGGTGGAAGGTTGAGCAAGAGGCCCAGTGATTGTGCAATTGCGTAACTTAAGTAGTCAAGGGTCACGCTCGAGCCTTGAGACTACGAAATGTGCAATTCATGCTTAGACTTAGAAAAAATATTGCATATTTGGGGAGATCGGTGAGCTAGGTTGAGGGCTTGAGCACAAGACAAAGGATCCCATGTGATCATGAAGTTATGAAGTTCAAGAGCTCAGAGCTAAGTATTGAGCCTTGATACTACGTAATGCAAAATTCTGATTGGGTAGCAGACAAGGACTGTGCAACTTTGGAGCTCAAGGGTTGTTCTTTAGCACTGAGATTTCAAAATGTGTAGTAATGGAAGAACATAAGGCCAGGTGATTACACAACTGTATAGTTTAGGAGCTAAATACCGAGGCTTGAGGACTCAGACTACAGAATATGCAATGTTGTCTTGGCTAGAGAGAAGGATTGTGTTGTTTTGGGACATAGTAGTTGGGCTTCAGCACTAAGATTGCGAAATGTGTATTTTTGGGAGGCAGAGACTACACATTTCACATTCCCAAGAGACAATGTTTCCTCTTTAGGACTAAGACTATGCATTGCATAGTTCAGGAGGGCTCGATGAGGTTGAGAGGCCGAATATGGATTTTTTCCAATTTTGATGAAGTGTTGGATCAACGAGAGGAAGTTTAATAAAAGAAAGACTTGAACATGATCACACACTTATTTCACTTGATGGATCAACAAAAAAAAATAAGAACACATGAACAACATACTTTCCTCAATGCAACATCTTTGCGACATCCCATTCCAAGTGCAACACCAAAGATACACTTTGTGGCAACAATGACAACACTTGTGTGACAATGCGCGAAACATTGGAAATGTGTGTGAAACATATCTACATGATAATAAAAAGTCATTATAAAAAATATCTCCCCTTGAAACAAACCAGAACCACAATTTACACGATAAGTGGAAATTCTTATGCCAAAAGAAAACTATTTTTATATGAGAATAAAAGTGTGAGCGAAACTTGTGATATGAAAATTACGGTGAAATTAACACTTACGAGAGCAAAGATAACATGAAAATGAAACTAAATAGAGTGAAAGAAAGTCAAAGAGACAACCAAAAACATGAAAATTACATTTGCAGAAACAAAGGTGCACCAAAGTGACAATTTGCAAAACTCACTGAAATAGAAGTATAACGCAGCTAAAAGTGATAAATTGTCGATGTGAGTGTGAAATGACTATCGAAATGGAGTGGACGTCGCACATACATTGTCTTGATGTAATGTTATATACTCGTTCATGCTTGTATACAACAATGTTCTCATGCACTTGTTGCAGACTAAGCATGTGCGAGCAAGCGACTTAGACACTTCCAATCTAAGAACAGAGCCCAAAAGCATAAAATAACCAAGAAGTGACTATGGAATGACCGATCACAAAATCCATAGTAAGCTCCAAAATTCTAGTGTAGGAAACATTTTGGAAGGTTTTTGTCACAACAAAAACACATCCCACCCCTTCTCATTTATTTTTTGTCAAACAAGCATGTCTCCAAACTAATTCACATCAAAAATCATGTTGTGACAATAATTCAGAGATAGGGGTGGCTCTCTGCTAATGACTTGTGTTTGGAAGGGGATTTCATGGAGATGTGGAATGATTACTTGAATTCTTTATTAGATGTATGCATTTGACTTATAGATAGAGAAGGTGAACTTGTCTAGAGTATCTCTCCCTTTGTCTCATGTTCTCCTAGTTTGGGTTACATTACTTTATTGGCTATTATAGATGATTCTGGTAGAAAGTAGTGGTATCAGGTTCTTTTGCAATCTAAGTGCCCAGAAAAATTGAAACTCTTTATGTTGCATATAATGGAAGAAAAGGTTCACACATGGGACATTCTTCCAAAAAAAAAAATTACTAGGCTTGGCTAATGTCTCCTATGCAAAAACGAGAAGAAATATACAATCCACATATTCATGAATTCCCCTTTTAAAAAAAAGTTGGAATGTATGAAAAATGGCCGCATGTCACAATAGGGCTTAGCATGCAAAGGATTTAGAGGGGGCTTGGAGGGATTGGCTTTTCAATGTCGTTCTTATCAAGCCATCAAATATTTTCCTCTCATCATCATATAGGGATTTGGGTTGGTGCGAAACAGATACATTTTCTAGGACTCACTCTCTAGTATTAATCATTTTTCCATGGAAGCTCTCGATGTTTTGGTACATTTCCCACAAGAAAAATCCCCAAAACCTTCCAAAATATTTTTAGCGAAAAATCTTGATCAATACTTTCCTTAGGCTTTCATCGATGGAGATTCAAATAATTTGGGATAGAACAGTGGTGGGGCCTCATTAGAGGAAATTTCAGCCTAAAAACTCCCATGAAATTTTCATGTAGCTTCCATATCATAATATGTAACCAATAAAAAATCTTTAAATTTAAAAAGAGGTACATGTAATTTTTTTGGAGGGAAAAGAAGAAAAAATACTTTTTTAAATTGTATTTTTTACTTATCTCCTTATAATTTTACTCAAATTTCAAGTATATACACTCTTTGGATGAAAAATTAAATTCCACATTCAACGAGTACCCATTATTCATAATTTTGAGAAGACCCACCTTGATAAATATAGCAGATACATTAAAAAAGTGTTTCAACACGTTTTTAAATGTATCTGTAAATTTTATCAATGTGGGTCTTGTCAAAAGTATGAATAATGGGTACTTGTTGGATGTGAAATTTAATTCCACGTCTAATGAGTTCCTAAATGTGAAATTTGAGTAAACCTATAAGGAGATAAGCTAAAAATACAGTTAAAAAAAAAGTAGCTTTCTTCTTTCCCATCCAAAATTCATAACTCTTATTTTATTATTTTTACTATTATTTTATTATTTTTCCTTAGGAGGCCACTTTTAGGCTGAAATTTCCTCTAATGTCAATATTATCCTCTATACTTCACATTTTTCCATGTGAACATGGGTTTTTTCCCGACATCCAAAAATATGGAAAAAAGGTATGGTATGTAAAGTTTGTTTCTCTTTGCTTAGAAAAAAAATGAATGCTCACAAGACTCAATTATTATACTAAACTGGATAAAAAAATTTCAAACTTACAAGAACATTACCCTTGAACCAGTTTTTGAGGAAACAATGAGGCTAAAAAATAATTTTCATTTCTTCAAATACTCATATATTTACAAGGAAAGGAATGGGGTAATGTATTTCCTATCAAAAAAGGGTGTGCTAATTAAATAAGGTACATGGAAAGTTATGGAACATTAAAATGGCACATACAACTATAAATTCTATCACAACCCATTATAACATCTTTTTGCAGGGACAACTAGGTCATATTCTTTTGTAAAATTTAGTTTCTCTTGGCATATTTCAAATTACCAATCTATCTATCATTTTTGTTGATGGGCCATTCTGCTCCCTACAAGTTTATAAATGAAACATATACATACTTTAGTCTATTTCTCTTTTTATCAACATGAATTGTATATGGCTAGTATATTTTGTGGTTTTGTTATAGATAAACTTTTCTTTTTTGACCTATTTCCATGACCTTCTATAAAATATATTTTACTATTTTCTAGAATGTATGGTTAACATGCATATATAAAATGTAATTTTTTCATTTACCAAATTAATGAAATTACTTTTTTTCCGTGGAAAAATAAGAACATTTTTCATTCAAACAAATGTTTAATAATAAAGCAACATATTGTCTTATTTTAGAGTGAAAAGAGACATGATCTCTCTCTTAAAATTATTATCAAAGTACCCTTCTAAGGGCATTTTTCTATTCAATTTTATTCAAAACATTTTTAAAAATCACAACTTTCAAAATTTTAATTGGAAAACATTAGTGCGTTAGGGGTTTTATAAGTGTTGAATCAATTTACACATTGAAAAGTGAATTTTAATGAATAAGAAATCACAATCATGCTAGAAATCAGTCTATGCCTTAAACAAATCAATAATGATATATTTATAATTGGACACACAGTCTCAAATTTTCCCTTTAAAATTGGGGGAAATTTTAAATTTGAAATGATATTTAATAATGAAGAAACATAATGTGCTTGGTTTATAAAGTAATTTTCCTTTAAAACAAACAAAACATTTTTACAAAACTTTATTTTTTATTTCATTTGTTAACAATTGTGAATATGTGTTATATTAGAGTAATCTCCGTAAGGCCTAGGATTAAATTTGTTTGCTATCGCTATAACATCAATTGTATATCTAACAACCACGAGACATATATATCAATAACTTATGGCTTAGCAAGAGTTTGAGACATTCAAAACTATACCATAAGGGAGGAATCTCTATTTAGCGATCGTTTACACTTCAATCTTTTTCAGAAGATACCAACTTATCCCAAAGAATGAACTCAAGTGAAGAGGATCAGAAATTGAATTGACTTTTTTTTCATTTGAAATATAGACAATTTTAAATTTACATAGATACATTTAATAATGAAACAACATAATTTATGTAAGTACTTAATTCTTTTTTAAAAAAGCAACCCAAATATTTTTTGAAAGGAATTAATAATGATAGATAGAAAATTGGAAAGTTCAACATAGTTTTTCTTCATGTATAATAATGAAGAAACATTTTTTTTTAAGAAGCAAGCCAAATAATGTGAAAGTTTAAATGTTGGATGTTTTTTTTTTCCTTTTAGTCATAGTGTTGCATAACTTTTTCTTGAAATTTAGGAAGATTTTATTGGAATATAAGGTTTGAGTTATGGAGTCAAACATACACTTCCACATATCCTAATATCCTAATAGTATTTATTTTATATTAATTAGTTTTAATTAATATTATATAAAATTAATAAGTATTTATTAGTTATATTTAACACATTGGAGTAATATAACTTTTTTCTATTTTTTTAACACTAATTGTAGAAACAAGTGTTGTAGGGAAGGTTAGTCATTGTTAGTCAAGTTAAAATTTACTTTCTAAAAAAAATCTATATAAGACCATTACGTAAAAATTAGCTTACAATCAATGGATTTGCCAAATTAATCTTATTTTATAATTAATAAGAATTTGGAAAAAATGGAGAATTGGAAATCATATAAAAACTCATAGATTCTATCCCAAAAATTTCTTACACTCAACTTCTCATCTATATGCTATATAGTCCACTTCTCATATATTTCTTACACTCAACTTCTCATCTATATGCTATATAGTCCACTTCTCATATAGTCCTTCACATGTTCAAAACAAAGTCCTCAGAAGTGTTAAAACAAAGTGCAGGGAGTTAAAAATGTTAGCTTTCACCTTCTTGAACTCTATGGAGGCATTGATATTTGTATTACCAGGTGTCATGGCTATTCATATTACTATATTAGGATAAATGGATATGTACATGAACATAATACATTGATATGTACATGAACTTTTGAATAACTCTTAAGTGTGAAAAAAACAAGAAAAAAACAAATTTGCGAAGTGGATTATCTATTGGGAGCCTAAATTCACGAGTTAATACTGAGCTTTCACCATCATCACTTCGAGCATGTCATTGTTATTCGTACGAACCTTATCAGTTACTGCACTAAGAGGGATTGATATGTATGATTTTTTTGAAACTTTTATAATGGGAAAAAATTATGATGAAGGCTCCATCATTTTTCCATAAATTGTTTTACACGTATTTAAATGATAAAATACTAGAATTATTAAAAAACATAATTATAAAATAGTTGGGATTATTAAATTGTGGCTAATGGTTGAGATTTTCAATGACAATTACAGATGTCAAGTTTCAAAAAAATCTCAAAGGTTTTATATTTTGGATACTATGCAATTTACTATAATAAAGATATGGTAATGTTTAATATTTTGAATAAATTAAAATAAAATAGAATAAAATAATAATTATTACGAATTATAATTATCAATAAAAAAATTTAATTTGATTAAATTACATAAAACTAAAATTAAAAGTAAAAATAAAATAAAATAAAATAAATAAAATGAACCATTATAAATATAATCAATTATATAAATTAATTATAGATAATAATTAAACAAGGAAGGAATGATTCAACATTACAACTCGTTTGACATTACAACCTCAACGTCATGTTCATACATGAGCAATGACAATGTATACTTACCCTACTACAGTCAAAGGCTTCTGCAAAATCTTGCGGGATCCAAGGATTGTAATTGTATTATTCTCTTCCACCTGCTGGACCTAGAAACTCTCTATGAAACTCACATCTCTTTCCCTTTACTACTCCTTCCTCCACACTAATCATAATTATAAATATCCACCTAAGGATTTCACACAGCGCACAATAGGAGACGAGACCAGGCAACATAGGTGAGCCTAGCAGCCCAGGGAAATACATGGAACCTAAAAATGTCTACATGGTGGCGATGGAATATTATTTAGAATCCCAGTGTCTCAAGGCTGACAAGTATTCCTACTTATATATCACTCTCTTTCATTGTTACATACTATTTGTAAAATATTATATATTAGAGGGAAAATGTAATGATATTTTTGCTTTAGTTGTCGTTAACATCTCAACTCAAATAATCAATATGGACTGATACATCCTACCCAAAAAAATCATATTGTCTCTAAAAATCCACACAATTCTCAAGATTCAACTACACTACATATGAAGAAAAAATTTCAAGATTTAACTACAGTCGAGAGTTTTCGAATTGTTGGTGCCTTTTAAATGGTTGGTTCTTTGTTAGTTGACTTGTACATGCATAAATTCAACAAGCGAGCTTGAGGACTTGTACATGCTAAAATTAAAAAATTCAGCAGTTGCATAGTTTAGGAGGTCAAGAGCGAGGCTTGAGGACTAAGACTATGCAATGCGTAGTGCTAGCCTGGTTGGAGAGAAAGATTGTGCAGTTCTAGGACTCAGGGGTTGGTCTTTAGCACTGATATTAAAAAATGCACAGTTCTAGGAGGTAGAGACTACACATTTCACATTCCCAAGGGACAAGGTTTCTTCTTGAGGACTAAGACTGCGCAGTTCACGAGGGCTCGATGAGGTTTAAAGGCCTGGTCAGGAAATTTCTAATTTTGACTAAGTGTTGTATCAATGAGAGGAAGTTGAATAAAATCAAGACTTGAAAATGATCACGCGCTTATTTCATTTGACGACCCAAAAAGAAACACTTAGAAGATATGAACAACATACTTTCCTCAATGCAACATCTTTCTGACATCCCATTCAAAGTGCGACACTAAAGATACACTTTGTGATGAAAATGATGACAATGTTTGAAACCTTTTAAATGAGTGACAAACATTTCTACATGATAAGAACAACTCATCACCACAATTATTTCCCCTTAAAACAAACCAAAGCCCCACTTTACACGATAAGGGGCAATTCCAATGCCAAAATATGAAACTTTCTATATGAAAATAAAAGAGTGAATGACACTTGCGATATGAAAATTATGGTAAAATTAATACTTTCTAGAGAAAATATAACATGATAATGACACTAGTTAGAGTGAAATAAAGTGAAAGAGGCAACCGAAAACATGAAAATGACACTCGCAAAAACAAAGGTGTGCGGAAGCAACAATTTGAAAAACTCACTGAAATAGAAGTAAAACGTAGCTAGAAGTAAAAAATTATCAATGTCAGTGCACAATGACTATCGACATGGAGTGGACATCACACAAACATATTCTTGATGGAATGTGTTATGCTCGTTAAAGTTTGTGTAAAATAATGTGCTCATGCACTTTTTTCAAACTGAGCATGTGCGAGCAAGTAAATTTGACACTTCCAATCTAAGAAGGGAGCCCAAAAGTGTCAAATAACCAAGAAGCGACTAGAAAATAAATGATCGCAAAATCCATAGTAGTCTCCAAAATCTGAGTGTAGGCCAGATTTTGGAGGTTTTTTTTCTGGAGCAGAAACATATCCCACCCCCTCTCATTGATTTTTTGTGAGACAAGCATGTATCCAAACTAATTCGCATCGCAAATCATGCAGCGAAAATAACTTGGAGATAGGTGTGAATCTCTTCTAATGACTTAGGTTTAGAAGGGGATTTTAGGGAGACGTGGAATGATTACTTTAATTATTTATTAGATGTATACATCTAACTGATATATAGAGAATATGAAATTGTCTAGAGTATCTCTCCCTTTGGCTCATATTCTCAAAAGTTGGGCTACATTACTGTATTGTATATTAGAGAGGATTCTGGTAAAAAAGTGGTGGTGCAAGGTTCTTTGGAAAGCAAAGTGACCAGAAAAATCCAAATTCTTTATGTGGCATCTAATGGAACAAAAGGTTCACACAAGGGAAATTCTTCCCAAAAACATTTTGATAGGGCTTAGCTGATGTTTCCAATGAAAAAATGAGGAGAAATATACAATCCATGTCTTCATGAGTTCCCCTTTTTTTAACAATTTTGGAATGCATGCAAAATTGTCGCGTGTCAGAACGAAGCTCAGCATGAAAAGGATCTAGAGCAGGCTTGGATCCAATCCCCTTCTTATGGGGCGCTCAAATATTTCCCTCTCATCACAATATGGGGATTTCGGTTGGTGTGAAACAAAGCCATTTTCTAGGACTCACTCTTTATTATTAATCATTTTTCCATGGAAGCTCTTGATCTTTTGGTACATTCCCTCAAGAAAAATCCCAAAAACCTTCCAAAATTATTTTAGCTAGAAACATTGATGAATACTTTCCTTAGGCTTTCATCGATGGATATTCGAATAATTCTGAATAGAACAGTGGTGGGGCCGTCTATATTTTCCTCTCTTCACATTTTTCCATGTCAACATGGGTTTTTGCCCGACATCCAAAAATATGGAAAAAATTATGGCATGTAAAAGTTTGTTTCTCTTTGCACAAAAAATAATAATGGTCAAAATTTCAATTTTTTGATGACTCAATGCTTATAATAAAATGGATAAACAATTTTCAAGCTTACAATAACATTACCCTTCAACTATTTTTTGAAAAAAATCTCAGGCTAAAAGATAATTTTAATTTCCTCATATCCGCATATATTTACAAGGTAAGGAACGGGGTAATTGTGTATCAAAAGAGGGTGTGCTAATTAAATAATATACATGGTAAGTTATGGAACAACAAAATGGAACATACAACTATACTTTCTATCACAACCCATTACACCATCTTTTTGCAGGGACAACTAGCTCATTTTTTTTTAAATTCAGTTTCTTTGTTGGCATATTTCAAATTACTAATCTATATATGATTTTTGGTTATGGGCCTTTATTCTCCATACAGGTTTATATATGAAACATATACATAATTTAATCTATTCATATTTTCATTACCATAAATTGTATATGGCTAGTATATTTTATTGTTTTGTTATAGATATATATTTTTTTAATCGTATTCGTGGACCTCCTATACAATATATTTTACTATTTTCTAGAATTCATGGTTAATATGGATATATATAATGTAAATATTTCATTTTCCAAATGAATAAAAGTACTTTTTTTTTATTGGAAAAAATAAGAACATTTTGCATTCAAACAAATATTTAATAATAAAGAAACATAATGTCATCTTTTAGAGTGAAAAGAGATATGATCTCTCTCTTCACATTATGATCAAATGACTATTCTTGGAGCAATTTTATAGTCAATTTTATTTATAAAAAAAAAGTAAAAATCACAATTTTCAAATTTTTAATTAGAAAACATGAGTGTGTTAGGGGTTTTATGAGTGTTGAATCCATTTACACATTCAAAAGTAAATTTTAAGGAATAATAAATCACAATCATGCTAGAAATTAGCATATGCCTTAAAAAAAGAAGTGATGATAGATTTATAAGTGGAAACACAATCTCAAATTTTCCCTTCCAAATTCAGGGAAATTTTAAATTTGAAATGATATTTAAAAATGAAACAACATAATATGCTTGATTTATAAAGTAATTTTCCTTTAAAACAAACAAAATATTTTTAGAATTTTTTTTTTTTTTTTCATTTGTTAACAATTGTGAATTTGTGTTATATTGTAGTAATCTTCGTAAGGGCCAGGATTATATTTTTTGCTATAGATATAAGCATTGAAGAAAGGGTCCTGAAACGATTACTACATGAATGGAGGAACCTCAATGATCGTTTCATTCCAGAAGACCAGAAGAAATTATATAAATAAACGTTTGAGAATTACTTGACAACGCAGGCACAAAAGGAGGTAACCAAATCTGGCGAAAATAAAATTAAGCGAGAAAACCAACAACAAAAAGCAACAAAGAAACGAGGTAGGAGAACATTGCATGACTCAATACATTTACTTGGAGAAATTATAATAAATACAGGAAGGATAATGTCATTAATAATGGTATTCCAACAATTTCCCAAAGTTAACCAATGAAAGTAATCTCCTAGAATATAAGGGGTCTTAATAGTAAAGGCAAGCAAAGATATCTTAACGAAAGATTGAAAATAGATAAGCCACAAATAATGATGATGCAAGAAAGAAAAGTCTCTGCTTAGAAACTTGAAAGTAATATGAATTCCTTCAAACCTAACTATGAGGTTATGGCTATAGATTCGTGAGGAATGGTGGGAGGCATAGCTATTTTATGGAATCCTACAGAAATCATAGTGGACTATTGGAGAGGCCTTCCAAGAATCTTAGCAGGAAGGTTTTGAAAAATTGGAACAAAAGAAAATATCCTCATATCGGTAGTTTATGGACTCCCAATTCCAGGAGAAAGAGAGGAGTTTTTACAAAGCATAAGGAATCAAACAAATATGCACCAAGAACAATATTGGCTCCTAGGTGGAGATTTTAATATGTTATTAAATCTTTCAGAAAAAAAATGAGGAATAAGGAGAGAGGATCCCGAGATGGAACTATTTCGGGACTTATTAACAGACCTCAGATTGGTTGATATACCCATAGAAAATGGAAAGTTCACATGGAAGAAAAGACGTGGAGAGAGACATCAAATTGCATCAAGATTGGATCGATTTATAGCCTCAGAAGTTTTAGTAAGTTCAAATGTTTACTATGAAGCAAAAATATTGCCATTTCCTTCCTCAGATCATTGGCCTATCAGCATAGAAATATATATAAAACAAGGACCAAAGAATAGACCATTTCGATTTGAATTGTTCTGGTTGAGAGACCCTACGTTCCTGGAAAAAGCAAAACATTGGTTGGAAAATAATGAGATTAGAGGAAGAAATAAAATGCATTATTTTTAGCTCATATTGAAACATCTAAAAAAATAAAATAAAACATTGGAATAAAATAGAATTTGGGAATATTTATCAGGAGCAGGTCCGTTTGAAAGAAAAAATGAAAGATATCCAGCAGAACATGATCCTCAATGGAAGAACAGAGGCTCTTGCGGTGGAAGAAGGAAATACTCTCAGTCTCCTTGAAGAACGTAGGAAGCAAGAAGAAATATTGTGGAAACAAAAATCCATGATACAGTGGCTGAAGGAAAGGGAAAGGAACGCAATTTTTTTCTAAAAGACCATGATACAACGGAGGAAGCATAATAGAATTTTCTCATTAAATGATCAAAATGGTTGTCGTCTACTTCAACATGAGGATATGGAAAATGCACTTATTGATCATTTCAAAAATATTTTAACAGAACCTGATCAGAATAGGCAGAATGCAATGGATAGAATTAATCGTAACACTCCCTCTATAATAATAAGAGATCAGAACCTTGCTTTACTAAGAGAAATAAGTTTGGAAGAGGTAGAAGAGGTTGTCAAGCATCTACCTTCAAATAAGGCCTCGGGACCGGATGGTTTTATACCCGAATTCTTTAAGGCATCCTGAAGCTTCATGGGCAACGATATCTGGGAATTTGTAGAAGAATAAAGGAGGAACCAGAATGTTTGTTCGGAATTGAATGCCACACTCATAACACTGATCCCAAAACAAGAAAAATCTGATACCCTTGTAGGGTTTAGACCAATAGCATTATGTAATGTAATTTATAAAATCTTATCTACTATAATGGTTAAAAGACTTAAACATCTGTTGCCTAGATTTATTTCTCCTAAACAAACTGGGTTCGTGAAAGGAAGATATATATTGGATGGAATTATGACTGCTCAGGAAGAAATTCATTCCTTAAGAAATTTCAATGTGAAAGGAATGCTTCTCAAATTGGACCTCTTAAAAGCTTATGATCGTATCAGCTGGCCTTATCTAATAGCAGTGCTCAGAGCATTTGGATTTCAAAATAGATGAATTTAGTGGCTGCAATCCTTCATATCATCTCCTAATTTTTAAATTCGGCTAAATGGAATTCCACCTCAGCCTTTTAATATATCTAGAGGTCTCCTAGAGGGAGATTCTTTGTCGCCTTTCTTATTTATTATAGCAACTGAAGGGTTGGGTAGGTTAATAACAACTCACTGGGTAGATGGTCAAATAAAGGGTTTAAATTTATGGGGACTTGATATAGCTTTAACACACCAACAATTTTTTGATGATATTCTATTATTCTGTCAGGCATCGGTGAGGGAGGCAAAGGAAATTCTCAAATTTTTAAATTTATTTATGGATGCATCAGGTATGCTTGTCAATGCTGAAAAATCCAGTGTTTATTTTTTCATGAATCTTCACAATTGTTTCTAGATAGAATGCTAGGCTTTCACAAAGGTACTTTCCCTATGAAATACATGCGGGTTCTTCTTAATACTTCTTCTTTAAGAATTTTGGATTGGAAAGACATTATTAATAGACTGAAAAAAAAGGTTACAAAAGTGGGCTTTTAGAACTCTGAATGCTCCAGGGAGATTAATCCTTCTTAAATCGATTCTTCAATCACTCCCTGTGCTTCAAATATCAGGGAGGGTAGCACCAAAGAATATATGCAACCAAATGGTAGTTGTTTTTAAGAAATTTAGTTTGCAAGGAGAAAATGATGCTGGGAAATGGGCACTCCTGTCATGGGATAAATTAATAAAAACAAAATCAGTAGGAGGACTAGGCCTTCATGATCCTTATGTATTAAACTAAGTGATGGGGGAAAAATTGTGGTGGCGGTGGCTTCAAGGAGGAAAAGACCTGTGGAAACTCATTTGGGATAAGAAATATGACATGCCCCAAACACTATCAGGTAAATTAAAAGTGATATTGTTATGAAAGGATCCAACATTTTGAATCTAGCAGCAATTAATAGGGATTTAATATGGAAACATAGCTTTTGGGAAGTTAGAGAAGGAATATCGGCTCCCTTTTGGGAGGACTCATGGTAGCAACGAGAAATTTTTTTCAGTAGGCTTGATTTAGGGGAAATTTTTCTATTTACAAACACTCCTTCATAGAGAACAATAAATAATTATTGGTGTTAGCAACAAAATAGTCAATGGATAATATGGAAGGAAAAAGTGCATTGGCCAAGAGCACCAGAAACACTACAATGGAATAATATGGAGAAAGAATTGAAAACAAGGAAATTAATTACAAAAGCAAGAAATGATATTCTTATATCAGGATATCAAAGTAGAGGTATGTTTACCATAAAGGAAGGTTATAATGTTCAAACCCATAATACCCCTGAAGTAGCAAGGTGTATATGGAGGAAGATCTGGGCAACTCATCGTTGGCCAAAAGAAGAATATTTTCTTTGGCTCCTTAGTCATAGAAAAATCGTGACGTGGGATAAATTACAAAAGAAAGGGATGCAGGGGCCTTCTCTTTGCTATATGTGCAAGAGAACAAAGGAAACAATATAACATCTATTAAACACATGCGAAATAGCTGTAAGGATATGGAATAATCATGCAAGGATATTTATGCAAATGGATTGAGATAATTTAAGCATAAATGAAATGATAATTAAATGTAGAAAAGGGGGCTTTCAAAGTGAAGACTTGAATAGAGCATGGAGATTTTCCCTGGGATTTATACTATGGGGTATTTGGAAACAAAGGAACCATCGTATTTTCAGAAGTGAAATTTGTGATGTGTTGATGGGGAAAATCGTCCAGCCAACAGTAGGGGATCTCCCCGGTAGAAAGTCCCAATCAGACCTTGAACCATTTGGAAAAGGGATCCTATCCGGGGTGTGGGTCCGGCTACCGCTTAAGTCACCTTCCCTTTGGTCTCAAAAGAACTCGATCGAACCTACGGACACACACTTATTCACATGATACAAAATACATGGTTGATGCATTAAACATGTATATAACACTACGCGTAGAGAGATAGATAATAAAGCATGCACGCCAAAATAAATGATGTCAACAACACATCTTTGGGGTTATTCTTGTAGGAGATTCTGACCACAAAAGAAAAAGTTCTTTATGGCGAGATTCCCCTTTACTTTCTGAAAGAGAAAATGAAATGCTAATAAACAAAGTCACTAACATCCATTCAGCAAGAAATTAATCCAAACACCATTAACACACATACAGGAATCCATGATGCATGAATGATGCCATTAAAGAGTGCAGTCTCATTAATAAAAATATGTTCTGAAACTGTAAAAAAATACTCGTAGTGTTCGCACAGCAAAACACATCAGATCCAAAAGGAGTTTCAACAGGTATTTGTATTCATATGCTAAAAGAGTGTTATCTTCAAATACAATGCTCTGTAGCTTTTAAGTCCAAAAAAATAAGATCGTCTTACATTTTCCCCGGAGGGGGTTTTATAGATCAAAATTGCCCTTTGGGCTCCCTGACTCTTCACCTGCCCGCCGGTTGAGTTGCCCTGCGACCTGGGAGAAAATTGCGACTTGCGACCTGGATAGTGAGCACGACTTGCGACCTACTGGGCAGTGCAACTTGCGACCTAGTGGGCAGTGTGACCTGCGACCTACTTCCACTGAGTCATGGAGATGGGCGCGCAATAGAGAGATCAGGAACATCAATTTGCTTTCCTTTGAGGAAGTCCTGCCAGGTCTGGTATTCTGCTGCTATGGGAGAGACTAGAGGGACCTCCTCTTTCAACTGATGCATGCACTCCGGAGCATTCGAGATTAGAGTTTCCTTCTTTTGTGAGATCTGGTTTGAAAGGGAGGCGAGCTTGGTGTAAATCGATACTGGCACGACAAGAAACTGACCCAAATTTTCTTGTGATGCTGCGAGCTCGGGGGCAGCAACAACTTGCTTGATGGGATGTAGAAATGACTGGATTTCTTGATCTACTTGCTCCCAGGTCTTACTTTCGTCCAATGCCCCTAGCGAAGGAATGTGGTGAAGAGTGTGCATCGAGTCTATGCCGCTGATCAGGTGGTCGTATGAAGACATTACTTTGTCCAAATCCTTGGATAGCTTGTCCTTGGATTGCATCTTCATACGGATTTGGACATTGGCATCTTGTATATGAATCCAATCCTTCTTGGGCAAATGCTCGGGAGCTTGAGGGTATCGCACTATCCAGTCCATCATTTTATCTAAGGCAGCTGAGGCTTCCTTGAGCTGCTCGTGCTTCTGCTTAGTTTCTGCTTGTGCTCTTACCAATGGGGTGACTGTTTTTTTTATGGTGAACATTTCCCCATACACCTACCTCATGGTCGCCTCTAATACATCGCATTCCTTTAGAACGGCAAGTGGAACTTCATTGATAGGGGGAGCCTTTTTCTGGGGTTGTTGCACCTCTTCTTTCAACGTCGACCTCTCCTATTCCGCCTTCTTCTCCCGCTGCTCCGCTGCTCGTAGTCTCTTTTGTAGAGAAATGATTTCTCTACTCATTCTGGTTACATTTTCTTTCGTGGCCGCAGCTAAAGCCGTGCCTGCCGATGCTATCATCACAGGATTAGTCCTAGTATCAAGGACTATGTCTTTTCTAGTTGCAACCGTGGATGCGGCGGAAGGACTCTATGATAGGGACCTTCTCTTTTCTTCTCGGATTTTGAAAGAGAATTGGTCGAATGTGAGCCTGGTGAGGTCGAAGACCTCCTCCTCCTGTCCCTGGGGGGAATTCACATCGGAGAGTATGGTTCCTATACCGCCTAAAGGTACTTCGAGGGGAGACACCTCGATATCTTCTATCATTTCATCCTCCTTTTCCCTTTGCTGGCACTCGACTTCCGCCTTCTCATGCTCTTCCTTCCGCCTGCGCTTCGCTTCTGCCACTGCTTCTATTTCAGATTTCCTCTTTCGCTCGACTGCAGCAGCTTGGTCTACTTTCTTTTGGCGCTCAGCTTCTGCTTTGTAAAGCTCTTCCTTGAGTGCCTGTTCTGTTGCGGCCTGCACCTCTTTTTCCTCCTTTTCCTTCCTGGCCTCGTCGGCCTGCTTCTTCTTCTTCTCTGCCTTTGAACTCTTCTTGCGCTTCTGCTCATCCTCTTTTCTCGTCTTTTCTCTCTCTTGCTGGGATTTGGCCTCTACTTCTTTCTTTTGGGAAGAGGTGTCAGGCCCTGTGCTGGTCCGGGGCCTTTTAGCTAGAGAGGAGGAAGAACCTCCTAACTTACGGCTCCTGTCTTCTAGGCTTTGATCATCCGGATCCTCTTGGCCAGAGTCCGCCCCCGGAGCAAGTTGTCTATCTGCATTGTACCAGTTCCTTCTTTCATCTTCTCCCAGGCGTTCTACATGCTGGTAGTTCCATTTGAATTTAGCCTTCTTGCAGTGTTTTGGAATTATCCTCTCCGGGTCATATGTTCGGTACTCTAAGGCCCCAAAGTGATAACTTTTCATTTCTTCTCCCTCTGCCCCCACCTCCCTGAAATCTTTAACTGTGTATGCGCTGATAGTGAGGGGTAGCGCGGGCCAGGGCTTCTTCTTACCTTTGGATAGGACACTGGAGAAGCCCGAGGACATTTGGAAGCATACCTCTTGCATGAGAATTTTGTCTGTAACGAAGTGAGGCATAGCATGTGGTGCCCTAAACAAGCCAAAGACTCGGATAAAAGTATATTCGGCAAAGGGAAACCAATGCGCCACTTGGCTTAGAGTCTCCCTGGCTCGCTAAGACATGCAAGGGGCATCCTGGCCAAATAATTTCCTGAATAGGGCAGGGATGAATATTTGAGAGATTGGTTCTATATCCTATTTATACTTGGATTTCCAGAACACTTTGGTTTGTAGATGAATTTCCTGGGTCTGCATGGAATCCCAGTTATGTGCCCATCCTTCAAAACTCAACCTCGCACAGACAACATCCAATAGATAAGAGGCCATATAGAACTCAGAAGGCATTCCTTCATCTGGGGCCAATGCCGAGGATAAGTTTGTATGTATTGAGGTCATCAATATACTAGCCCAGTTGAAACGGGTGCCATGCACCGTTACATATTCCATGATAGTAGCCCATGTGCCATTGAAGGTGGTGGCGTCGGGGCGCCCGTACAATCTGCAAAGCATGGCGGCTACTAATTTATATACTTTTCTCAGGCTGGCCACTCGATATTCTTGGTCTTTCTTGACTTTAAATTTCTCGGGCTCCGCCCACCACTTCTTGATAGTGTCGACTACAGGGACTGCGTGGGAAAGAGCCCATTCTTCTGTAAAGTTTTCTTCTTGGCAAGGCAAAGAGTAGTAGACATGGGCATCCGAGCCTACGAGTGTTGCGAAAGCCTTGCCCTCGCTGTCTCAGATCATGAACTTCTTGGGATCCATTTTTTGTATGATCCAGTCTATCATCTCTGGGCATGGAAATATGGCTGGATGAGCACCTGCGAGATGCAGCTTGGACCTTTTGACTTTTAAGTATACTTCCTGATCTAGGAGATCTTCTAGAAACTCTGTTATGGCGAACTCATGGTACACTTGGTACCATCGCATGATGTCCCCGTTGGAAAAGGTGCAAAGGGTATCTCTGTATATCGGCGGTGGGGATGTTTGCATGTCCATGTCTGTATCTTCTACCACCACGTGCTTGTCCTTCTTCCGGGACACTGGAGGTGCTATGTCACTAGAATCCGAGAGGACAGTTATACACTCTGCGTCTGCTTCAAGTTCACCTGTCATATTCATAAAAGAATCCCATGATAAGAACGACATGATGATATAAGACCAATTACAGTTTATCAATGATTTTAGCTGGGACACAGGGAAAATTGAAAATTGGTCTACTGGGTCGCGGGGTCGCAGATTGTGAGGAAGTGGCCAATATGCGACCTTGCGACCTTGCAACTAGGTCACAGGGTCACTGGGTCGCGAATCGTGAAAAGGTATAAAAATACGACCTTGCGACCTTGCGACTGGGTTGCTGGGTCACGGGTTGCAAAAGTTCGAAAAATCTGGAGAATGCGACCTTGCGACCTTGCAACTAGGTCGCAGGGTCACAGGTCACGCTAGGGCTTCCCCGGGGGTTTTGGGCGTGCGCGGCGTGGAGTGGTTTTCCCTTTAACTGGAAAAATGCAATGCCAAATGGGTCAAGATAGAGTCGAGGGATAGCTTTGGGAGTATGGAAGCAGCCATGAAATTTTGGACAAGCAATGGTGGTGATTTTGGGCACTGTGAGGGAAACAGGGATAAAAAAAAACCCTAAGTAAGAAATACAGACAGTGGTTGAGGTAGATTGACAATTTAAAGGCTAAGGGTGCCTGAGATTTAGCAAGAATAACCAAGAAGGAAACAATAGGAGGGAAAAAGGAAACTTACCCGGGAAAATTGCGCGGCAGTCGACCTGTCAGAGCAGTTTCTTTCTATCTGCCGCATATGAAAAATGCGACCTAGCGACCTCCTGTATATAAAAAGGTCGCACGTGGGGGAATTTAGTGAGGTCGCAAGGTTGCAATTTGAGAGATTATAGAGATATGCGACCTCGCGACCTTGCGACCTTGCGACCTGCGGGTCGTGGGGTCGCAAAGTCGAGGGGTCGCGATTTTCCAAAAAATTGAGTTTTGCGACCTTGCGACCCTGCGACCTTCAGGTCACGGGGTCGCATGGTTGCGGAGTCGCAGTTTTCTAAAAAATGGAGTTTTGTGACTTTGCGACTTAGCCTTCTCGACTCTTTACTTGGTTTTCTTTAAGTTCAAGGGGCTCCAAAAAAAAATTGAAATGGGGTTTTTTGGAGGGTGTTGTAGAGGCTACAATAAATGGCGATTCACTGGACGAACTCAGAGTCTGTGCCGATGGTTAGCCTTGGAGGGGGAGGGAGGGGTCTTTGCTAGCTGTTTCTTTTACCTTACAGTCAACATTGCCTAGCCTTTCGGCACCTTTCTAGGTTGCTCAGTCTGCTGGCTTGTTCGGGTGCTGGTTAACCAAAATTCATTTCTTCAGGTCTCCAGACCGAAAGGGTTGGAGAACTCCAGGAAGCTATAGGGTCCGGTACGATTATTTTGTCCTCATCGTGTTGCTCCGCTGCCAGTGAACCTCTCGGCCCCAGCGGAGTCACTGCCTAGGAATCGTGAACGTTGCTCCGCTGCCAGCGAGCCTGGTTAGTACCCCGGTGGAGTCGTTACATCACCTCTCTGCATAGGAAGCCTTTCTCAATCCTTTACCATTTATTAGTGTGCTATTGCACTTATTTTGAATGTTCCTGAGGCACTTATTTAGATGTGCTCGTGGAACTTATTTGAGATGGGAAATTTTTGCCTTGGGCTGATGAGGGATCTCGACTTATTTTGCTTGCAGAGAGGTTGTTGCTAGTCTGGTCTGAGGACTTTGGTTTTTCCTGGATGCCCTGACGTAACATGGAGTACCTCTTTTCCCTTCCGATCTAGTTACCACTGCATCACACTTTCTTTTGCAGACACCCTCTCAAACTTGCCAGGTGGGCTCCCTGCTTGATGACTTGAGCTAGATCATACGCTGCCTTTAGGTGCCGATAACAAGCAATCCTTTACCACCTTTGTGCCTATCAGAAAAAGGCCTTTCGTCAGCATAGATCCTGTTGCAGTGTGCCAAATGCGTAGCTCTGACAAGACCTTCTGTTTTACAAATTTTTTATATTTATTTATTTATTATTATTATTATTATTATTATTATTATTATTATTATTATTATTACAAAAGGGATGAAACAGAAACTATGGTACAAGGATAACATAGCCCTCCAAGGGCTGCTAAGTGAAATAATGTTTGAGGTCATGGCCATTTACCAGGAGGACCTTGACTCTTCCCTCAAGGGTTTGCAGTCTAAATGTATGGGAACCTAATTTTTCTTTAACTTGGAAAGGACCTGTCCATAGTGCTTGGAACTTAGAATTTTTTCCCTTTTCTTCGTGAGCTTTATCCCATTTTAGGACCAGGTCTCCTACCTCAATGTTTTTATTCCCTGTGGATTTTCTATCAAACCATCTCTTGATTCGGATTTGGTGGATGGCGAACTTTTCCCGGGTTTTTTTGTCTTTCCTTGTCCAACTTCAGTAGGGTGTAAATTCGAGTTTGCAAGGTAGGGCGTGGGGTACCATGACATTCCTGGGACAGCGGAAGGGCAAGGAGAGATAAGTGGGGAGGAAGAACAACTTCTTTTCCATACACGAGAAAATAAGGAGAGGTGCCTAGGCAGGACTTGGGCGTGACACAGTCGGCTGAAAGTGCATTGTGAAGGGCGTTGTGCAAGTTGCGCTGGTGGGACAGTAGGGCCTTCTTGATGATGCGGATCAGATTTTTATTAGTCGACTCAGCTAAAACATTTCCTTGGGGATAGTAATTTGTAGAATGTTTAAGAACGATACTGTTTTCCAGAGAAAAATCACATAATTTAAAAGATGAAAAGTAAGTTGCATTATCAAGAACCAAGGAAGTTGGAACGCCAAACCTGGTGATGATGGAATGAGTGACGAATTCTATTACCTCCTGATCATTGATTTGGCATAAAGGTGCTGCTTCGACCCACCTGGTAAAATAATCGATAGCTGTAAGAATGTACCGGTGTTGTTTGGAGGAGTGAGGTATGATTTCGCCAATGACGTCCAAGCCCCACTGTTGAAAAGGTTCTTCTACTACTACCGACAGTAAGGGGGCGGCTAGCCACGCTTATCGGTTTTCGAACTTCTGGCACTGGATGCACTTCCGGACATATGCATGCACATCTCTGAAAAGCGTTGGCCAATAGTATCCTGCGCGTATTATCTTATGGGCGGTGGTATCCCTAGAAAAATGACCCCTAGCTGGTCCGTCGTGTAGCTCGGTCAAGATTTTCTATGCTTCATCATGTTCTAAGCAGCGTAACATGACCCCATCATAATGTTTCTTGAAAAGCTTCCCATGGATCAGCTGGTAAGATGCAGCTTTGAGTCTTATCGTGCGTTTCTGCCGAGCAGTTAGAGAGGGGTCCAGAGTACCCTGGGCTAGGTATCCTGAAATGTTTGAGTACCAAGAGGGGCTACTCAGCTGAGGCACATGGTCGCTCTGGTACATATCGATCTCTTGTTCCCAACACTCTTCTTCAACTCCATGGGAGCTTGCCGCCTCCGCAGCCATTTGACATAAACCTTGTCCTCTAATGGTGTGTGCTGGCTTAAACTCTAAATCATACTCTTGCAGGCATGCCACCCAGTTGCCTCACCTCTCACCTAGCTCCTGTTGCACAAACAATGAGCGGACCGCTGGATGTGGAACAAAAACCGTGACGTGTTTTTTCAAGATGTAGGGTCTGAAATGCTTGACTGCTTTGAAGACCGCATAGGCTTGCTTCTTAATTTCAGGGTAGTTCAATTCAGCTCCTTGTAAACCAGTACTCATGAAGGAAATGGTTTTCTCTTCATTGTTGTCGTCTTTCTGCGTGAGGACAGCTGCAAGAAAAGAATATGAAGCGAAAGTATTTAGGATGAAGCCTCTGCTAAAGTTCGGACTTTGAAGGGATGGTGCTTCAGCTATGGCTTTCTTGATTTTGGTGAACGCCTCCTTCTTTGGCGGGTTCCATTTGAACATCGCATTCTTTTTTATCATCCCCTGCAAAGGTCTAACTATCTGGGTGAAAACCGATATGAACTTGCAGACAAAATTGATTTTCCCCAGGAAAGATTGCATTTCTTTCTTACTGCTTGAGGGGGAAATCTGGGAAATATATTTCGCCCGCTCTGGATCTACTACAATGCCTTGCTTCGTAATAATGTGGCCCATCAAGTTCCCTTCTGCCACAGCGAACACACTCTTTTTCGGGTTGAGTGAAATCTCGTACTTCCTGCACCTCTCGAAGATTTGTTTGAGGTGGCGTAAATGATCGTCCCGGTGCTTTGAAAACACAGTGACGTCATCAAAATAGACTACCACGCTCTGAACTATTAGACCATGGAAAAATATATCCATGGCCCTTTGGAAGGTTTCCCCCGCATTAATCAATCCAAAAGGCATGTGCCTGAAAGTGAATGTTCCCCATTTGGTCCGAAAGGTAGTTTTCAATTTGTCTGGTTCAGCTACCAGCACCTGGTTGTAACCGGAGAATCCATCCAACAAGGAGAACATCTCAGATCCAGACACAACTTGCAATATTTGTTCCATGGGTGGCACTGGGTAATTGTCTTTGTTCGAGGCTCGATTCAAATTCCTGAAATCCACGCATAAGCAGATCTCACCAAACTTCTTCCGTACCGGGACTAAATTTGATACCCATGTGGAGTGACGAAATTTAAAGATAATGCGTGCATCCAATATTTTCTTGAGTTCTTTCAGAATCATCGGTTCCAAAGTAGGGTGTACCTTTCTGAGCTTCTGTTGGAACAAATTTACACCTTCTTTCATGGGTATGATGTGCTGAATAATCCGAGTATCGTACGTACGTAAATCATTATACGTCCAAGCGAATACGTCTCGATACTTTTGAAATAGTTGGGTGAATGCCTGTGTCTCTTCATTGGTACAATATTTCCCGAGGTTAATGAACTTCGGGTTCTCTTCTGATCCCAAATTCACTTGCCGATGTGCCAAAATGGAAATTTTCACCTTGGTATTTGGGGGGTCGCGGAATCGGATTTGCAAGTCGAAGAGATTTTCAAGTGATACTATCCCCTTGGGCATGGGGTTTTCCTTGCGTTTGTCATGCTCTTCCTACAAGGCTTGGTCGTGATCTGTCTCATCAATCGCCGCATCTTTGAATACTTCAGTGTTGAGCATAAACTCCAATATCTATTGATCATTATAAAAAATGCGTATATTAGTAATATTATCTGGCACGGAGGATCTATATATAACTTCAATAGAAAAGCCATCCCTCAAAGGGGTAAATCTAGTGGTAGCATTAGCCAGAGTATCATCTGCTACATTGTGCATTCTAAGAACAGATTTGATTCCAAAAGCATCGAAAGCATAAATAAGACACCATACCTCTTGCTGATAAGCCTTCAAATGCAGAGACAAACAATGAATGGTATTACATACCTGCCTAGTAATGATCTCGAAGTCTCCAACAATTTGTAAGCACCTTACCTTTAAGTCTAATGCCTTCTTGAGTCTGAGGATTAGAGCTTCATATTCAACAGTATTGTTCGTGCATTAGAACTCAAGCCGACATGATATCAAGAATTTGTTCTTTTGGGGGTCTAGCAAGATGCAGCCCGCACCATCTCCGTTAAGAGTTTTGGAACCGTCATAGTACAGGGTCCATAAATCATTTTCTAGATCCTTTGGGGTTGCAGGTTGGGGCAGGACTTCAGTTTGGTGTGATACGGGAGTGGCTTGATCTTCCGCAACGAGATTTAATTCAGACTGGCTCTCGGGATCTATTGGAGATTGAGGAGGGTGATAACTTCCAAAAATGGCTTCCAAGAAGCACATGCCAAGGTCCTCCTGGGAAAAACTGATGGGTTCATTAGTAGCATCCAAATCAGTCACATTATGTTTCATATAAGGCTTGCTTTCGACCCTGATTTGGTTATTCCGGCCCTTGTAAGGAAGCCAAAGGTGGGACCAGTTAGTGGCGAAATATCCTTGCAGCTTGCTGGACCAGTGCCTACTAAGTAATAGGTCGTAGGCTTCCGGAATGTCAACGACTACAATGTCGATACATTGGTGGACTCTAGAATCGGACGAGAGGTGGATGATGACTTTATTCAGTTCTCCTACGGCTGGCACTTGAGATCTGTCAAGTTGAATGATCCTTGCATTGGTTTTTTCTGGGCAGATGTTCAGTTTCTTGCAAACAGATAGTGGCATGATGTTTGTGGAGGCGCCAGAGTCAACTAGATAGTTATGGACATTGAAGTTGAAGATCTCAAAAGACAGGAGGAAAGGAGGAGTAGAACCCCTAGAATTTGCATTGATGGCGTTTACGATGGACTGAACACTTGGACTAGGTTGCGCGGAGGTGTTGCTCACAAGCTTAGTAGTTGAGGTATTGGCGAAGGCTTTAAGAATGAGTTCTCATTGATTCGTGATCCGAGCAAGCTCATAGAGGGATATGTTAGCTCTGGTTTTCTTTATGTCCTCTACAATGTTATATGTGGAATCATATTGGGGACCGGGTTCGGTAGTGGTTGTGGTGGACCCCATCGGGACTTTGTTTTTCTGTTTTGCTCAGGTATTGTCATTGGTGGGCATCTTAGGGGCAGCTTGCTGTTCATTCCCCGGCGGCAGAATTTTCCTTAAGAAAGCCCTTTTCTTCTCCTCAAAGGATGGTTCGGGAACTGGTACTTTTCTCCTAAGGCTGTAGTTTCTTACAGGTGGGGCCTTAGGATTGTCTGCCATGTTGATATCAGCGACTGTAAGATGGTTGTCCCCTCGGATAACGTCAAATGCAAGAACTGAGGATGACGGTTCTTCATCCGGGTGAAACTCTTCATCGTGGTCGGAAACATCATCCTCCCCCGCGTCCCCTGGGTTTTGATCATCCAGCAGCTGGTTTACCACTGCGGTCATGCTGCCAATCCACTGTGGCCATGTTTTTTCAGAGTGGGCAGTCTGGTGAAAAGAGCAGAAGTTATCTCTGCTATAATAAATAAGAAAGGCGACAAAGGGTTGGGTAGGGTTGGGAAGGGTTGGGTTAGACGGAGGTCGGCTGTTGTTGGGGTTGCTCTTTCTGAAAAAGGGCTTAGGCGCCTTGGCACTAGTGGTGGATTCTATACCTTTCCTCTTCAGGTCAGATACTTCATTTGTCAATAGCTTGAGGGTCTTTTCTATACCTTCAAATTCAAAAGCATCCTTATCCTTATCTGTGGTTTTGGTTGTGGCGGACTGACCCCTTTTCGCAATTGGTTTGTGGTCATCTCTCCCATCATGATCGATGGCTCCTATAGAAAGCATGTCTCTTTCTACAGTGAGGGTGACTGCGTAGTTGGCTGCAAGTGTGGGCCGAGCTTCGCGTTTCACGAAGAAATCGATATCCCTAGGGAGAGCTTTTGTATAATAGTCAATGGTAATAGAGTCGTCCAATGCCAGGTTTGGGGGAACCTTTTGCAGTATGGTAGCAAAGCGCTGATTGAAGTCTCTCACCTTCTCTTTCTTGTGGCACTTAATGGTGCTTAACTCCGTGAGGAGCATGGAAGGGGTTTTGTCTTCTGAAAATTTCTACAAGAATGCGTGTCGAAACTGGTCCCACGATGTGATGGAGGCACTTGGGAGGGAGCGGTACCAAGTGGCCACTTTGGTTTCAAGAGTATGCGGAAAAAGATGGCAAGCAACGTCATCTGACTGAACCCTCATGATTTGTAGGGAATGATAGAAGCTACTGATATGATGCTCAGCCAAGGTGCCTTTCTCGGGATCAAACTTGGGGAGGTGTTTCTCCGGGTGCCTAGGCAGGTCATGGAGTGGGCCCAAAATATTTAATGGTGACTGGGCCACCCAGGCTAGTGGTTGCACCCTCCTAGCCCGCTGGTGATGCCTAAACTCAGGCTCAGATTCACCCCCCGAACCTGATACCGATGCTCCTCCCTCATGGCGAGAGTGTTCATCTTGATATCTCTCATGGTAGGGAAAGTCTCTAAGATATCCCCAGTTGTGGACAGGAGGCCTATTTGGGTTTGGGTGATGGTTGTTAGCACGATTTCCTTGACCTCCGCCTCTTTCTCCTCTACCTCCAGTCTGACGGGCTCTATTTCCCTCGCCTTCATTTCTACGGGCTCTATTTCTGTCACCTTCATTCCCTCTGCCTCTATCTCCCTCACCTTCCCCAGGTGGAGGGTGTGCTTGGTTGTTGTTAGGCTGGGCTTGGTTGGGCTGAGGGTCGGGAAAAGGTTTGGTAGGACCAAATTCTTCCTCATCACCGTCTTGGACTTTGGGGATTGGTTTGTCATGCTGAGCAGCGGTGGCGAGGTCTTCAAGCATGAGATTCACCAACTGGGGCAGGGTGCTCACCAGGGCACCATTACGAGTGATGTTTTCAGCCGGGGTTCTAGTATGGGACAAGAATTGCATGATTGGGGCATACCGCAAATCCCTGAGGAGATTGCGAGCAGCTGGGCACAAGGCTCTCAACTGTGCGTCGGTAATTTCATAATACGGCATTTCCACCCCTACAATATCTTCCAATGGAGGGATGGCTTCATTGTTTATGACCTCCCCGTCGGGAGTTTCTGATGGAATGTTGGTTGTATGCTGGGAGGCTGCCATTCAGGCCTTCCTTCTAGCGTCAATTCTGTTGACGGGGAAAATCGTCCGACCAATAGTAGGGGATCTCCCCGGTAGAAAGTCCCAATCAGACCTTGAACCATTTGGAATAGGGATCCCGTCTGGGGTGTGGGTCCAGCTACTACTTAAGTCACCTTCCCTTTGGTCTCAAAAGAACTCGATCGAACCTGTGGACACACACTTATTCACATGATACAAAATATATGGTTGATGCATTAAACAAGTATATAACACTACGCGTAGCGAGATAGATAATAAAGCATGCATGCCGAAAGAAATGTTGTCAACAACACATCTTTGGGGTTATGCGTGTAGGTGATTCTAACCACAAAAGAAACAGTTCTTTATGGCGAGATTCCCCTTTACTTTCTGAAAGATAAAATGAAATTCTAATAAACAAAGTCACTAACATCCATTCAGAAACAATTAATCCGAACACCATTAACACACATACAGGAAACCATGATGCATGAATGATGCCATTAAAGAGTGCAGTCTCATTAATCAAAAGATTTTCTGAAACTGTAAAGAAATACTCATAGTGTTCGCACAACAAAACACATCAGATCCAAAAGGAGTTTCAACAGGTATTTGTATTCATATGCTAAAAGAGTGTTATCTTCAAATACAATGCTCTGTAGCTTTTAAGTCCAAAAAAAGAAGATCCTCTTACATTTTCCCTGGAGGGGGTTTTATAGATCAAAATTTCCCTTTGGGCTCCCTGACTCTTCGCCTACCCGCCGGTTGAGTTGCCCTGCGACCTGGGAGAAAATTGCAACCTGCGACCTAGATAGTGAGCGCGACTTGCGACCTATTGGGCAGTGTGACTTGCGACATAGTGGGCAGTGCGACCTGCGACCTACTGCCACTAAGTCATGGAGATGGGCGCGCAATAGAGAGATCAGGAACATCAATCTGCTTTTCTTTGAGGAAGTCCTGCCAGATCTGGTATTCTGCTGCTATGGGAGAGAGTAGAGGGACCTCCTCTTTCAACTGATGCATGCACTCCAGAGCATTCGGGATTAGAGTTTCCTTCTTTTGTGAGATCTAGTTTGAAAGGGAGGCGAGCTTGGTGTAAATCCATACTGGCGCGACAAGAAACTGACCCAAATTTTCTTGTGATGCTGTGAGCTCGGGGGCGACAGCAGCTTGCTTGATGGGCTGCAGAAATGATTGGATTTCTTGATCTACTTGCTCCCAGGTCTTACTTTCGTCCAATGCCCCTAGCGAAGGAATGTGGTGAAGAGTTTGCATCAAGTCTATGCCGCTGATCAGGTGGTCGTATGAAGACATTACTTTGTCCAAATCCTTGGATAGCCTATCCTTGGATTGCATCTTCATACAGATTTGTACTTTGTCATCTTGTTTATGAATCCAATCCTTCTTGGGCAAATGCTCGAGAGCTTGAGGGTATCGCACTGTCCAGTCCATCATTTTATCTAAGACAGCTGAGGCTTCCTTGAGCTGCTCGTGCTCTTACCAATGGGGCGACTCTTTGTTTTATGGTGAACATTTCCCCATACACTTGCCTCATGGTTGCCTCTAATACATCGCATTCCTTTATAATGGCAAGTGGAACTTCATTGACTGGGGGAGCCTTGTTTCGGAGTTGTTGCACCCCTTCTTTCAACGCCGACCTCTCCTGTTCCACCTTCTTCTCCCGCTGCTCCGCTGCTCGTAGTTTGTTTGTAGAGAAATGATTTCTCTACTCATTCTGGTTACATTTTCTTCTGTGGCCACAGCGAAAGCCATGCCTGCTGATGCTATCATCACGGGATTAGTCCTAGTATCAAGGACTATGTCTTTTCCAGTTGCAACTGTGGATGCGGCGGAAGGAATCTGTGCCAGGGACCTTCTCTTTTCTTGCCGGATTTTGAAATAGAATTGGTCGAATGTGAGCTTGGTGAGGTCGAAGACCTCCTCCTCCTGTCCCTGGGGGGAATTCACATCGGAGAGCATGGTTCTTGTACCTCCTAGAGGTACTTCGAGGGGAGACACCTTGATATCTTCTATCATTTCATCCTCCTTTTCCCTTTGCTGGCGCTCGGCTTCCGCCTTCTCTTGCTCTTCCTTCTGCCTGTGCTTCGCTTCTGCCACTGCTTCTATTTCGGCTTTCCTCTTTCGCTCGGCTGCAGCAGCTTGGTCTGATTTCTTTTGGCGCTCAGATTCTACTTTGTCAAGCTCTTCCTTGAGTGCATGTTCTACTGTGGCCTGCCCCTCCTTTTCCTCCTTTTCCTTCCTGGCCTCCTCGGCCTGCTTCTTCTTCTTATCTGCCTTTGAACTCTTCTTGCAGTTCTCCTCGTCCTCTTTTCTCTTCTTTTCTCTCTCTTGCTGTGCTTTGGCCTCTACTTCTTTCTGTTGGGAAGTGTTAGGCCCTCTGCTGGTCCAGGGATTTTTAGCTAGAGAGGAGGAAACACCTCCTAACTTACGGCTCCTGTCTTCTAGGCTTTGATCATCCGGATCCTCTTGGCCAGAGTCTGCCCCCAGAGAAAGTTGTCTATCTTCATTGTACCAGTTCCTTCTTTCATCTTCTCCCGAGCGTTCTACATGCTGGTAGTTCCATTTGAATTTATCATTCTTGCAGTGTTCAGGAATTATCCTCTCCGGGTCATATGTTCGGTACTCTAAGGCCCCAAAGTGATAAATTTTCATCTCTTCTCCCTCTGCCCCCACCTCCCTGAAATATTTAACTGTGTATGCGCCGATAGTGAGGGGTAGCGCGGGCCAGGGCTTCTTCTTACCTTTGGACAGGACACTGGAGAAGCTAGAGGACATTTCGAAGCATACCTCTTGCATGAGCATTTTGTCTGTAACGAACCGAGGCATAGCATGTGGTGCCTTGAACGAGCCAAAGACTCGGATGAAAGTATATTCGGTAAAGGGAAACTAATGCGCCACTTGGCTTAGAGTCTCCCTGGCTCGCCAAGACATGCAAGGGGCATCCTGGCAAAATAATTTCCTGAATAGGGTGGGGATGAATATTTGAGAGATTGGTTCTATATCCTATTTATACCTAGATTCCAAGAACACTTTGGTTTGTAGATGAATTTTCTGGGTCTGCGTGGAATCCCAGTTATCTGCCCATCCTTCAAAATGCAATCTTGCACAGATGGCATCCAATAGATAAGAGGCCATATAGAACTCAGAAGGCATTCCTTCATCTGGGGCCAATGCCGAGGATAAGTTTGTATGCATTGAGGTCATCAATATACTAGCCTAGTTGAAATGGGTTCCATGCACCGTTAAATATTCCATGATAGTAGCCCATGTGCCATTGAAGGTGGTGGCGTCGGGGCGCCTGTACAATCTGCAAAGCATGGCGGCTACTAAGTTATATACTTTTCTCAGGATGGCCACCGGATATTCTTGGTCTTTCTTGACTTTAAATTTCTCGGGCTCCGCCCACCACTACTTGATAGTGTCGACTACAGGGACTGTGTGGGCAAGAGCCCATTCTTCTGTAAAGTTTTCTTCTTGGTGAGGCAAAGAGTAGTAGACATGGGCATCCGAGCCTACGAGCATTGCGAAAGCCTTGCCCTCGCTGTCTTGGATCACGAACTTCTTGGGATCCATTTTCTGTATGATCCAGTCTATCATCTCTGGGCATGGAAATATGGCCGGATGAGCACCTGCAAGATGCAGCTTGGACCTTTTGACTTTTAAGTATACTTCCCGATCTGGGACATCTTCTGGAAACTCCGTTACGGCGAACTCATGGTACACTTCGTACAATCACATGTTGTCCCCCTTGGCAAAGGTGCAAAGGGTATCTCTGTATATCGGTGGTGAGGATGTTTGCATGTCCGTGTCTGTATCTTCTAACACCACGTGCTTGTCCTTCTTCCAGGACACTGGAGGTGCCATGTCGCTAGAATCTGAGATGATAGGTATACACTCTGTGTCTGCTTCAAGTTTACCTTTCATATTCATGAAAGAATCCCATGATAAGAACGACATGATGATAGAAGACCAATTACAGTTTATCAATGATTTTAGCTGGGACACTGGGAAAATTGAAAATTGGTCTACTGTGTCGCGGGGTCGCAAATTGTGAGGAAGTGGCCAATATGCGACCTTGCGACCTTGCGATTAGGTCGCAGGGTCGTTGGGTTGCGAATTGTGAAAAATTATAAAAATATGACCTTGCGACCTTGCGACTGGGTCATTGGGTCGCAGGTCGTAAAATTTTGAACAATCTGGAGAATGCGACCTTGCGACCTTACGACTAGGTCGCGGGGTCGCGGGTCGCGCTAGGGCTTGTCTGGGGGTTTTGGGCGTGCACGACATCGAGTGGTTTTCCCTTTAACTGGAAAAATGCAAAGCCAAATGGGTCAAGATACAATCAAGGGATAGCTTTGGGAGTAGGGAAGCAGCCATGAAAGCCTGGACAAGCAATGGTGGTGATTTTTGGCACTGTGAGGGAAACAGGGATAAAAAAAAACCCTAAGTAAGAAATACAGACAGTGGTTGAGGTAGATTGACAATTTAAAGGCTAAGGGTGCCTGGGATTTAGCAAGAATAACCAAGAAGGAAACAATAGGAGGGAAAAAGGCAACTTACCCGGGAAAATCGCGCGCTAGTCGACCTGTCAGAGCCGTTTCTTTCTATCCGCCGCATATGAAAAATGCGACCTAGCGACCTCCTTTATATAAAAAGGTCGCACGTGCGGGCATTTAGTGAGGTCGCAAGGTCGCAATTTGAGAGATTATAGAGATATGCGACCTCGCGACCTTGCGACCTTGCGACCTACGGGTTGTGGGGTCGCGATTTTCTGAAAAATTGAGTTTTGCGACCTTGCGACCCTGCGACCTTCAGGTCGTGGGGTCGCACAGTTGCGGAGTCGCATTTTTCTAAAAAATGGATTTTTGCGACTTTGCGACTTAGCCTTATAGACTCTTTACTTGGTTTTCTTTAAGTTCAAGGGGCTCCAAAAAATTTTGAAGTGAGGTTTTTTGGAGGGTGTTGTAAAGGATACAACATGATGATACTCAAATCTAGCATAGGATCATAGAAAATATTCACGAAATTATATTAGTGGAGAGATGGAAAGATGATGACTGGAAAAAAGAAGGTATGGAATCTAATCTTATGGCTAGATTAAACTTGACGCCTCAAATTCTATCAACAACACTCTGGAAATTTAAGACCCCTCGGCAAAATATCAATGATAAATGGAAGGTACCCTAGAATGGGCTTATCAAATTGAACTATGACGGGGCATCAAAAGTGAACCCAGGTTAGGTAGGGGATGGAGGAATTTTTAGAAATTCTCTGGGAAGAACCTATAGAGTTTATGCCATTAAAATTGGTCATGCAACAAATAATGAGGCAGAACTTGTAGCAGTCAAACAAGGACTAAGCATAGCGATAAGAGAAAACTACCATAGAATTATAAAAGAAGGTGATTCTGCAATGACCATAGGGGTGTTAAGAAAATTGCAACAAGGGGCACCATGGGAGAAGATAAGTAAGAGCTGGAGAACAACTACTCTTATTCAGCAAATAGGATCTCTTATCCAACAAATTCAGTATTTGATCCCTTCACATGTCCATAGAACAGGGAATCAAGCAGTTGATTATTTAGCGAATTGGGGTTTTCGTAATACTGGTAGATAGTTAGATGCCACTCCAAATGCCATAATTTGGAATTTTGAATTACATCCTCTTCAGATTATTGTAGATCGTGATTTATATAGTGATCCCCGATCGGGGTGCGTCCCGTCAACAACCACTTAGCAGGAAGGAGGTGACCTCCCCCACTGAATAAATGTTCAGGCGTGAGAAGGCATGCATTTTGCATGCAGAGCTATTGTACGTGGCAGTTAAGGTAATGAAGGGTTATTTAATAGCCCAGGCTGGATTTTCATAGGCATGTTGGGATAAGCGAGCTCAAAGAAGTTTAAGAGGGAAGAAAATGAAGTTGCATGCGCCATTTCATAGCAAGTGGAGTGGCGAATTCAGTCCAGGGACTGGTGCAGGCCTTCTTCAGATGATTTCATTGTGGATTCATGGGTTGCATAATTTCATTGATATTTGTGTCTGTTGCAGTTTCTTACATCTATTTGAAAGCTTGGATAGATGTAGGCAGGGGATAAATTGGGGTCAATATCCTTTAAATGGAAGCCTTCTCTGTTTACAAAGTCTAAGATTAAAAATGCATAGTATTTTCTGTGAAAATTTTGTTAACCTGGTTTGGCCAAAATAGATTAGTAATGGTAGGGAAAGAAATCTAAGCGAAACTGGTTTCGAAATATTGAGAGAGTATTGTCATTGGAATTATGTCTATCCCTATTGTCAGATTCTGAGTATCTATCTCAGGCAACCTAAATTTCTTAATTGTTTAGAGAATTCCTATTCCCTCAGTCGACAGTGGAATTACTCCAGTTATTTTGTGAACTATGCGACACAGGAAAATTTAACCCTACAACTCCAAAGTATAACTGTTTTAATGTTGTGCTCCCATCATACAGGCACTCTAATTGAATATACAGGTTTTAATCTCAGAAGTAAAAGTAAAATAATGGTGAAGAGGAAAAATAATAAGAGTCATGCCAATATTCAAGATAAAGGCAAGCAGAAAATGGTCAAGCCCAAGGCTGAGACTAGTAGAAGAGGTAGAAAGACAAAGGAGGAGACATTACATAATATCTCACAAGCATATTTGCTCGTGAACCCACCGCAGATAACAAATACAATTCAGGGATGGGAAAGAGAGAGCCATAGCAATGAAAAATATAATGAGGCAGAAGAGGAAATCATGAATTTTATTACAGATCCTGGGAACAGACGAGGGTGTCTTTCTCTGTTCAATCAAACTGTGCATACATATTGGATAATGAAGTGTGTCTTGGCTAAGGCAATCCATAGTATCCATCCAGGACAAGGGAATGAGATTAAGTCAATTGCAACACTTTTTCAAGATATTACCATTCAACTCCAGCAAATTAAGGTGTCACAGTATCAAATGTCAGCTCGAATGGACAGTTTTGAGAAGCAAATACAACAACTACAACAAGTAGACATGTTGGGATCCATTGCAAAGGATCTGGCACCAATCGATTCATTAGATGGGTAGTAACCCAATTTCTGTTTTATGATTTTGTTGATAGTGTTTATATTGGTCATTTTCTTTGTTTCAATGCTCTAAATAGTAAACTCGCCTTAGCGGCAAGTAGAAGAATGAAACAATTTCAATTTTGGTTTGCTTTTAATGCTTTAAGGTGACCAACAATCCTAGTTTCCTAAGGGCAGGTTGAGGCTTCTAACTATGTGTATGATGCAATCTGCTTCTTATAATAGAAAATAGTAAGGATCTACCAAACTTTACATAAAAAAATCATCAAGAGTATATATAACAAGCAAAAGACATATATACCAATAACGTATGGCTTAGCAAGAGTTTGAGACATTCAAAACTATACCATGTGAAAGGAAGTTCTATTCAGCGATCATTTAGGCTTCAATATTTTTTCACAACATATGATCTTAATTGAAATAATGAACTCAAATGGAGAGGATCACTAATTGAATTGGTTTTTTTTTTTTTTCAAAATATAAACTATTTTAAATTTAAATAGGCACATTTAATATAAAAAAAAATGAAATTTAAATGGGCACATTTAATAATGAAACAACATAATGTCTCTAAGTAAATACTTAATTCCTTTTTAAAGAAGCAAGCCAAATATTTTTTTGAAATGAATTAATAATGATAAATAGATAATTGAAAAGTTCAACGTAGTTGTGCTTTTGAAATGATGTTTAATAATGAAGCAATAAATAATTTATTAATTAATTAAAAATAAATACGAAAAACATTAATCATGACATCAATAATGATAGAGCATTGGTTTTCCCAATTTTAAATTAGCAATGTTTAAATGTTTGAAGTTATTTTCCCCTTTTAGTCACAATGTTGTATAAATTTTTCAAGAAATTAAGGAAGATTGTATTGGAATATCAGATTTGCGTTATGGGGTCTAACATAGATTCTTACATATCTCAATAATATTTCTATTATGTTAATGATTTTTAATTAATATTATATAAAATTAATAAACATTTATTAGTTATATTTAATACATTGGAATAATCTAAGTCATTTTTTACTTTTATAACATTAATTGTAGAAAAAAGGGTTATAGAGTAGGTAAGTCATTCTCAGTCAAATTAAAAATTATCTTTCCATATAAAATCATTATGTCCAAATTAGTTCAGAATCATTTGATAGGTTTACCAAATTTATTTTGTTTTATCACTAATAAAAATTTAGAAAAAAATAAAAAAATAAATATCATATAAAAACTAAAAATATGAAATAACATTACCGATTGTATTTCAAAAAATTCTTTCGCTCAACTTCTCATCTATATGCTCTATCGTCCTCCACATGTTGAAAACAAGGCCCTCAAAAACATGTGCAAAGTGGAAAAACAAAGTACCGGAAGTTAATAATGTTAGCTTTCACCTTCCTCGACCCTAGGGTGCCACGACTATTCATATTATTGTATTGGGATAAATTGATATGTACATGAACATAATACATTGAGATGAAAGTGAACTTTTGAATAATTCTGAAGTGTGAAAAAAATAAATTCGTGTAAGTGGATTATCTATGGGCGGCCTAAATTCAAGAGTTAAAAATGTTAGCTTTCACTATCCTCAATTAGAGTGTGTCATTGTTAATCATACGAACTTTATTGTTATTTAAAATTTAAAATTGTAGAATTATTAAAAAACATAGTTGGAATTATTAAATGGTGGCTAATGATTGAAGTTTTCAATGATATTTATGAATGATAAGTTAAAAAAACATAATCTATAGTTTTTATACTTTGCACTTTATTATAATATAGATATTATAATATTTAATATTTTGAGTAAATTAAAATAAAATAAAAATTATGAATAATTATAATTATCATTAAAAAAATTAACCAAATTAAATTATATAAAATTAAAAATAAAAATAAAAAACATAAAATTAACCATTGTAATTATAACTAATTATATAAATTAATTATAACTAATAATTAAACAAAAATAAATGCTTCGACATTACAACCCAACGTCATGTTCATAGATGGGCGATGGGCGATGAGAAAGTATACTTGTACCCAAAATATCGCGGGATCCAAGGACTGCGATCATATTATTCTTTTCCACCACCCACCGGACCTGACAACTCTCTGCCAATCTCACATCCCTTTCCCTTTACCACTCCTTCCTAAGGATTTCACGTAGGGCACAGCAGGAGACGAGACCAGGCAACACAAGCGAGCCCAATAGCCCAGCGAAAGCCATGGAACCAAAAAATGTGTACATGGTGATGATGGAATATGATTTAGAATACCAGCGTCTCAAGGCTGACAGGTATTCCTACTTATTCTCACTATATTTCATTGTTACTTACTATTTATAAAAATATTAGATATTAGAGAAAAAACGTAATGATATTTTTTGCTCTAGTTGTGGTTAACATCTCAACTCAAACAGTCAATATGGACTGATACATCCTACCCAAAAAAATCATATTATCTCTCAAACTCGACGCAATTCTCAAGATTTAACTACAATACATATGAAGAAAACTTCTCAAGATTTAACTACAGTCGAGAGTTTTTCAAGGGTTGGTGCTTTATTACTTGACTTGTACATGCAGAAATTCAGCAAGCGAGCTTGACATCTATGTTAGCAACAAGCATTGCATGGTACTGCAGGAAACACTTGAGGAAGGGACTTATCAAAAGCATTTTTCTTGGGTTATGGTGGATGGCTTCGCTGTTGAGATCACATCTGACCAGGTACTCTATGTATAAAATTATTCCTTCCATGCCCCATTTGTTCTGTTTATTTGTTTAATTTCTATCAGATGTATGCATCTGTTCTAAATATGTTCTACTAACCTGGCTCTTTCGATATCTGTGGCTGTGAGTTTGAATGAGTAGGCGGAAATGCTAGGATCCACAGAAGGAGTAAGGGCTGTCGTGAAGGACCGAGAAATCGGCATCTGAAACAACTTGATTTATTAGTTAACTAGTCCGGCCTCGCACAAATCGATTAGATAGGTTATTGTGGGGCAAATATTGACGCTACCAGTTTTGGGCGTCTGTCTGTTTCAGTTCGATGTAGGATTACTTGATAATCGAGAAGTATTTCAGATATTTGCCAATCAAAATGTCAATGATTATGTGGGGACACAGCACACTGTTCTACTGTCAGTGCAGTTACTATTCAAAATGGTAATAAATATGATACACTATTTCTATAGTCTTATGTGTGCATGTGTTGATTGTAATGCATCTTGCAAGTAACTATAATCATTTACTTTAAGAAATAAGCAACATCAAATAAAATAATCTTTTCGTCCGCGAAGCCCATACGGTTCACAACGAGTTTACTTGAAAATAAAGTTGCAACGAAGCCTTCAATCTAATAGCAGACTTAACGTTGGTGTTAGAAATATTAAAGTCACCTGCCGTGCCTTGGGCAGTGACAGGAAGAACAAAGTACAAGGCAGCAGAAGATTGAGTGAGCAGCACTCTGTATTTAAGAAGAATGGAAGATCCGTAAGGATGAAATTAAATCTTGTATGGGCCGCAGCCATAGACAGCAGTGGAATTAATTTTGAAGTATGGGCGTGAAGTTAACTTTGTAGGAGGAGCTAAGAATTCCCGTAATGCCAATCTACGGAGGAGCAGGTTTAATTAAAACAGTCAAGTCGGGCGTAAAAGCCCTCAACAACCAAATTGAAGAAAAATTGAATAAACAGGTGGAAGTTTTCTTTATGAAGCGGCAGGACAAGTGGTCCCTACCACTTTGTCGCACATCGCACATCGCATATTTCAAATGAGTCATTGCCCTCCGCCATCGCAAATGATTAAAGTTGCGATATGCGACGGACGAGCCATCGCATCGTCGCAGTATCGCATGGCGCAAAGTTTGGTTCCACCCATCCATATGTCATCGCATTTCTTGATATTGCACTATGCGCCTTTGCACCATCATTTTTTGTTCGTCCCGCCATATCGCACATCGCATTTTGGCCAACTGCGATGTGGTCCCACTCGTACGTTGTGCCATATAAAAGTTTTATGATTCCACAAAGGTTTTCTGTGTAATTTGTCTTATTTGTTTATTTTGAATTTGTGCCACCGCACCATATAAAGAGAAAGGCCTGCACGCATTTGTGTGAGGAATGTATTGTTAGAGTGACCGCTGTGTGAGCCCGCAGGCGAAGAAAAACACAGTAAGAAGAACAGAGCACTGCGTGTGCGTTCTTGAAGAGAGACAGAGAGTTGGTTAAGAGCACTGCGTTTGTAGCAGTCAAATATATATTTTGTGAATCCCTCACTGTTGAGGAAGAATCTGTAATAGTTTTTTTTTTTAAGTTCTGTTAATGAAATTGAAGAAAGCATTTCATGCCATCTCTGTCTGCAATTCGGATTTTGTTTTCAATCATCTCTGTGTTGTAGAGGAGAGTTTCATTCTCTCCACTGAAAAATGCTTGGCATTTTTCAATAATTCCAACATGGTATCGGAGCTAGTTCAGGCTCTTTGAAGATTTCAAAGAAGCTGAAGAAGAAGACTTGTTGCAGCTTTTTCTCCAGTAGTGTGAAAAGCCCAATAGAAGTCGAAAAGTCAGGTATTTCTCAAAGATAACAGAGTTGTTATTTTGTTTGAAGAGTTTGTTCTTTCAAAGAAGGAAAGACAGTCTATTTAAAGTTAGAGTTCAGTTCAAGAGCAATGGCTGGACCAACTACTGGTATGAGTCTTGGAAATGTTCAACTTCCACAATTTAATGGAAAGAACTATGATTATTGGGCCATTACCATGAGAGCCCTGTTTGTCTCACAAGACCTATGGGAACTTGTAGAAGATGGTTTTGTTGAACCAGCTGATGAGCAGGCTTTTAATGCCTTAACTCAAGCAGAGAAGGATGTGTTGAAGAATAATAGGAAGAAGGATGCTAAAGCTCTCTTCTGCTTGTATCAAGCTGTAAATGAGAGTGTGTTTCCAAGGATAGCAGCAGCTAAGAAATCCAAGGAGGCATGGGAAACTCTGAAAGTAGCCTATCAAGGCATGGAGAAAGTTAAAACAACAAAACTTCAATTGCTGAGAAGAGATTTTGAAACTCTTTGCGTGAAAGAGTCAGACAGTGTTGACACATTTTTCACACATGTGATTGGGATTGTCAATCAGATAAGATCCCATGGAGAAACTCTTGAAGATAGAAGGATTGTGGAAAAACTTTTGAGATGCTTACCCTCAAAGTTTGATGTTATTGTAACCACCATAGAAGAGACCAAAGATCTCTCACAGTTCACAGTGGATAAAATTCATGCCTCACTGATAACTCATGAACAAAGATTGAGCAGAGATGAACACTCATCTCTTGAGCATGCCTTCAAGACCCAGATGTCTTCAGGAAGAGGAAGAGGTCAAGGAAAAGGAAGAGGAAGAGGTAGAAGCCAGAATAGAGGTGGAAGGAATAGCCCTTCACATTCACATGGAAGGAGTGACAGTCAAGGTCAGAGCCACGACCAATGCAACAACCAGCAAGGTGGACATCAACACCAACATGCTCAAGGACAAAGGTATGACAAATCCAATGTCCAGTGTCATTATTGCAAGAAATATGGGCACTATGCCAATGAATGTAGAAAGAAGCAAAATGACATGAAAAATAGGCAAAATGCTAATGTAGCAAAAGAAGAAAAGAACCCAAGTAGTGTGCTATTAGCTTGTAATGTAGCACAGAATAAAGAAGATGATGTTTGGTTCTTAGATTTAGGTTGTAGTAATCATATGACTGGCAACAAAGCAATGTTTGTCAATCTTGATGAAGAAGTTAAATCTGAAGTGATCACAGGGATTGATACTAAGATCTCTGTTAAAGGAAAAGGCAGAATAAGTATTCGAGCAAGAAATGGGGAGCAAAAATTTGTCCCTGATGTATATTATGTTCCAGGTCTAAAGTGTAATCTTTTGAGCATTGGGCAGCTCATAAACAAAGGTTACAATGTAGTTTTTAAAGATGATCTATGCACAATAAAAGATATACCTCCAAGCAAGAAAATTATTGCTGAAATTCAAATGACCAGCAATAGAATGTTTCCACTCAAGCTCAACATTGACTTGAAGGGAAAAGGGAAAAGCATAGCAGCTTTAACACAAGAAGCCTTCCAGAAGGAAGAGAAAGATGAAAATTGGTTATGGCATCTGAGATTTGGACATCTCAATTTTGGAGGATTAAATTTGTTGCATAGAAAAGGAATGGTAAGAGGTTTACCATTGATTGAAAAGCCTGACAGCCTATGTGAAGGCTGCATCTTGGGAAAGCAACACAGAGAAAATTTTCCTTCAGGGAAAAGCATAAGGGAAAAAGCACCTTTGGAAATAATCCACTCAGATTTATGTGGGCCGATGCAAACAGCATCTGTTTCTAGCAGCAATTACATGCTGACTTTCATTGATGATTTCACACGAAAAGTGTGGGTTTATTTCTTAAAATATAAGAGTGAAGTCTTTCATAAATTTCGTCAATTTAAAGCTCTTGTAGAAAAACAGAGCGGACTGCACATTAAATTCCTCAGAACTGACAGAGGAGGAGAATACATATCAAAGGAATTTCTGCGTTTTTGCAGAGAGAACGGCATACACAAGCAGTTTACCACAAGGTACACACCGCAACAGAATGGAGTTGCTGAAAGGAAGAATCAAACCATAATGGAAATGGTGAGAAGTATGCTAAAGGCAAAACACTTACCGAATGAGTATTGGGCAGAAGAAGCAAACTGTGCTGCGTATGTTTTGAATAGATGCCCTACAAAAGCAGTGATGAACAAAGTTCCAGAAGAAGCGTGGAGTGGTAGAGAACAAGGAGTCACCCACATGAGAGTCTTTGGATGTGTGGCATATGTACATATTCCAGACAAATTGAGAAAGAAGTTGGATAGTAAGGGGGAGAAGTGCATTTTCCTTGGATATTGTGAAGATTCCAAAGGATACAGACTGTATAACCCATCCACAAAGAATTTTGTAATAAGCAGAGATGTGCAATTTATTGAAGAGGAAGCATGGGATGGAAGCATTGAGAAAACAGTCAATGTTAAAAACTGTTTGTCTCATGATAAAGATGAGGAAGATGTGGTTGAAATTAATAACCCATCGGTAGCACAACTTCCACCAGCACAAGGAAAACAAGGGACACCTCAAGCAGCAGCAAGAACACCCTTGAGAAGAAGCGGGAGTGCATCTCCATGCACACCACATGGAGCAGAAATGAGTGCTTCATCAAGCACGGCTACACCAAGTGAAAGAGGAACAAGATTCAGAAGTCTTAGAGAAATTTATGAGCAAGGAGAAGCAAACGAAGGTATGAATTCCTTATTTGCTTTGTATTGTCAAGTTGATGATCCTATTCATTTTGAAGATGCAATTAAAGATAGAAAATGGATAGAAGCTATGGATGATGAAATTAAAGCCATAGAGAATAATAGAACATGGGATTTGGTTGATCTCCCAGAAGGTAAAGAAGTCATTGGAGTTAAATGGGTCTACAAGACCAAAAGCGATGCTGAAGGAAAGATAGAAAGACACAAGGCCAGACTTGTTGTGAAAGGATATAAGCAGAAGCTTGGTATAGATTATGAAGAAACTTTTGCACCAGTTGCAAGAATGGAAACCGTGAGAGCTGTGCTGTCCATAGAAGCACAAAACAAATGGAAAGTATACCATATGGATGTAAAATCCGCATTTTTAAATGGAATTTTAATGGAAGAGGTATATGTGGAACAACCTCTCGGATATGAGAAGAAAGGCCAAGAGCATAAGGTCTGTAAATTGAAGAAAGCTCTTTATGGGCTGAAGCAAGCACCAAGAGCGTGGTACAGCAGAATAGACTCCTATCTATTGGAGAATGGATTTGAAAAATGTGAGGGAGAACCCACCCTCTACATCAAAGAAAAGGATGGTAAAATGTTGATTGTTGTTTTATATGTTGATGATTTAATTTTTACAGGTAATGATGATTACCTTGTTGAAAATTTTAAAACAGTCATGAAAGATGAATTTGAAATGACTGACATGGGTTTGTTAAGATACTTCTTGGGAATAGAGGTGGAGCAAAATGAAAAAGGTATTTTTATATCTCAAGCAAAGTATGTGAATCAAGTTTTAGAAAGATTTAATATGCAGGAGTGCAAAGCTGCAATTACTCCCACAGTAATGGGATTGAAGTTAAGTAAGAATGACAGCAGCAAGGATTTTGATCCAAATTTATATAAAAGCATAGTTGGCAGCCTCATGTATTTGACTGCAACTAGGCCGGATATTATGCATGCTGTTAGTTTAATTTCCAGATTTATGGAGAAGCCAAAAGAGGCACATTGGCAAGCAGCAAAGAGAATTCTGAGGTATGTGAAAGGAACAAAAGGATTTGGTATTTTATATACTACTTCAGAAAATTCAGAATTAGTTGGGTACACTGACAGTGATTGGGCTGGAAGTGTAGATGATCGGAAGAGCACTTCCGGTTATGTTTTTCATATGGGTTCAGGAGCCATTTCATGGGCTTCCAAGAAACAGCCTATTGTAGCATTGTCTACAACAGAGGCAGAATATGTGGCATCTACAGCAGCAGCGTGTCAAGCAATTTGGATGAGAAGAATGTTGAGAAGTTTGTGCCAAGAACAGGTAAAGGGCACTGTGATTTATTGTGACAATAGCTCAGCTATTGCATTGTCAAAGAATTCTGTGTTTCACAAAAGAACGAAGCACATAGACACAAAGTTTCACTATATCAAAGAATTGGTGAACAATGGTGAAATTGCTTTACAACATTGTAAAACAGAGGAACAACATGCAGATATTTTTGACAAAGCCATTGGCACAGAAAACATTTGAATTTCTGAGAAAATGTCTGGGTATGATGGACAACCCAGCAGCTGACTTTAAGGGGGAGTGTTAGAAATATTAAAGTCACCTGCTGTGCCTTGGGCAGTGACAGGAAGAAAAAAGTACAAGGCAGCAGAAGATTGAGTGAGCAGCACTCTGTATTTAAGAAGAATGGAAGATCCGTAAGGATGAAATTAATTGATGGGCCGGTACCATGCATAAAGCAAAGGGAATTAATTAAGAAGTATGCTTAGTTAATTTAGGCAGAGAGCTAAGATTTCCGTAATGCCAATCTACTTGAGGGAGCAGGATTAAATAAAATAGCCAAGTCGGGCGTAAAAGCTTTCAACAACCAAATTGAAGTAAAATTGATTGAACAGGCGGAAGTCACTTATGAAGCGGCAGGACAAGTGGTCCCTACCACTTGGTCGCACATCGCACATCGCATATTTCAAATGAGTCATTGCCCTCCGCCATCGCAAATGATTAAAGTTGCGATATGCGACGAACGCGCCATCGCATCGTCACAGTATCGCATGGCGCAAAGTTTGGTTCCGCCCATCCATATGTCGTCGCATTTCTTGATAGTGCGCTATGCGCCTTTGCACCATCATTTTTTGTTCGTCCCGCCATATCGCACATCGCATTTTGGCCAACTGCGATGTGGTCCCACTCGTACGTTGTGCCATATAAAAGTTTTATGATTCCACAAAGGTTTTCTGTGTAATTTGTCTTATTTGTTTATTTTGAATTTGTGCCACCGCGCCATATAAAGAGAAAGGCCCGCGCGCATTTGTGTGAGGAATGTATTGTTAGAGTGACCGCTGTGTGAGCCCGCAGGCGAAGAAAAACACAGTAAGAAGAACAGAGCACTGCGTGTGCGTTCTTGAAGAGAGACAGAGAGTTGGTTAAGAGCACTGCATTTGTAGCAGTCAAATATATATTTTGTGAATCCCTCACTGTTGAGGAAGAATCTGTAATAGTTTTTTTTAAAGTTCTGTTAATGAAATTGAAGAAAGCATTTCATGCCATCTCTGTCTGCAATTCGGATTTTGTTTTCAATCATCTCTGTGTTGTAGAGGAGAGTTTCATTCTCTCCACTGAAAAATGCTTGGCATTTTTCAATAATTCCAACAGTTGGGTAACAGTAAAATCGACTTCTGTACCTACTTGCGATAGCTCTCAAACCACTTTTTATGTTTAGTGATCTCTGTAATATCTGTAGAATCCAACCAAACCCACAAACCACTTGCCAACAAAATAAGCAGCTAATCTAATAGTAAGGCATAGTAAGGCAATATTTGCGATGGAGTTATAAGTAGCTACATTAATATTGACTAATAGTAAGGACAATCAATTCTATTAATACATTGAATTAGTATATAACAACTCTTGTAATATTAACTGAAGTGATATATATCAACTCTAGTAATATTATTAAAATAATAAAGATTTATAAATATATGAAGCTATAACTCTGTTAACACACTGAGGTAATATATACGGACTCTTGTATAGACAGATAGAAAAAAACATGAAAAACATGACTACCGTCCGTTATTCTTTATGTCAAGTAAACTCTGTTTACACATTCTTCATAATTCTGTACTTACAAATAGAAATGGCAAGTTTATGAAATTGAATTTCAGCACTGAGGCCACTTAATTTTTGTAACCAGTACAGTCTCTGCACACTATCTTCATAATTTCTGTACTTGCAAAGTAAAATCGCAGGTTTATCAAACTCAACAGTGACAACATAAGAAACAACCATAGAACGGCTTTCATCTTAGTTAATATTCAAACTATTAAATTTATTTGTTATTTTATAAATTACTCATTCAAAATATATGTGAATACAAGGTTGTTGTAATAAAATTACAGGTTAATATTCAAACTTCTAAATTTATTTATAATTTTATAAAATACTCATTCAAACTATATGTGAATAGGAAGATTGTTATAGAATATTTTTCTCATCTATTATTTATATAGAGAAAATTTATTAAAATTTAGTATTTTTTTTTTAGTACCATATTTCTATTTTATATTTTTTTAATGTCTCCAGTTATACTTTGTTTTAGGAGTTCCTTTAGATGTTTTTCCATATCTGTTCAGAAAAGCTCATATGTTTTATGTAAATTTTCGAAGTATCTTTTAAAGAAACACATGTTTCATGTAAATTTAAAAAAAAACCATTATGACACTATTTCATTAACTAAAATTAGGTACAGAACATTTTTTATACTCACATTTAATTTTGTTTCTTTCAATGTACAATTTCGTATAAAAAAATAGCTATCATACTTGTAATTGAGGAGAGAAGAGAAAGGCAAAGACCAATAATAATTGGGAAAAGTTTGTGGGACTTTTCATTGAAAAATGGTTTTGAAAGAAAAAACCAGTATTAGAATGCCCACAATAATAAATGGTTTTGGAAGGAAAAACCATTATTAGAATGCCCACAATAATTGAAACCATCATTAAACCTCCAACAATGTTATTATTGACCCTCTCTAATTTGAACCTATGTTTTTTACTATGACAATGAACCTATGTTTTTTACTATGACAATGAAGGAATATATATATATATATATATATATATCCTTGGACTTTTTCCACCTGCAATGGCCTTTTCGTCAGTGCTGAATCAACTGAAATTTCGTTTTAGGAGACGAACGTTCTGTGCGTCGACAAATCTCGTACGCAAACAAATGACGTTAACCGAATTGATTTAAATAGAACTTACCTCACATGATAATAAGTCATTCTCACTCCACTTGGCCTTTTCCATTTTGACGCCCCAAATCCAAGAAGAATATTATTGTTCTTCTCACACTTGGGATCAGCACAGTAAAGAATCGATTCATTTATAACACCAGCAGATTACAAAACCGATCTACCCAGAAACAATAACGCTGCAGCCAACTGACAAGTTACCGTCCAAAAATACTAAGAACAGACTTAAAAAGCTGACTAACAGTCAGAAGCTGCTGTCCAAGGAATCTAAGAACAAGCCTAAAGCTGGCTAACAATGGAAGCTGAACGACATGTGTAATTATGTACCACAGCTCTCAGAACACTTATTTTTATAACAAGCAGTTTATCCACACATTTTCTTCATAGAATGTAATAATGCAGCAGCCCACTCAGAAACCACTGCTCAAGAAATCGAATGGCAAACCTGACACCCGCTAACAGTGAGGTCGGATGCACAAGTACCTATTATCATAACATTCATGCCACTTACTTTTATGGTCACAGTGAGGGCGGATGGACAAGTGTATCTACTGTCGTAATTCTCACGCCACTTACTTTTGTGGTCAGTTTCTCCATGAAGTCTGTGCTTACAAAGTGAAATGGTGAGTTTGTCAAACACGATAAGGACGATAACGCCGGCTTTAACTTTGTCATGTGTGGGAAAATAATTCCATTGCTCCGAACTAAGCACATGATAATTCAATAATATGGATCCATAATAATGTTATTCTTTCTGAATAAAAAAAATTAGGGCCAAAACCTAACCCATTAACATTTTTTGGGTTCTATATGAATTGCAGAAATTAAAAGGATAGATAAAATTAATTGTGAATCTCCATACTCTTTACTTTTACCTTGTAATGAATGATTCATATACAAGTGATGTTGTTAAGTTTATTTATTTTTATAAATGTTCCATATAGAGGTTTGTAAATATATATAAGACTACAAAATATGATGAGGTAAATATATTTTTTTATTGGAGAATTTTATATTTTTAAAGTATGATTGATAGTAATTTTTATTAAAATATATGATAAATTAATTATATATCTTTTGTAATGTAGTTGAAAAAATATATATTTTTAATTTTATAGTTTATATAATTTTTTTTTATGAAATATTTTTAACTATATTTTCATTAAGGTAAGAGTCTCTTCAATCTACTATAATAATAATAATAAATTAGGTTGTAATGTCATGTTTTGTTTTGTAATAAAATTAAAATAAAATAAAATTGACAATGTCAAAATATTTTAATTTAAAATATTTTAACTCTGTTCAAATAAAATAGAAATAATAGAAATAATAATTTCTTGATATTCATCATTCATGGTATGGTATTGACTTATGATATTTATATGGAATATCGACTATTTAAAGAGGGAAATTAAATTAGCCTACATCTATCTAATTTTGGATCTACCAAGTGCCCAGAGGTATCAAAATTCTTAAAATGTAAACCTCTTTTAGAATGAAAAGAGATTTGATCCCTCTCAAAATTTGCTCAATCTAAAATTAAAATAGATCTAGATTAATTAAATAATTTAAAAAAAAATTATAATAATTGATTTATTAAATTATAAAGTGAATATATATGTGTGTGTGTGTGTGTTTTAGAAATAATTACTGTTTACCTAAATTAAAAAAAAATATATTTGGTAAATTTTTCTTTAGCAATATATAAAATTTATGAATACTTTAAAAATATATAATAAATTATATGATTTAAATTCAATGCTAAACCACATATAAATGTTAATTTTTATTTTTTAAATTTACTATTCTCTTTCAAGATTGTTATAGTATTATGTTTATAATAATTAATCTTTAATTATTTTTGAAATGTATAATCTTCTTTTAAAATTGTTATAGTGTTGTGTTTAACATGAGTTATAGGGTTATGTTTATAGTATTATAACATAGATAAAAATAATGAAATAATGAATTTTACTCCTTGTAACTATATACATTCAATGGCATTGAATTGGACATAAGTATTTGAAGGTAGTGACTATAATGATGCAGCACCAAAATTCATTCAATTAGAAATCTATTTCACAGAACAATTTAATATCACAATGAAGATACACATGTTGTAGATATATAGGAAAAAAAAATAAAAAATAAAAATAGTTAAGTATCATCTACAAGAAACATAGATACACATGATGCAGATATATGTAGGGAGGGAAATAGTAGAACCTTCTCTGGAATGGAGGTTACAAAGTGTGCCTCCTCAGATCATAATGATATTCAGTGGGAAGATAAACAGCTTGAGGTAGAATTCAATAAGGAGAAGAGGAAATCCGTAAACCGGCCCTAAAAGCTAACAAAAAAAAATCGCAACCAGCATGGCATTGTACTCGAAAAAACGAGGCAATGATTTATAAAAGAACGTTTTCCTTGGGGTTATTCTGGATATGTCGTAAATATAATATATCCATCTATGGCGCAATTATTTTGACTTTTTGCTTAATATCCGTGCGAACCAATTTATCTGTCGTTTGCTTAATTCCCGAGTAACTAATAAAGTCTAAAAAAATAGGAGCGTCAAATGAAATGAGATTTTCGTGAGTGCTAAATCAGATCGTTCCGCTCATGGACCAATCTCTTACCAATCGTTCCACTCATTCTCATGAATGCCACTTATATTTTCTATTTTCATGCTCAAAATCCCACAATAATATGATGCCACTCACTTCTGGGTCACCAGGATGTAAAGCCGTTTCACTTTTAGATCCATCAGACCATATAACTGATTTACCAAGATGCAACACTGCACCTAACTCACAAACTACTATCCAATGTGTCTAAGAGAAAACTTAAAGCTGAATACCAATCGAGGCTGATCAACATATGAATTACCAGGCATAACACTTACGACACTTATTTTCATAACAAGTAGTTTCTGCGCACATTTTCTTTATAGAATCTGTTGGAAATAATTACCAACTGCCCACAAAAGGCAGCGGACAGTGCAGGCGGAAGTGAATTCCGATGGGGTCGATGAGTGAGAGTCGGCAGAGCAAGACACCCCATCGGAACGGCTGATGTTATATGCAGCCGGGCCCACATCATTTGTTCGTAATGAAAGTCCGCGGGGGTCGTGAAATAATTGTGGCCAGAGGTTCTTACCCCCCCGGAATTGCTGACATCACCGCAGCTGGGGGCCCACATTGCATTTTAACAAATGGTTGCGGGGTTTAAATATATTTGCCCATCGCATTTTTTTAAATTTGTTTTATGTTGCAATGTTATTTGTTTTAAATATGGGTTATATATTTTATGTTATAAAGTTATGCCCAGCACTTTGTAAAAAGCCGTAAGGTGAATATTTTTTTGTATTACACAGAGTGAATATATAAAAAGCACAACAGAATGTAATTTTTATTACACAGAGTTTTATTGCACAGCAGTGCGGGAAGATAAAAAGAACAGCGGTGCCACCAACCAGTTTGCCATCAATGCATAATAGAGCGGTGCCGGCAGAAGTAATGAGCCCATTAATGTTTTTCCAAGCGGTGAACTTAGTGGTTGAAGTAATTTATGGCTGAAGATATTTCTGTTTTGTAATATGTAGAGACAGAGCCATATTTTATGTAATGTTTTATATATACACAGCAGCGTATTGTAAAACACAGTAAGCAGAGTTTTATGCACAGCAAAGTGCATTTTGTAAAAGACAGAGTTGTAATTTTTAATTACACAGAACAGCAGAAACAGGGTATTTCTCTGTGTGAGACAGAGAAGAGTGTTTTGGTCACTGTGTGTGAAGCAGTACCATGTTTTGTAATCTCCCAGCAGTGGAATGTTGTCAATCTGTAATATCAGTTTTTTTATATATGAAATAGAAATTTTTCTGAGTTGAACTCTGTCTGTCAGTGATTTTTTTTAATTATTCTCTGTGTTAAAGAGGCAGTTTTTATTGTTTTGGAATTCTGAAAATTCCAACATGGTATCAGAGCCAATCCAGGCTATTTGAAGGTCAAATAAGCTGAAGGAACAGAGTTCGTTTTTGCAGCAACCTCTCCAGCAGAGTGAAGGTTCAGCCAAGAAGAATTCGAAGGTATTTCTCTATAAAATTTGTTGTGTTACTGTAGCAGTACAGTGAGCTATTTTAATACACAGTCAAGTGTTTTTAAATCATAGTTAGAAGTGCAGAATGGCTGGTTCTAGCACAGGTATGAGTTTGGGAAATGTCCATCTCCCACAATTCAATGGAAAGAATTATGATTACTGGTCAATAACCATGAAAGCTTTATTTACCTCACAAGAATTATGGGAATTAGTTGAGGATGGCTTTGAAGAGCCAAAAGATGAAGCAGAGTTTCTTATGTTAAATCAAGCAGGAAGAGAACAGTTGAAGAACAATAAGAAGAGAGATGCCAAGGCTCTTTTCTTCTTGTATCAAGCAGTGCATGAGAGTGTGTTTCCAAGGATAGCAGCAGCCAAGAAATCCAGTGAAGCATGGGAAACTCTCAAAACAGCCTATCAGGGAATGGAAAGAGTGAAGACAGCAAAACTTCAGTTGCTGAGGAGAGACTTTGAGACTCTCTGTATGAAAGAGTCAGATAATATTGACTCATTCTTCACTCATGTGATTGGAATGGTCACACAGATTAGATCACATGGAGAGACTCTTGAAGACAAGAGGATTGTGGAAAAACTCTTGAGAAGTTTACCCTCAAGATTCGATGTGATTGTCACCACCATAGAAGAGACAAGAGATCTCACAAAGTTTTCAGTGGATGAACTACATGCATCACTGATTACCCATGAACAGAGATTGGGTAGGAGTGAGAACTCATCTCTTGAACATGCTTTTAAGTCCCAGATGTCTTTTGGAAGAGGAAGAGGGCAAGGCAAAGGAAGAGGAAAAGGCAGAAGCCAGAACAGAGGTGGAAGGAACAGTCCAGCAAATGCTCAAGGAAGGGGCAGCAATCCAAATCAGCATCAAGGCCAAGGCAGCAGCCAACAGAATGGTCAGCAGAATGCTCAAGGACAAAGGTATGACAAATCCAATGTCCAATGTTATAATTGTAAGAAATATGGTCATTATGCTAATGAATGTAGAAAGAAGAAGTAGAATGATATGAGAAGTGAAACTAGTGCAAATTTCACAAAAGAAAACAACAGTCAAAGTAATTTGTTTTTAGTTTGTAACATGGCTGAAGAAAAGAATGAGGATTTATGGTTTCTAGACTCCGGTTGTAGTAACCATATGACAGGAAACTTAGCAATGTTTTCTATGTTAGATGAGAGTGTGCAGTCACAAGTCACACTAGGAACTGATAGCAAAGTTTCTGTTATGGGAAAAGGAGATGTAAATGTTTTAACAAGATTAGGTGCAAATAAAACCATAGCAGATGTTTATTATGTTCCAGGAATGAAGTGTAACCTCTTAAGTGTTGGACAGCTTGTCCATAAGGGGTATAATGTTTTCTTTGATAATGATGTTTGTACCATCATGGATAAACCACCCAGCAAACAGTGTATTGTTGAAGTGAAGATGACAAGGAACAGGATGTTCCCTCTCAGAATGAGAGCAGACTTGAAGAATAGTGAAGAGAAAGCAGCAGTTGCACAGGAGACTTACCAAAGCGAACCAAAGGATGATAATTGGTTATGGCACTTGAGATTTGGACATCTCAACTTTGGAGGTCTTAATTTGTTGAACAGAAAAGGAATGGTAAGTGGTTTACCATTGATAGAGAAACCGGACAGCCTTTGTGAAGGTTGTATTCTTGGGAAACAACACGGAGAAAGTTTTCCTTCTGGGAAAAGCATAAGGGCAAAAGCACCCTTAGAGATTGTCCACTCAGATGTATGTGGACCGATGCAAACTCCATCACTTGCTAGCAGCCACTATGTCTTAACATTTATAGATGACTTTACAAGAAAAACTTGGGTTTACTTTTTGAAAAAGAAAAGTGAAGTGTTTGAAAAATTCCGCAATTTCAAAGCACTTGTTGAGAACCAAAGTGGGCTGCATATCAAGGTCTTAAGGACTGATAGAGGAGGTGAGTATATATCTAAAGATTTTCTACGGTTTTGTAGAGAAAATGGTATACATAAACAGTTTACAGCTAGATATACTCCGCAGCAAAATGGAGTGGCCGAAAGGAAGAACCGAACCATAATGGACATGGCGAGGAGTATGTTAAAGGCAAAGCATTTGCCGAATGATTATTGGGCTGAAGCTGTACATTGTGCAGCGTATATCTTGAACAGGTGCCCTACAAAAGCGGTAATGAACAAAGTGCCGGAAGAGGCATGGAGTGGCGCAAAGCAAAGTGTCACGCACATGAAGGTTTTCGGATGTGTGGCTTATGCACACATTCCGGATCAGCTAAGGAAGAAGTTGGACAGCAAGGGGGAGAAATGTATTTTCATTGGATACAGTGAGAAAGCCAAGGCCTACAGGTTATATAACCCATCCAACAAGAAGTTTCTTGTGAGCAGAGATGTTCAGTTCATTGAAGAGGAAGCTTGGGATGGAAGCATAGAGAAAACAGTGAATGTTAAACACTGTTTATCTCACGATGAGAATGATGATGAGGTGGCTGAAATACATCCCCAAACAGCAACACCAACACCGCAAAGTACACCCTTGAGGAGAAATGAGAGTGCTTCTCCAAGCACACCACAAGGAGGAAATTCAAGTGCTTCTTCAAGTACTTGTACACCTACAGAAAGAGGTAAGAAATTCAGAAGCTTGAAAGAAATTTATGAACAAGATTTAACAAATGAAGGTATCAATTCTTTGTTTGCTTTATATTGTCATGTTGATGATCCTGTTCATTTCGAAGAAGCTATCAAGGATAGGAAATGGATAGAAGCTATGGATGAGGAACTTAATGCCATAGAAAGGAACAAAACTTGGGATTTGGTTGAACTCCCAAAAGGTAAAGATGTCATAGGTGTTAAATGGGTCTACAAGACCAAGAGTAATGCTGAAGGCAAGATAGAGAGACACAAGGCAAGGCTTGTTGTCAAAGGCTATAAGCAGAAGCATGGCATAGATTATGAGGAAACTTTCGCACCGGTTGCCAGAATGGAAACCGTGAGAGCAGTGTTGTCCATAGCAGCACAAAATAAATGGAAAGTTTACCAAATGGACGTGAAGTCAGCATTTCTGAATGGAGTGTTAATGGAAGAGGTTTACATTGATCAACCTCTCGGCTATGAGAAGAAAGGCCAAGAGCACAAGGTATGCAAGTTGAAGAAGGCTCTTTATGGGCTGAAGCAAGCGCCAAGAGCATGGTACAGTAGGATAGATTCTTATCTACTGGAAAATGGTTTTGAGAAGTGTGAGGGAGAACCCACCCTCTACATCAAGGAACAAGACGGTAAAATTTTGATTGTAGTCTTGTATGTTGATGATGTTATTTTTACAGGTAATGATGATTGCCTTATTGAACATTTTAAAACAGTCATGAAGGAAGAATTTGAAATGACTGACATGGGTTTGCTGAGATACTTCTTGGGAATAGAAGTAGAGCAAGATGAAAGTGGGATTTTCATCTCACAGGCAAAGTATCTTAATGAGGTACATGAAAGATTTAACATGCAGGAATGCAAAGCAGCGATCACTCCAACAGTGATAGGATTAAAGCTCAGCAGAGAGGACAATAGCAAGGATTTTGATCCTAGTTTGTACAAGAGCATAGTTGGCAGCCTCATGTACTTAACTGCCACTAGGCCGGACATAATGCATGCTATTAGTTTGATTTCCGGCACAATGTGCGGTCCTTCGGGATGCACATTGCGTTGTTCTAGGATGCATGGGAGTATGTTAAAGGCATGTAAAGAAATTTGGTATTTTTTATACTACTTCAGAAAATTCAGATTTAGTTGGATACACGTACAAGGATTGGGTCGAAGTGTTGATGATCGGAATAGCACTTCCGTTATGTTTTTCATATGGGTTCAGGAGCCATTTCATGGGTTTCTAAGAAACAACCCATTGTAGCGTTATCTACAACAGAAGCAGAATATGTGGCAGCTACAGCAGCAGCGTGTCAAGCAGTTTGGATGAGAAAAATGTTGAGAAGCTTATGTCAAAAACAGGTAAATGAGACAGTGATATTTTGTGACAATAGTTCTACTATTGCATTGTCTAAAAATTCTATTTTTCATAAAAGAACTAAGCACATTGACACCAAGTTTCATTTCATACGGGAATTGGTTAGCAATGGCGAGATTGTTTTGCAGCACTACAGAACAGAGGATCAATTGGCAGATATCCTCACAAAGCCACTACAGCAGAAAAGCTTTGAATATTTCAGAAAATGCATGGGTATGCAAGAAAACCCAGTAGTTGAAATTAAGGGGGAGTGTTGAACATCACTAACCGCACACAAAAGGCAATGATGCGAAGGGCAGCGGTCCCGAGGGGGTCGGTAAGTGAGAGCCGGCAGAGCAGATCACCCCATCGGAATGGCTGTCATTATGTGCGACTGGCCCCACATTATTTGTTCGTAATGAAAGTCCGCGGGGGTCGTGAAATAATTGTGGCCAGAGGTCCTTACCCCCCCGGAATTGCTGACATCACCGCAGCTGGGGGCCCACATTGCATTTTAACAAATGGTTGCGGGGTTTAAATATATTTGCCCATCGCATTTTTTTAAATTTGTTTTATGTTGCAATGTTATTTGTTTTAAATATGGGTTATATATTTTATGTTATAAAGTTATGCCCAGCACATTGTAAAAAGCCGTAAGGTGAATATTTTTGTATTACACAGCAGTGTATATATAAAAAGAAAAGACAGTAGAATGTAATGTCTTAATTACACAGCACAGCAGTGCGGGAAGATGAAAATATCACAGAGCCACCGGCCAGTTTGCCATCAATGCATAATAGAGCGGTGCTGGCAGAAGTAATGAGCCCATTAATGTTTTTCCAAGCGGTGAACTTAGTGGTTGAAGCAATTTATGATACAAATATTTTCTGTTTTGTAATATGTAGAGACAGAAAGATGTTTTGTTATGTAATGTTTTAATACACAGCAGCGTATTTTAAAACAGAGATACAGAGCAGAGTTTTTATGCACAGCAGAGTGCATTTTGTAAAAGACAGAGTTGTAATTTTTAAATTACACAGAACAGCAGAAACAGAGTATTTCTCTGTGTGAGACAGAGAAGAGTTTTTGGTCACTGTGTGTGAAGCAGTACCATAGTTTGTAATCTCCCAGCAGTGGAAAGATAGAAGAGTCTGTAATATCAGTTTTTTTTATATGAAATAGAAATTTTTCTAAGTTGAAAACTCTGTCTGTAAGTGATTTGTTTTTTTTTGAATTATTCTCTGTGTTAAAGGAATCAAACTTGCATCTAATTTGCAGCCAACTTACAAACCACTGCCCAAGAAATTGAACGGCAAACCTCACACTCGCTTAGAGTGAGGGCAGATGGACAAGTGTAGTTACGTACCATATCTCTCCTGTCACTTATTTTTTATAAGTACTAGTATCTGTGGACAATTTCTACATATAATCTGTACTTCCAAAATAAAATCTTTGGTTTATCAGACTTGACAGAAACAATATAATTAACCTTAGTACAACGGCTATCCGAAATATGTATTTTCGCGCATGTTATTTTCTATAATAAGGATTGATAACGAAGTCACTCCTGGTTTTTTCTAACATTCAGGAAATCTCTACCCGAAAATGATAGAATTATTAATAACTGGCAAGTTATTCTTTTTCTTTTCCAGGACAAAACCTTAATCTTCAGCAGTTTTCTTTTCCCAGACAAAACCTAAATCTTCAGCATTTTCTTGGTTTTGTATGAATGATAGAGAGGATGGATAAAATTACTTGTTAATATCTAAGATGTTGTATTTGTTTATGTCTATAAGTGATTCATATATAAGTACGAAGATTGAGACTGCACTATCTCAGCTGACACTCACTGCAGACAGCAATAAGTAAAGTTGCAGTGTGACCGAGGTTAGCCTGTTCAAATGCGGTTGGCTGTTCAGGTTTTGATACCTGAGGCTTACATGGTGACCAATAACCTGTGTGTAGACTTGGCTGACCAGCTGGATTACTGATGAGCAGTGTCGGAAAAGTCCACGGACAACAGCACAAGTAGATGTTGTAGTACTGGCTACTAGAGGTCTAAAGCCTTGGCACAAGTGCATACTAGGATATATGACTTTGAGGATACGTTGGAAAACCAATTTGAATATGCTAAATTTGTAGCAAAAACAAATTGTTTTTTTTCCTTTGGGAGCGGGAGGTGGATTTGGTCAAAACCAGAATATACTATAAATCAGATTTTCATCATTATTCTAGGTACGTCAGAATATCTCAGTTTTGCCTTATTGTCAAACGACCCACATTCGTCGCTAGGTTCCAATTTAACGAATATATATTATACTTTCCAGATACGTAATTCCACTGCATGATTTCTCTTCAACCAATTGGAAAGAAAAGGGAAAATAATTTCAAGTGAATAGATTATTCCATTAAGTGTGATGTTACTTCTCTTCGGCCAATGTGAAAGAAAGAACAAATAATTTTACATGAATGACTTATTCCATGCAACTGTTTCCTTCGGGATACTTTTCTATCTTGCAAATTAACATAGTGAGATTTAATGATATGTTTATTTACTTTATAAATAAAAGTAGATTTTTTATAATTTATATAAAATATAAATAATTAATTAAATTAATTAAATTATATAAAAAATATGAATGGTTATCTATATATTGTTATTAGATTTTAACTTTTTTAATAACGGAGATTCTTTTAATTTATCATAAATATAATATTTTGATTTTGATTTTTATAATATAATATTTTAGATTATTTATTATTTGAATGGTATATTTTATTTGATAAGAGCTAAGTGAGTTGTGTTAAAGAATTTTAATGAAAATAATGTTCAGATATAAATATTTGTACTTAAAAAACTAAGGTCCAAAGCTTACTAGTAAAAATATACTAGATTCAAACATGGGTTTTCATAATATTATTATATATATATATAAACATGAATAAAAGGAAATAGAGAATAATGTAAAATTTGCCAAAAAAAATAGAATTTGATTAAGAGGCAATAAAAGACCAAGAGATCATAATAATAGAAGAGGAAATAGGGAGCATACATGATTTGAATTTACATATATCAATTTGTAAGTGTAACCTTCCCTGCACATTCTTCAATATAGATATTCACATACTTATTTTCCTTGGATGGTGGTTTAGATGTTTTTTATGCTTCAATTTTATCGGAAGGGAACACTTATCTAAGGTAAACTACTATAGAAAAAAAAATTATTGAAATTCTCTAATTAATTGATATCATTCCTCTCCCATAAGAAACCTTTATTACATGATTCAAATGTTCTCCCCTCCTTGTTCATGGAGAAACTTGGATGAAACCATGATTATTATTCTTATATAAGATAAGAAAATTGTATGGAATTAAGTCGAAGAAGAACTTTTGGAAAGATGGGAACTTGTTATTGAGACATGAGAGAAAATGCTTTTGGGGAAAAATAATAATTGAAACATCCATAATAATAGAATAAAACATTGTTAAATATGCAACGGCATTATGGCTAATCATGGATAGTTTAATCCAAGTGTTCTCTTCTAGGTCATTTGAAGTAAGAAACAAATAGTTTTAGACTCCTCTTTCTATATGTTTTGGAAGGGAAGAAGATCTATGAGGGATTATGGAGCAAATTATGGGAAGGTCATCCTTATGTTGTGAAGGAGATGAGCGCGCCATGGTAATTGATGTTTGGATGAAGGTTCAAGGTGCTCAACAATGAGAATAATGACCAAGTTATAAGAGTAATGGGTTGGATTAAATTTTTTTTCCACCTTAGTGGTATTATGGTCAAGCTTGGAGGTGGAATCCATAATTGATTCCTATATTTGGGCAATGAATCACTTCTTAACAACTAATTTCATAGGCATGCATTCAATTATAAATGAATCTTCATGCTTTTATTCATGTGGAATGTTTTCTATTCAAAGCATGTTGTGTGGTGCCTTCAATTTGATGGCCCTTAATAGATGAATTTGAAATATGCAAGATTATTTATGCTATTTTTTATTTATACATATAAATTCAAAATTATATTCTTGTTAGAGGTAGTGTTCTACCTCACAATATGTTAACTAAACAAGGGATTTTGTTATCAAGTACCCTTACAATTAAGAGAGTCATTCATGAAGGTTATAAAGAGGGATTCAAAAAATGTTGGGATATTGGTATGGAGGGTTTATAGGTATTTTTGGGTACAAAAGAGGGTATCTTGCAAAAATAAGGGAATTTTTTTATTAAGAAGATATATTAGAAGAGGGGTTCAACAAAAGGATTTTAAGAGATATTTATCAATATTTAGTGGAAGTTGGGGTATTTGGTAATGTCCCATGAATGTACGTACCATGCACAAGCTCACTCAATAGAGACCCTATGGAAAAAGGTGGATACCGAATGCCATTCAAGGCTCATGAATAGGAAAATTATGGAATGAAAGAACAATAGGAAAATGATGGCATTGTGTGAAATGTTTTACGTTTAGAAATTGCTGTGTAGTGAGTTAAATTTTATAGATAATATGTGTATTGCTTGTTTTTATATATAAATTTTAGATTATATTATTGTTAGATGTAAAATTCAAATTTGGAATAAGTTAATTAAAAAATTTGATATGAAGTAGCTTGATCTAGAATGATATAATTTAATGCTGCAAATAATGATTCAAAAAACATTAAGATATTTGAAAATCTCTCATCATACAATATGCTAAAGATGAATCCTTAAAAAATAATTATCAAAAATAACATTATGATAAAAACAAAAGTGACCCATTAATAATAAAAAAAAAAATTAATAATTCTAACTATTAAATAAAAGAAAAGAAAAACAAAATAATAATTCTAGCCCAGTAATAAACATTTCTATCCATTTTTTTAATGTGAAAAAAAAAAAATAATAATTTTTTTAATGTGAAATAATTTTTTTTTATAACATTAAACATTTTAAAAATAAATCAAATTTTTATTTAAAATCACTTCTTCTTCATATAATTGTAATAAACTAGTAATTACAAAAATATTTTAAATTTCCCATTTGTTTTCTTTTCGTTGAAAAATCCGAGTGTATACAAAAGCTATCCTCGGAATTTATTTGGTCATAAAAAAACGGAAATTAACGCAAAAAAGATTAGTTTGATATACTATGAGAAAAAGGCAAGGCATTCTCCAAGATATTTTAACTATTCTTAGTTGATAAATATGGGAAAAAAATTTAGTTATTCTTTAAGATACTTTAAAATCTTATTGGATATTCAACAATGGAAAATAGTAAGTAAAATTTAATATTTATAATAAAAAATATAAGATATTTTATTATATATTTTATAGTAGAGGTGAAATGTTTTTTTTATTAATTAGATCATATAAGCTTTTAGAGATTGTGATTTTTTTATTAGAATAAGTTTAGCTTTATCTTAAGGATTAAATTTCTAGAGGTGCAAAAGTTTTCTCAAATTTTAGGCAAGTTTTCCGTGGGCTTGATAAATTTGAGATTAAGGTGAATTTATGTTGCTATTATTATATAAATTTGACATATACATATACAAAAGTATTCTAGTTTTTATTTTTATTAAAGCCTCAATTCAATTGTGAAATAAGTTATGTTTTTTGAGTTGTGGTATTGATAAGTCATAGTATTGTAACAAAATAATTAAAAACCTAGATACATCACATAACAATCAAAAGCCTAGATAGCCCATGGTGTTAATAAATCATGGTATTGACCGATGGTATTATGATTTTATTTTATCTACAAAAATGTTCCTAATTTTGATTAATAAAAATAAAACAAAAATATAACAAATTAATTTTTATTATTTTTATTACTTGACTCAAACTAACTATTTATTGCACCAAGAACTACTAAAAAAAAACATGAAGAGTGTGTTGTTTTTTAAAGTTATTATTATTATTATAAATTATAATACAGTAGTCATTAAAACATTGACATACAATCTTTTTTATGCTATATCTAAAGCCTACACATCTACTTTATATTGGATTGTAAATCTTAGAAAATTCTAAATAAAAAGATTTAAAATAAGAAATCAACCAACCACCTTAAAATAAATACATTTAAATAATAATAAAAATTGAATTCTCAATATTAAAATAAGAATAAACAACAAGATTTTTCGTCAAAACAAACTCATATATAATCAAAGAGATAGAAAAAAACAGTTTTACAATTAAATAGGTCCAGATTTATATATCCACCTTCATTTATCGAGTGAAAAGGATTGAGTTACGTGTGTGGATCGGTATTAGTTATTATTGGAGTGGCTTGAGAAATTTTATTATAAATCATAAATATTTAATTTATTATTATATATTTATATAAAGTTATTAATATAATTTTGATGTCTTCTTAGTGTTTAATAATCAGCAATTGCATCATATGTTGCAAAAAAAACGTTGTAAAGTAGAAATATAGGAAGTAGTAGTATAGAGAAAAATATATATAATATGTTATGTGATTTAATTGAATATTTAGCTTATAAATACTAATTATTTATTTAAAAGAAACTATAGGTTTCGAGAATTGTTTAGATAAAAAAAATGGTTTAAAATTGACTAGAAATACTCTTTCAAACCCTTGTAAAGGAATAAAGGAATGAAGGAAAATAAGAGGCATACCATCGGCAGTTCCTTGCGGAAAATACCAAATCTAAGTGTGGTAATGGTGTCCAGGAGCCAGTGCGCTCCGCTTATATGACAGTGGATGTGCAGAGACATTTTTCCCTGACATTTCTTCCAATAACCACTAGACTAACCAATTTCCAAACATACATACTATTGAAATAGAAACAAGCATAACATGAGAAAACGATAACCAGACACAATTCCTAGTCAAGGTTTCCAAAGAGGGAAAAACACAAGAGAGCACTGATATGCATAGAATGAATACAAGAAACCATAATGATCGTGAGTTTATAATATGCTTACAAACAAAGAAAATCATGCATTATAATTAATACAAATAGAAGCATATAAAAAATAAATCATATTATCATTTATATAGGGGATATACAACTAATAAATTCTAGAACACTGCATTGCATCCTTTTACCTGACGAGAAGGTCTGTATGCATTTCAGTTCAAAATATTACAGCTTAGCCAGAATGATTAGCAGTTCAAAAGAAAATGTTTATGTATAATGATAGGTTACATGGACTCCTAAGCACTATTTTCCGGCACCTGCAATTTTGAGAGAACTAACCATATGTGTCCCTTTCTCTACGCATTTATAGTGTCCACAAACTACGGGCTGCCACAACTACAGTAAGGATGTAATTTTATTATGTTGCGCTTACATGATCTTTTGCGGTGGACTCTCACATCAATTAAGAAGCAATCCATTCATCTTCCCGCTTATTTAAAGGAGTCAGTATTGATAGAAATCTCTAGCATTCTGTTAGCATTCTGTTAACTTGTATACCTTTGGTACAACTGATTGAATTAGGATTTGTATCGACAGTTCTATCAGTGCTCGAATGAGATGGCAAGATGATACATAAATTGAGATTAAGGTCGAGATTATATTTCTCCATAGAAACTGCCAACTTGGTCAGCAAGGTTTTAAAGCGGTCATATTGAAAGAAGTCCACAAATGAAAGTTCCGCTCAGATTGAGATTGCACTTCAGGAGGCAATGAATAATAAAAATATCTGTCCTAAACCGATTTAAAGAAAAAGGAGCAATGAAATTACATACTTGTTGCCAAGAAGGCAATGGAGTTTGATGATAAGCTCCTCTTCTTCTTCAGAGATGTTTTCATGCTTCAGATCGGGGCGCAAGTAGTATATCCATTAGAGCCTCTAGCTCTTCCCACATCGCATGAGCCCTCCAATTGGAAAATCAAGAAAATTTCATATAATCTCTCTTCAACCGTAAAATCAAGAAAATCACTTCTTGGGTCGAAAAATCAAGAAAATTTTATTCCGTCAAAAAATCAAGAAATGTTCATATAATCTCTTCAATAGGAAAATCAAGAAAACATAAAATATCTTCAATCATAAAATCAAGAAAATGAGATTTACAATTTCTTCATTTTGCAAGTTCATATATATAATCTCTCAAACTCAGAAGCAGTTATTAATTCCATTGAAGAACAGAGGTCGAGCAAGAAACCTGTGGCTTTGGGAAGAGAACACCAGCCACCTTCGTCGTGAGCTCGAATGTGAGCGATAAGGCACTCGTCTTCTTCCTTAGTCGATGCCCTTTTGTCAGTATTAAATTTTTCACAACAGGGATATCTTCCCATCTTGACAAACAAAATTTTGTTCACAATATATGCTCTCATAGTAACCCCCATAGATAACTTGCAGACCTTTGTTATAGGGGATTGAATCAGGATTTTTATCCACAGTTTACCTTATTTCTATTATTTTTGTAACTGATTAATAATAATATTAAATCGTAAGGTAGATATTATTTCAATTTTCTAACATCAAAATCAACGTACCTAGTAGTTGAGGGGAGTTGTTTTCAAATAGGGTCACTTTACAGCGTAAATATTTCTTAATTTTGTTCAAAATTTGACAATAATTTTAAGTTATTTAATTTGCAAAATAGAATTTCCCAAGAGAATTTTAGGGCGTCCATCTGTTTATTTATTAAAAACATATTTTAAATGACAAAAAATCATGATTTAGTTCAACTATACCTAATTATAATAGTGTATATATTTTGAATAATTTAATCAATTAAATATTAAATTAAAAACAATTGTACTTAATTATAATAGTGAATATGTTTTAAATAATAATCAATTAAATATTAAATTTAAAATTTTAATAATAATATATTTTTTTAATATAATAATATTATATTGATTTGCTAGCAGTTGTGGGATTTCACTCTTGCATATACGTGTGATTCTGTCCATCTAATATTTATTGTTGGGAGTCCAAAACTCCCCCTTACTCACAACTACTGTCATCAGTCATTCCCGGACATTTTTTGAGATACTCAAAACTCTTCTGTGCTAATGGATTTGTGAGGATATCAGCGAACTATTCCTCTATCCTGCAATGATGCAAAATAGTCTCACTATTTTTTACCAATTCTCTTATAAAATGATATTTTGCATCTATGTGCTTTGTTATCTTGTGGAAAACAAAATTATTTGACAATGCATTTGCTGATTTTTTATCACAAAATATTGTGGTTCCTTTGCCTTTCTCATGAAAAAAATATCTCAGCATCCTTCTCATCCATATTGCTTGGCATGTTGATGTTGTCGCTACCACATATTATGCTTCTGTTGTTGATAAAGCAACTATTGGTTGCTTCTTGGAATACCATGAAATGGCTCTCGATCCCAAATGAAAAACATACCCAGATGTTCTATTCCTACCATCTACACTTCGAGCCCAATCACTGTCAGTGTAACCTATCAATTTAAAATTATCAGTTGAGGAGTATAGGGTACCACACTCCTTTGTTCCATTTACATACCTCATAATTCTCTTGGTTTCCTTCCAATGAGTCTCCTTTGGTGTCTCCATGAATTTGGAAATTAAAATTACAATATACATAATATCAGGCCTATTCGCAATCAAATACATTAGACTGCCAACTATGCTCTTGTACAATGTTGGATCGACATTCTTGTTGCAATCTTCCTTGCTTAACTTTAACCCTGTGACATTTGGAGTTACCATTGCTTTGCAGTTCTGCATGTTAAACCTCTTCAAAACTTCTTCAACATATTTTTCTTGGGAAACAAAAGTTCCATTTTCATTTTTCTTTACTTGTATGCCCAAGAAGTACCTTAATAAACCTAAATAAGTCATTTCAAATTCACTCTTCATGACTTCTTTAAAATCAATAATGAGAGAAACTTCATTGCCTGTGAAAATTAAATCATCTACATATAAAACAACGATAAGGATCTTACCATCATTTTATTTTATGTAGAGTGTGGGTTTGCCATCAAACTTTTCAAACCAATTTTCTGTCCGGTAAACATCAATTATGTTGTACCATGCTCTCGGTGCTTGTTTTAGCCCATAAAGAGCTTTATTCAACTTGCATACTTTGTGCTTTTGGCCTTCAATATCATAGCCAGGAGGTTGTTCAACATATACCTCCTCTTTCAACACTCCATTCAAAAATTTTGATTTCACATCCATTTGGTAGGCTTTCCACTTCTGTTGTGCTGCTATGGACAACAATATTCTCACTGTCTCCGTCCTTGCAACTGGTGCAAAGGTTTCTTCATAATCTCTTCCTTACTGCTGCTTGTAGCCTTTCACACCAAGTCTTTCCTTGTGTCTTTCTATTTTTCCTTCCGCATTACTTTTGGTCTTATAGACCCATTTTACTCCAATGACTTCTTTACCTTGTAGGAGTTCCACTAACTCCCATGTATCATTATTTTCTAATTCACCATCTCTTCATTCATGGCTTCAATCCATTTTTCTTTCTTGACTACTTCTTCGAAATGGATTGGGTCATCAACATGACAAAACAAAGCAAATAAAGAGTTCATACTAGCATTATCATTTAATTCTTATTTCTCATAAATTTCACTCAAATTTTTGAATCTTGGTCTTCTTGATGTGCTTGGAGTTCCACTTGAACTCGAAGGAGTTGCTAATCCCTGTGGTGTGCTTGGAGAAGCACTTCCTTGATTTCTCAAAGTTGTTATGTTGCTTGCTTCTAGTGTGGTTTGTTGTTCTTTTGTGGGTGGAGGAGGAGCCATCATTGAGGAATTATTTGTTGTTGTACATACCTCTTTCTCTTCATGAGACACACATGTCTTCACATTCACTGTCTTTTCTAAGCTTCCATCCCAATATTCTTCTTCAATGAGCTCCACATCTCTCCTGATTATAAATTTCTTGGTGGATGGATTATAGAGTTTGTAGGCCTTTGATTCATCACTGTATCCAACAAAAATACACTTCTCCCCCTTGTTTTCCAACTTATTTCTTAGTTGGTCTGGGACATGTGAGTATGCCACACATCTGAATAATTTCATGTGAATGACAAACTGTTTTGTTCCACTCCATGCTTGTTCCGAAATTTTGTTCATAACAGATTTGGCTGGGCATCTATTCAAAATATATGCTACACAATTGACAGCTTCAACCCAATACTCATTTGGCAAGCGTTTTTCCTTCAACATACTTCTGACCATGTCCATGATGGTCCTGTTCTTCCTTTCTGCAACACCATTTTGTTGTTGTGTGTACCTTGTGGTAAACTTCTTGTGTATGCAATTTTCCCTATAGAAATGTAGGAAATGTTTGGAGATATATTCTCCTCCTCTATTAGTTCTTAGCACTTTTATGTAGTTCCCACTTTGCTTCTCAACAAGAGATTTGAAGTGGAAGAACTGTTCAAACACTTCACTCTTCAGTTTCAAGAAATATACCCATGTATTTATGGTGTAATCATCTATACATGTCAAAGCATAATGACTGCCAGCTAATGATGGAATTTGGATTGGTCCACACAAATCCTAGTGGAAAATCTGTAAGGCTTCTTTTGCCCTTAGACTCTTTCCTGCTGGAAAGGATTCTCTGTGTTGTTTGCCCAACATTCAGCCTTCACAGAGTCTGTCTGGTTTCTCTATGAGTGGTAATCCTTTTACCATCCATTTTCTATGCAGGAGGTTCAAACCTCCAAAGTTGAGATTTCCAAATCTCAAATTCCATAACCAGTTTTTGTCTTTCACTTCTTTTTGAAAGACCTCTTGTGTGATTTCTGCTACTACACCTCCTTCCTTCAAGCTTTTTCTGAGCTTGAGAAGAAACATCCTATTCTTTTTTATATGAACTTCTGCAATGACTCGTTTACCTGGAGGTATGTCCATGATTGTACACACATCATTCTTAAAAAACACATTGTAGCCCTTGTTTATGATATGTCCGTTGCTCAGAAGATTACATTTCAGGCCAGGTACATAATATACATCTGGAAAGAACTTATTTTCTCCCTTCCTTGTCAGTGTTTACACTCTTCCTTTTCCCATGACAGAGACTTTGCTATCAGTCCCCGTTGTCACTCCAGACTTCACATTCTCATCCAGATTGGAAAACATTGCAATATTTCGAGTCATGTGGTTACTAAAACCTGAGTCTAAGAACCATACATCTTCATGTTTTTCTTGTGCTACATTACATGTTAGAAGCACATTACTCTGGTTATGATTTTCTTTTTCAAAATTTATATTTTTGCCTAATTTTCATTTCATTTTGTTTCTTTCTACATTCATTGGAATAATTCCCATACTTTTTACAATAATGACATTGGACTTGGGATTTGTCATACCTTTTTCCTTGTGCTTGGCTCTGGCTTGAGCCTTCACTTTGATTTTGATTGATGCCCCTTCCACTTGTGCTTGCAGGGCATCATCATTTTCCTTAGTAGTTTTTTGTCTTGAAAACATGCTCCAATGAGGAGTTCGTTGTTCTATTCTGTCTATGTTCATGAGACATCAAGGATGCATGAATTTCATCCACCAAAATATTTAGAGATCCTTTGTCTCTTTTATTGCCACTACTATGGCATCAAATCTTGAAGGTAGAATTCTCAATATTTTCGCCACTATTCTTCTTTCTTCAAGTGTCTCTCAATGAGACCTTATTTGGGTAACTAACCCAATCACATGTGTGAATAATTATTCTGTGCTATCACACTCTTGAATACAAAGAGTTTCAAAATCTCTCCTCAACATTTGTAATTTTGTTGTCTTCACTTTCTCCATGCCTTGATAGGCTGTCTTGAGAATATCCCATGCATCCTTTGAATTTGTTGCTGCTGCAATCCTTGGGAAAATACTCTCGTGTATTACTTGATAGAGATAGAAGAGGGCTTTGGAATTCTTATTCTTATTATATCTCAGCAATTCTCTTTTTGTTGCTGTCAAAGCAGCCAATGCTGTTGCATCTGCTGGTCCTTGGAAACCTTGTTTCACCAACTCCCATATATCTTATGAAGCAAATAGGGCCCTCATTATAATGGCTCAATAATCATAATTCTTACCATTGAACTGTGGTAATTTTGGATTTGTCAGGCTTGTGCTTGATGCTACCATTTTGACTGTGTTAAACAAACAATCTTCTTGACTGTATAAAAGAAACTTCTCATTGTTGTAAAATATTTCTTGCTACTGGAGACTTCTGCTTCTACAAAAAAACAATTTGATAGCTTTTTCATTAAAGAGATTGAGCTCATGGTTGTTTGAATAAGAGGCTAGACCTGCTCCGATACCATGTTTTCAATATTGAACGAAAAAATAAGAGCGGAAATGTGTTTCCCCACAACACAGGGAATGCACAATTGCTGCAGAATTGACATTTATACACACGGAAAGACAGTGTAATCACATACGAGAGAACCTTTTTTTAATTATTCAACTCTTCTCCAAGTTTGAATTCTTCTACTCTCTCTTCTATCATAATGAAATTACATGATTTCTTATAACAAAATGGCCAAAGCCTGAAAACCTAATATATTCAATGTTGTTCAATTCTGAATGAATTTTCAACAGACATTTGTCCTTGCCCATCACAATGACCCATTTCTTCATTAAATAAACACGTAGGCCATACTATGAATTACAGAGGAAAACACATAAAAATATGTTCAAAACTTAAAAAGAGCAGACTTAAAAATTTATATATTCTATCTCCGAGTCTTCATCGCATCTGGCTCTTTATGGTAGATCGCAGATCAATGATCTTGAACTTTAACTATCATGAAAATAGATAACCTTAAATTTGTGTGAATGCGAAGTGACGTCACACCGTCGCATCCCAAATCAATTATGATAGCCTACAGGTGGTTTCAATGATAAACATAATTATGTGGGATTTCTATGTGCGATGGATATCGCATCACAATTGAAATATGTTACTTTTTGGAAATTTTAACGGTAAACATAAAACCTTGTGGGCGCAATGTTCGATGGCACGATCACACTGCTAAACATATAAAATTCGGTGTGGGTGCTTTATGGAAAAGCCAAAATGTTGAAAATACGATCTGAGATAGCAAAATCACATCGCATAGTAAATAACATAACTTGTGGCGGTGGAAAGGTAAGTGGTGTAATCTACGAAGCGCGATGAGGTTGTGGTTCCTGCTGATATCGCATCGGTAGGGATTTAACAATGTGGCGAGAGCGTTAAAAGTTAAAACATAAAATTTGTGGGTGGCGAAGTGCGCGAAAATGGTAAGTGATGAGGTGGTTGAGAAACAATAAATTTAGAGGATAGCTCAGTAGTTGGTTTGTTGTTGGTTGCATGAAAACGCCTCCAGATATCGGATCTGCTGCTTGTCCTTCTCTACAATAAAAATGATGAAGTGTGGCTCTGCCACTGCTTATTCATGGCGATGGTTGGGAATATAATTCCAACTTTTAATGGGATGGGTAGTTTGTTGTTGCCATTTGTAAAAGATTGTACTGCTTTTAATATCCATTTATGTTGTCTTTTTTTTAAGGTGTGGCTATTGAGGTTAAGTTTTTAATCTTATTTTAGGTATCCATTGTTTATTGCATGTTATTCGAATTGACTTGGGACCGTGGATCTTATACACATCATAAATTGACAATTGTTGTGTAGTTTTCCATATTGAATAGAGCATGAATGCATTGGGACTGACACTTTCTGAGTAGACAAGGTTATGAATAAGATGTGTAAGGTGATAAATGGGAATTTTTGTATCACTTTCAACATAAAGCTTATCTTAGTTCATTTCAGGAACAATATTAATCATTTTTTTTGTTCATGCATAGTATTATGTTATTTATCATGGATATGGGAAATGCTTCAGACTTCACATCCTTATCAACTTTTAGGTATTATTCAATGTGAGTGCTGGGCGAGAATCAAAGTTAAATCACAGACAAACAAACTTCTCAGTATGTACTCGTGGGTGTGGATGACAATCATTGTTTCGAAGAATCACCTTTACATGTTGAATGCATTTAATTATTTTAGAACATAGGCAACGTTGAAAGATACGAGTGTTTTACCTGTTGTACATATTTATAACCGTCACGCAATCAAATCAAAGAAGCCGATTATGTGATTGATTCAAATTTCATTAGTGCATTTTAATTTTAGAAATATTTCATGATTGTCACACTGGAAACATTCTTAATTTGAGAATTTTAATGGGATATTAACTGAGAAATTATTGTGTGGATCCATCATGCTTGTGGGGAAGAAGACTTTGGTTTTCATTCTCAAATAAAGTGTTTTAAAATGGTAGTACACTATTGGTTGGTTGGTCCTTTTGACTAGGTTAGTTGGTTATGGATGTTTTTAATACATGACATGTTAGTATTATAGTGTTAATTACATCGAAGAAGGTGTTTATAATAGGAAATTATAGAAATATGTCCCATGTCTGCATTTTTTGCTATTTATTTTTAGTGTCACGTTGTTAAACTTTGCAATGTAAAAATTGATGAAAAAGGGAGAGGAGTCCACATGATGATAGTATGCTCAATATCCCATTTTTAAAATTGCAATGTAAAAATTGGTGATGATATCATGCTTAATAATTTTGAGCAGTACCAATTTTGAGTAGTACCATCTTCAAATTAGTCAATGTTGAACGAGGATGACACAGAACCACTTTCAAATAAATCAATGTTGACTGAGGATGAGGGTACTCAGTGCCAGAAAAATGGCCACTAAAAAATCATTGGGGAATTAAGCTACCCAATTCTAAATTATAAATGCATTTGAGACACTTTTTAAGGAGAAGTTGAGAAATGTTTTATTTATTTAATTAGTTATAAAATTGTAAATTTTATTTTTTTATAAATATTACTAATTTTAATAATATATATAAATTTAATTTAATATTATTACATATTTATTTTTTAATATTATTACATATTTATTTTTATTGTTGTTGTTAATCTAATTTAAATATTTATTTAAATAAAAGGCATATAATATTATATCAATAAAAATTACAATAAGAATTATATATAAATAAAACAAATATTTTATTATTGAAATTAATTAACTTTTTAATCTATTTTATTTATAATTTAATATTTCACTTATCAAAAAAGAATTAAATGATAAATTTATTATAGTATGTCTTCAAATTTATGGTAATGGTTGGAAAGTGCTAAGCATCATTCATAATAGGCATCAAAACATTTACTCATGCTACATATTATATTTAAAAAAAAAAATCATAAAAATTAACTAAATTATAATTATATTTTAAATTGTTATTATTATTAATTATAAAAAAAATTAATATATAAATTAATACATTTAAAAAATATACATACAAGAAGTTATTTTATCATGGAAATTGATTGTTATTTTACCATGGAGATTCTTAACCTATAAATATGGTTTTTGTTTTAGAATAAAAAAACCTTATATATATATTAATAAGTATAAACAACTACATAAGTATAGTTCATAAGAGATAAACATATATATACCCATCAATATAAAAAAAATCTATCGACATCAAAAAAATAAACAGATACATCATCCACATTCTAATAACATTCGTTTCTCAATATCCATGGATAGTGAGGAAAAATAAACTATTTCTAAATCCTTGTAAAATCTCATAAGAAAGGCTAAAAACTGTTTCCAAACCAAAAGAGATAAAAATCTGGTAAAATATCATAGGAAACGCTAAAAACTGTTTCCAAACCAAAAGAGATAAAAATCTATGAGAGCGTATAATCACCTATCCATATGAGCACACCTCGTAGGTCCATGAAATGATTACTACGGTAAATATATGTAACCCATTCCAAATATTTCCCTATCCAAGTAGTAGGAGAATCTAATGGCACCTTCGTCAGCATTGAGGCCAGCTTTGGAAAGTGAATACGCAACAATATTTTCTTCCCTGATGACATGAGGTATGTGGAAATCCTAGAAAAAATTGATCATTCCTTTAGTACAAACCATCCAGCCTTGGAAATCTATGATGTGTAGTCTCAAATACCATTAATAAGAGTCTTGAAATCCCTATAGATATGATGGTCTCCAAATATTTCTCTCTGGAAAACTAGAGAATGCCCCATAAAGTGCATGTTTATGCCTTATAATGTGTGCAATTATCAACAAACCAATCTAGCTTATAATGTTCTCTTTCGTTAATTCTTAGCTAGGACCCACATCCACATCATCCTTGTTGTGTAACACCATTGAAGGAACCAAGAAACATGTATATCTGTGGGTGAAAAAGTCGTGAAATAAGATCCCTTTAGACCTCGAGGCATGTGTCCTATGCATCCAACCAAGTGACATTTTTTTGAGGAAATGTGAAGGCGGTTGATCTGGATTCCATCAGAAATGCATTTGTTTTGTGCCCTCCAAAATTTCCAAATGAAAAATAGGGGAGAGTATTTATGAGCACCATGAGTGGAGTACTGCTAATGAATACATGATTCTAGAGTCAATTTTTTTATAAGGAATTATGTAATAAGAGAGATTTTTCAGCCAAATCTATTTGATAAATTTACAAAAAGCAAGATATGTGTAATAGAATCAGAGCAACACCGTAGAGGGGAAATTTTATCCCATGTTATTATCTTATTGCGGCACATCACCAATAAAAAGTATCACAAATTGAATTGGTTATATTTTTTTTATTTGAAAATATAGAAAATTTTTAAATTTACATAGCTACATATAAAGACACCAGGGCCTGGTTAAACCATTTGAAGATCGAGGAGATTGTTGCATTGCAAAACATCAATAACATTAAAAAAAAATTTACTTCTAAGGTCAAAGAAAAAATGTGGTGTGAGAAATATCTAGCAGCTAAAATGAAATTAAGGTATTATAAGGAGGTAATCAACCCCACCATAGAAGATCAAAAGTATCTCTCTATTTTAACTAGCTCAAAGAAGAAAATTAATATAACGAAGATTAGAACGAACTCTCATGAGATCCATAGTGAAACAGGTCGTTGGATAGTTCCTAAAACTGCATGGATGGAAAGGATTTTCCATCTCTGTGAAAATATGAACATTGAGGATGAAAATCACTTCCTCTTAGAGTGCCCTGTGTACAACCACATTAGAGCTCAATTTCATAATATTTGTTGCGATACTGACCTTCCTAGCCTTTTAAGATGTCAAAATTATAGTGAGCTCGGGAGGCTTCTCTCCAAGATTTTTGAGCATAGGAATAAAATCTTAAATCAAATTAAATAACTCCTTTCTTTCGGTCCGATAGACCAAAGATTGGTATCAGTGGACGTTAAACATCATCATCATCATCATCATCATCAAGTAAGTACTCAAATATTTTTTTAAAGAAATTAATCATGATAGACTTAAGGACTTGTACATGCTAAAATTCAAAAATTCTGCAGTTGCATAGTTTAGGAGCTCAAGAGCGAGGCTTGAGGACTAAGACTGCACAATGCGCAGTGCTAGCCTGGCTGGAGAGAAATATTGTGCAGTTCTAGGACTCATGGGTTGGTCTTCAGCACTGATATTAAAAATTCACAGTTTCGAGAGGTAGAGACTACACATTTCACATTCCCAAGGGACAAGGTTTACTCTTGAGGACTGAGACTACACAGTTCACGAGGGCTCGATGAGGTTTAAAGCCCCGGTCAGGAATTTTCCAATTTTGACTAAGTGTTGTATCAATGAGAGGAAGTTGAATAAAAGCAAGACTTGAACATGATCACACACTTATTTCACTTGATGACTAAAAAATAAGCACTTAGAAGATATGAACAACATACTTTCCTCAATGCAACATCTTTCTGACATCCCATTCAAAATGCGACACTAAAGATACACTTTGCGTTGAAAATGACGACAATGTGTGAAACTTTTGAAATGAGTGAAAAAAATTTCTACATGATAAGAACAACTCATTACCACAATTATTTCCCCTTAAAACAAACCAAAGCCCCACTTTACATGACAAGGGGCAATTCCCATGCCAAAATAGGAAACTTTCTATATGAAAATAAAAGAGTGAATGACACTTGCGATATGAAAATTATGGTGAAATTAATACTTGCTAGAGAAAATATAACATGATAATGACACTAATTAGAGTGAAATAAAGTGAAAGAGACAACCAAAAACAAGAAAATGAAACTCGCAAAAACAAAGGTGTGCGGAAGCAACAATTTGCAAAACTCACTGAAATAGAAGTAAAACGCAACTAGAAGTAAAAAATTGTCAATGTTAGTGCACAATGACTATCGACATGGAGTGGACATCACAAAAAATGATTTTTGATGGAATGTGTTATGCTCGTTCAAGCTTGTGTCAAATTATGTGCTCATGCACTTTTTTCAAACTAAGCATGTGCAAGCAAGTAACTTCGACACTTCCAATCTAAGAAGGGAGCCCAAAAGCATCAAATAACCAAGAAGCGACTACAGAATAAATGATCGCAAAATCCATAGTAGTCTCCAAAATCTGAGTGTAGGCCAAATTTTGGAGGTTTTGTTTCTGCAGCAGAAACATATCCCACCCCCTCTCATTGATTTTTTTGTGAGACAAGCGTGTCTCCAAACTAATTCTCATCTCAAATCATGCAGCGAAAACAACTTGGAGATAGGTGTGGATCTCTCCTAATGACTCAGGTTTATAAGGGGATTTTAGGGAGACGTGGAATGATTACTTGAATTATTTATTAGATGTATACATGTAACTGATATATAGAGAATATGAACTTGTCTAGAGTATCTCTCCCTTTGGCTCGTATTCTCCAAAGTTGGGCTACATTACCATATTGTATATTAGAAAGGATTATGGTAAAAAAGTGGTGGTGCAAGGTTCTTTGGAAAGAAAAATGACCAGCAAAATCCAAGTTCTTTATGTGGCATATAATGGAACAAAAGGTTCACATAAGGGAAATTATTCCCAAAAACATTTTTATCGGGCTTAGCTGATGTTTCCAATGAAAAAATGAGGAGAAATCTACAATCCACATCTTCATGAATTCCCCTTTTCTTAACAAGTTTGGAATGCATGAAAAATTGTCGCGTGTCAGAAATGAGCTCAACATGAAAAGGATCTAGAGCAGGCTTGGAGGGATTGGATTTCTAATCCCCTTCTTATGGGGCGCTCAAATATTTCCCTCTCATCACAATATGGGGAGTTGGGTTGGTGTGAAAGAGAGCCATTTTCTAGGACTCACTCTTTATTATTAATCATCTTTCCATGGAAGCTCTTGATGTTTTGGTACATTCCCTCAAAAAAATTCCCAAAAACCTTCCAAAATTATTTTAGCTGAAAACATTGATCAATACTTTCCTTAGGCTTTCATCGATGGATATTCAAATAATTATGAATAGAACAGTGGTGGGGCCTTCTATATTTTCCTCTCTCCACATTTTTCCATGTCAACATGGGTTTTTGCGTGACATCCAAAAATATGGAAAAAATGTTGGCATGTAAAATTTTGTTTCTCTTTGCATAAAAAATAAGAATGGTCAAAATTTAAATTTTTTGATGACTCAATGCTTATAATAAAATGGATAAACAATTTTCAAGCTTACAATAACATTACCCTTCAACTAGTTTTTGAGAAAACTCTCAGGCTAAAAGATAATTTTAATTTCCTCATATCCACATATATTTAGAAGGCAAGGAACAGGGTAATTAATTGCGTATCAAAAAAGGGTGGGCTAATTAAATAATGTACATGGTAAGTTATGGAAAAAAAAAATGGCACATACAACTATACTTTCTATCACAACCCATTACACCATCTTTTTGCAGGCACAACTAGCTCATTTTTGTTTTTAAATTTAGTTTCTTTGTTGGCATATTTCAAATTACTAATCTATATATGATTTTTGGTTATGGGCCTTTCTTCTCCATACAGGTTTATAAATTAAACATATACATACTTTACTCTATTCATCTTTTCATTACCATAAATTGTATATGGCCAGTATATTTTATGGTTTTGTTATAGATATATATATTTTTAATCGGATTCGTGGACCTCCTATACAGTATATTTTACTATTTTCTAGAATTCATGGTTAATATGGATATATATAATGTAATTCTTTCATTTTCCAAATGAATAAAAGTACTTTTCTTGTATTGGAAAAAATAAGAACATTTTGGATTCAAACAAATATTTAGTAATAAAGAAACATAATGTCATCTTTTAGAGTGAAAAGAGATATGATCTCTCTCTTCACATTATGATCAAATGACTATTCTCAGAGAAATTTTATAGTCATTTTTATATAAAAATCACAATTTTCAAATTTTTAATTAGAAAACATGAGTGTGTTAGGGGTTTTATGAGTGTTGAATCCATTTACACATTCAAAAGTGAATTTTAAGGAATAATAAATCACAATCATGCTAGAAATTAGCATATGCCTTAAAAAAATAAGTAATGATAGATTTATAAGTGGACACACAATCTCAAATTTTCCCTTCCAAATTCGGGGCAATTTTAAATTTGAAATGATATTTAATAATGAGACAACATAATATGCTTGATTTATAAAGTAATTTTCCTTTAAAACAAACAAAATATTTTTAGAAAACTTTGTTTTTTATTTCATTTGTTAACAATTGTGCATTTTTGTTATATTGTAGTAATCTTCGTAAGGGCTAGGATTATATTTTTTTCTATAGATATAAGCATTGAAGAAAGGGTCCTGAAACGATTACTACATGAATGGAGGAAATTCGATGATCGTTTCATTCCAGAAGACTAGAAGAAACTATATAAAGAAACATTTGAGCATTACTTGACAACGCAGGCACAAAAGGAGGTAACCAAATCTGACCAGAATACAAGTAAGGGAGAAAACCAACAGCAAAAAGGAACAAAGAAATGAGGTAGAAGAAAATTGCATCACTCAATAAATTTAGTTGGAGAAATGCTGATAAATACCGGAAGGATAATGTCGTTAACAATGGTATTCTAACAAATTCCCAAAGTTAACCAATGAAAGTAATCTCCTGGAATATAAGGGGTCTTAATAGTAAAGGAAAGAAAAGATATCTTAAGGAAAGATTGAAAATATATAAGCCACAAATAATTATGATACAAGAAACAAAAGTCTCTGCTCAAAAACTTGAAATTAATATGAATTCCTTCAAACCTAACTATGAGGTTATGGCTATAGATTCGTGAGGAATGGCGGGAGGCATAACTATTTTATGGAATCATATAGAAATCATAGTGGACTATTGGATAGGCCTTCCAAGAATCTTAACGGGAAGGTTTCGAAAAATTGGAACGAAATAAAATATCCTCATGTCGGCAATTTATGGACTCCCAATTCCAGGAGAAAGAGAGGAGTTTTTACAAAGCATAAGGAATCTAAAAAATATGCACCAAGAACAATATTCGCTCCTAGTTGGAGATTTTAATATGTTATTAAATCTTTCAGAAAAAAAGGAGGAATAAGGAGAGAGGATCCTGATATGGAACTCTTTCAGGACTTATTAACAGACCTCAGATTGGTTGATATACCCACAGAAAATGGCAAGTTCACATGGAATAATAGACATGGAGAGAGACATCAAATTTCATGAAGATTGGATCTATTTATAGCCTCAGAAGTTTTAGTAAGTTCAAATGTTTACTATGAAGCAAAAATATTGCCATCGCTTGCCTCAGATCATTGGCCTATCAGTATTGAAATATATATCAAAGAAGGACCAAAGAATAGACCATTTCGATTTGAATTTTTCTGGTTGAGAGACCCTACGTTCTTGGAAAAAGAAAAACATTGGGTGGAAAATAATGAGATTAGAGGAAGAAATAAAATGCATTATTTTGAGCTCGGATTGAAAGATCTAAAAAAAAGATATAAACAGTGGAATATAACAAAATTTGGGAATATTTATCAGGGTCAGGTCCGTTTGCAAGAAAAAATTAAATATATCCAGTAGAACATGATCCTCAATGGAAGAACAGAGGCTCTTGCGGTGGAATAGGGAAATACTCTTAGTCTCCTTGAAGAACGTAGGAAGAAAGAAGAAATATTGTTGAAGCAAAAATCCATGATACAGTGGCTGAAGGAAAGGGAAAGGAACACAAATTTTTTCCAAAAGACCATGATACAACGGAGACAGCATAATAGAATTTTCTCATTAAATGATAAAAATGGTTATCGTCTACTTCAACATGAGGATATGGAAAAGGTACTTATTGATCATTTAAAAAAAAAATTAACAGAAACTTATCAGAATAGGAAGAATGCAATTGATAGAATTAATTGTAACATTCCCTCTATAATAATAAGATAATAGAACCTTGCTTTAATAAGATAAATAAGTTTGGAAGAGGTAGAAGAGATAGTCAAGCATCTACCTTCAAATAAGGCCCCAGGACCGGATGGTTTTATAGCCGAATTCTTTAAGGCATCCTGAAGCTTCATGGGAAATGATATCTAGGAATTGGTAGAAGAATCAAGGAGGAACCAGAATTTTTGTTCGGCATTGACTGCCAAACTCATAACACTGATCCCAAAACAAGAAAAATATGATACCCCTGTAGGGTTAAGACCGATAGCATTATGTAATGTAATTTATAAAATATTATCTACTATAATGGTTAACAGACTTAAACATATGTTGCCTAGATTGATTTCTCATAAAAAAACTAGGTTCGTAAAAGGAAGATAGATATTGGATGGAATTATGACTGCTCAAGAATAAATTCATTCCTTAAGGAAGTTCAATGTGAAAGGAATGCTTCTCAAATTGGACCTCTTAAAAGCTTACGATCGTATCAGCTGGCCTTATCTAATAGCGGTGCTCAGAGAATTTTGATTTGAAAATATATGAATTCAGTGGCTGCAATCTTTCATATCATCTCCTAATTTTTAAATTCGGCTAAATGGAATTCCATCTCAGCCTTTTAAGATATCTATAGGTCTCCGACAGGAAGATCCTTTTTCGCCTTTATTATTTATTATAGCAGTGGAAGGGCTAGGTAGGTTAATAAAAGCTCACTTGGCAGATGGTCAAATAAAGGGTTTAAATTTATGGGGACTTGATCTAGCTTTAACACACCAACAATTTGTTGATGATATTCTATTATTCTGTCAGGAATCGATGAGGGAGGCAAAGGAAATTCTCAAATTTTTAAATTTATTTATGGATGCATCAGGTACACTTGTCAATGTTGAAAAATTCAATGTTTATTTTTTCAATATGAATGAATCTTCACAATTGTTTCTAGATAGAATGCTAGGCTTTGACAGAGGTACTTTCCCTATGAAATACTTGGGGGTTCTTCTTAATACTTCTTCTTTAAGAATTGTGGATTGGAAAGACCTTATTAATAGACTGAGAAAAAGGTTACAAAAGTGGGCTTTTAGAACTCTGAATGCTCCAGGGATATTAATCCTTCTTAAATCGGTTATTAAATGACTCCCTATGCATCAAATATCAGGGAGGGTGGCACCAAAGAATATATGCAACCAAATGGTAGTTGTTTTTAAGAAATATATTTTACAAGGAGCAAATGATGCTGGGAAATGGGAACTCCTATCATGGGATAAATTAATAAAAACAAAATCAGTAGGAGGACTAGGCCTTCGTGATCCTTATGTATTAAATCAAGTGATGGGGGAAAAATTGTGGTGGCAGTGGCTTCAAGGAGGACAAGACCTATGGAAACTCATTTCGGATAAGAAATATGCTATGCCCCAAAAAGTATCAGGTAAATTAAAAGTGGATATTGTTCTGAAAGGATCCAACATTTGGAATATAGTAGCAATTAATAGGGATTTAATATGGCAGCATAGCTTTTGGGAAGTTAGAGAAGGAATATCGGCTCCCTTTTGGGAGGACTCGTCGTAGAAACGAGAAAAAATTTTCAGTAGCCTTGATTTAGGGGAAATTTTTCTATTTACAAACACTCCTTCACAGAGAACAATAAATACTTATTGGTGTTAGAAACAAACTAGTCAATGGAGAATATGGAAGGAAAAAGTCCATTGGCCAAGAGCACCAGAAATGCTACAATGGAATAATATGGAGAAAGAACTGAAAACAAGGAAATTAATTACAAAAGCAGGAAATGATATTCTTAGATGGGGATATCAAAGTAGAGGTATGTTTACCATAAAGGAAGGTTATAATGTTCAAACCCATAATACCCCTGAAGTAGCAAGGTGTATATGGAGGAAGATCTGGGCAACTCATCGTTGGCCAAAAGTAGAATATTTTCTCTGGCTCCTTAGTCATAGAAAAATATTGACGTGGGATCAATTACACAAGAGAGGGATGCATGGGCCTTCTCTTTTCTATATGTGCAAGAGAACAAAGGAAACAATAGAACATCTATTAAACACATGTGAAATAGCTGTAAGGATATGGAATAATCATGCAACGCTATTTATGAAAATGAATTGAGATAATTTAAGCATAAAAGAAACGATCATTAAATGGAGAAAAGGAGGCTTTCAAAGCGAAGTCTTGAATAGGGCATGGCGACTGTCCTTGGGATTTATACTATGGGGTATTTGGAAACAAAGGAACCATCGTATTTTCAGAAGTGAAATTTGTGATGATACTCAAATCTTGCATAGGATCATAGAAAATATTCGCGAAACTATATTAGTGGAGAGATGGACAGATGATGACTGGAAAATAGAAGGTATGGAATATAATCTTATGGCTATATTAAAATTGACACCTCAAATGCTATCAACAACACTCTGGAAATTTAAGACCCCTCGACAAAATATCAATGATAAATGGAAGGTACCCTAGAATGGGCTTATCAAATTGAATTATGAGTAGGTATGAGGTGAACCTGAAGTTAGGCAATCTCGGTACGAAATGAAATGCTCGAATAACTTATAGAGTTTATGCTATTAAATTATTATAATAAAATAATGAGGTTAACTTGCAAGAATCAAACAAGCGACTAAGCATAGCAATAGGTACAATTATAGAATTATAATAGAAGGTGATTCTGCAATGACCACAGGGGTGTTAAGAAAATTGCAACAAGGGACACCATGGGAGAAGATAAGTAAGAG